>JABAKD010000010.1:6873089-7272598 GCA_012845835.1 Undaria pinnatifida
CCTCCCTCCCTTGTAAAACTGTCGTCTTCATGTGTGCATTTGATAAGGGTTCTACATGATTGGGGCGATTGTTCTCCAGATTGCGACGGGATGGGCCCGATCCAGAGCGCTTTTGGCTAAGGGCAGCAACTTTTCACTTTTCCACAGGGTCAGTTAACGGCATAGATGCTGCTGCGTGAGAACTACCATGTAGGCGGAATTTCCGCGACAACAGTGATAAGTACGTGGCAGGCCATCATCCGTTCGCACTGATGCGCGCTCGTTCGTGTCAGTTACATCGGTTGAGTGTTGCCTTTTCGTTTACGTCGTTTATTTGGAATGTGGAAAATGATTTTATTTTACCCCTGCACCAGTATTTGTATCGTCTTCTTCGATGGTGGAAGACAATGAATATCAGTATGGATTGAGTAAATTTTTGGCGTGGTGTCGTAGTCTTGTGAATGTGTCGATCGGGGGGCGGGTGTTTGCAGCGATGAAAACTCGACGCCTAAGACAAAATACTATGCATTTATAATTATAATTTGTTGTCAGCTCCAAAGATCAGGCAGCATGCCAAGCAATGGAACACGCGCGCTGTCACGGGCGTTGGGCCGACCGAGTATTCTACAATAGTCCTTGGTGGTATGGTGCCAGTCAAGATAAATGCTGTCTTTTAAGGGGCCAAAGTTTTGCGTCGCTTCCCAATGTATGTCCTGATAAGAAACACTTGTAACTAAGGGGAATATCGTCTCCCTCGCGCACGGGAAATTAGTAATGTCTTCATTATTATGAACACAGGAAGTTTCGTTGCCCCGTGTATATGTTTACCTGGTGTGTGACGTATGTTCTCGTGTTTATAAAATCATTGTCTTGGCTCTGCGTTTTGCTTGTCAGGTGAATAAGCACTTCCACATCTATGCTGGGTGGTTCGCGTACATGGCCGGTCTCGTGCAATGCTACCGCGGCCTTGAGCTCGTTTCGGGCACGGACAAGCTCATGTTCTCTGCGATCGACATCAACTTCACGGTCAGATACTCGATCTTCCTGCGTTTACACGCGCCTGTCAGCGCGGGCACGTGCTTGGTATTTTGGAACAGATATATTGCGGGGAGAGGTCCAGCTCTTTAGAGCAAACACGAGGAAGCAAGAGAGATGCAGAGATGTAACGGTAAAGCAGAGGTATATACAGAGATTGACCAACTTCGAAGCAGGCGAATGGGGAGATATATATAGAGATACGGAGAGAGATTCAGAGATAGAGAGACAGATCAAGAACCGACCGAAAACGTGGAGCAAAGAAGGCAAAGAAACGGAAGATGTGTTGCGGCGAAAACAAGGCTGCGCTGCTTCCGGGGAGCTTGCGCCTGTTGCTCACGGTGTACAATAGGGTCGTGGTGTACCACAAGCAATAAACAACAAAACAAAACGGCTACTGTGCTGTTGAAGGGTGCGAAGGACCGTACATTACGATGCAAAGCTATTCAAACTGTTGCAACAAGACCGCGTATATCGACACTCTGCTACGTACGCCCTCAATGTTCAATCACAACTATAAATAACAAGCATTGCTGCCGAGCGTCAGAGGTCAAACCGTCGCTTCACCAGAGAGTTACGTGTGGCCCCAACACGACGAAACACGCACGAGTTCTTGGGGGTTCTTGGGGGTGGCAATACAACACTGAAGTCGTCCGGCAGTACGCGAAGACAAAATACTATGATTCTGAACCGGACAGTCGACAATTCGCATACAATCGAAACGCACCGCCATATCCCGTGCTGTTACTTTCTCGTCGGACGATGACAGATGGGAAACTTCGAGATCGTCAGGTCCACGCTGTTTCCGATATGGCTTGCAGTTGTGCCTGTCTTCTTTATTGCCTTGGAAACCCGGAAACAATTCCACAGGGTGAGCACGCGTGTAAACTGGCAGTATAAACATATTAGCTAGACAAAACAACTTGGAGGAAAGGGGTAGCCGGATGGCAGGGCGTTACATCGCCCCCATACACGCGTTCGGTGGTCTGTTTTAGATGGCCGCTAGCACATATTTTCGTAGGAAAGAGAACCCGTGCGTTCGACAGGGGGGGGGGGGCGGAAACAGGGGCTATCGTAGGCGGTCACGGGATTAACCATGTTGTTGTGCTTAGGTGCTGCACGTGATGAATGTTCCGTGCCCTGTAAATTGTTGTTCGTTATGTATTGGTGCCCTTGTTATTGTGTGAATATATCCAAAGTGTGAGCAAGCTAATTGATCATCGAGCTTCGAGGGGCGCCGTGTGCGACAACGGCGGCGGGCACTTAGCATCCGTTGGACGGGTTCGAGCCGTTCAACACGGCACGTGAGATTAGCGTACGATGCGGCAGGTTGATTCTCCTTCGGAAATACTACAACCGTTATCATTTGCTTATTATCACCGCAGTTCTATAGGTATCACGTCGCTGTTTTCGATCTGTCGATTACACTCCTTACCGCATCCGGGGCTTTTGGTGGTACGTTACGGAATTTAGGCCTACCTGTCTGCCACTATGATCGCGTGGTGGGGTTGACGTCCGTCCAGGATGTGGATGTTTATGGTAACCGAGTGGAGCGCGGCTACGCCCATTGATTCTCTCCCCCCTGGCGCTTGCGTGAAATCTGGCTGTGTTGATTATGAAGCACTATTCCACTCAGCCACTTGAACACTAGTAATATGCAAAGAATTTTATTGGTGATATGACATTATGCACTAGCCCGCTCATTGACGCGAGTAAAGGCTTCAGGCGTCAAGCATGCATGCGCGCACGCAGGCATTCGTAGCTCAATCGCCTTGTATGCCCATATAAAACGTAATGAGGGAGAGCTGGCCCCAAATGTATCTCGCCACGAAATGTAACGGTTCTCCGCCGCAATCTAGACCAACCAGAGCGACGAGCGCTGTTTTGTATGAAACAGCATGCATGGAGACGAAACTAACCGCTCGCTGCTGTTGGGGGTGTGCTGTGCAGTTCTTCGCGAAGGGGACAGCCAGCATATGCGGTGTGGTGACGATAATTAACAAGGAATTTTCCGACGAGGCCCTAAAGAAGGAGGTAGAAGACCGACTCATGCCTAGGACGGAGGAGCTTCCCCTCTACACTACGCAGGAATTCAACGACAAGGTATAGACGGGCATCGAGACAGTCGAAAAACATTTCCCTTTACGTTGTTGAGTGCGTATACAATACGCTAATCTTCGATCTCTATCTCTATCTCGAAAAACTTCTATAGTTGCCCCTCGGCCAGATTGATTCCATCGAAAAATCGTTTTCCGGTGGTTTTTCAGCGCCCTTTCTCCTTCTCACCAAGCGATACAGTACAACGAAATACGAGACTGCGGCAGATTGCCGAGAATGCCATGTGCGGCTCCAGCAGTCACTCTTTCGTGTACCATGCTGTGTCCGCGTGTATACGCAGCCGCTGTCCAACACAAAAAAACAGTCCCATCCCCCTGCCAGCCCCCCTCGCCAGTCCCTCCAGCCCCAAACAAGGGCGCCTGTACCGTACGGAAACAAACTCCTGCCGAACGGGCAAGGCACAGACACATGACCGCCACCATGGCACCGTCTGACTTGGGACTGAACTCAAAGCTTGCAAACCAGCCCAAGAGGTTCATGTTGCGTTCTTGAACAAAAACTGACGAGATTACTCGTCCAACGGCCCTACCCCCGCCCCTGCCTGCCTAAACCTCCGCCCAGATACTGAACGGGCGCACATGGGTGATCGTGGACGCAGCAGTCATAGACGTTTCTTCCTTTGCCAAGCGGCACCCCGGTGGCGCTCGTCTGATCATGAACGCCATAGGCACGGACATAACGTCGGAGATCATAGGGGAAGACGCCTCCATCGGGAGCTCCAACATGGCGTTCCCTCCGCACCCTCACACCGGCGTAAGTGGAAACGCTCTTGATTAAGGCCGCGGGGGATCTTAAACCACCCTCCATCCCCGGGTTTCTGGTTCACTCAGATCTCTACATATGTTTTCGTGCAGTCGGTCACATTGCATTTTTTACACGCTGCTTTCCGGCCTCCAACCACCGGGTGCTTCAACAGCCACCGATCTTAACGCGTAGTGTTGCATCCACAGCAGCTCGTGTTACATTCAGAGTGACCGTCCGCACTTTTCAACGGAGGTCTACACCTTGACTTTGGGTGCTGCAGGGTCCAAATTCGTCGAAATTATGAAGACACAAAATGAAACACAAAACAACCCCCAACGAATGTTTGCACCTCCCTTGAGGACAGCTACATCTCCTCACAAGAAACCACAGACCGCGAGGTTGAGACACGCGCACCATGGGGTACGTGAGGGCATCGGGTGCAGCGGGAAGCAGTCGTGGGCAACCAGAAAATACTTACGAGGGGATGTTGTAAAGTCAAAGTGCCAGTTCGCATAACCTAAAAACAAGAATTAGCTCGAAAATCTACGATTTGATGCGTTCACGAGCTAGTATGTACTACGATGGCCAAAGCACGTACGAAGAAACAGCTTTCACCAAACGTTAGCTCGACGTTTCGCGGATATTTCGAGACACCACGCGTAAGAACGCGGGAATAATGCGAATATGGAAAAATCGTCGCTGTTGTAGGTTGTCAAGCAGTGTGTTGAAAAAACTGCAACAAGGACGAAAATGCTTTGAATTCTTCAAATTTTCATCAGAGTTTTCGTTCGGATAAATTGGATCTTGCTTGTAATTTTTTAGCTTTATTTCCATATTGTTATTTTTAAGCAAAACGCTTATGACTAAATACTCACGCCTACGTGAGAAAATCTTCCTTACGGGTCTCCCGCGGCCTTGAGAAGCCGGGGCGGTCAAAAAAGGGCACGTCAACAGTGGAAAGGAGCGTAGAGACTGTTTTGAGCGCCGTTAACCGTCTAGTGTCGTCTCTGTTCTATCATGCTGCGTTGTGGTATTTGTACAGCTGTCCTCGGTCACGTGCCCTCGCGCAAAAACGAAACGATCATCTCCTATTATTCCTGTTTCTGGAAACTCCCTTTCATGTCACACTCTGCGCGTTCGAGGGATATGAGGGCACGGGTGAACCCTGATTGTCGCTGAAGAACGAAACATGTCGGCAACGCCTTCCGTCTCACCCTGCCCCCCCCGCCCTCCACTGAACCGTTTCGGTTGGGCAAACGCTCGTGCACGCCGTAGACCGCCCTTGAGATCGCGAGGAGCCTCGTGGTGGGCTACATCGAAGAGGAAGACGATATGGACACGGACTGGAGCGATGAGGATGAGGACGGCGGCGTCATTAGCAGCGACACTGATCTTGGATCGTCCGATCGCCAGCACCGTCGAAGGGCCCACCGGCGTTTATCTCTGTCAGGCTCTGACAGTGACAGCAGCGAGAGACGCGCCTCGTTTTGCGCCTCCCAAAACAACTCGTATTTTGCGCGTGCACCTTTCAGAGAAGAACAATCGATCCACTCCTGCCGCCTTGCGTTCTGGCCTGACGATGACGTGGACAACAGCAGGAGAAAGTCTCTTGACGGGCGGGGTACATCAGTGGGCTCGAAACCCGTCGAAAGTCGCGGCGGCGGCGCTAGTGGCAGTGGCAGTGGCAGCGACTGCGTCAATGAGCAGGGGAAGTCCTTTATCACTGACAGCTCCAACGGCCAACGAAAAAGGCAATCAAAAACCCCCGGGGGCAAGCAGCAGAAAGCACCGGGGAGTGAAACGGCGATGGGAGCGACGGTGACTCTGAGCGCAGAGGCGGCGGCGATCGTGAATGCAAGCTCGCCACCGCCGAAGACGCCGTCACCGACGAAGGCGCCGGCGAGGGTTGACCGGCGGGCGGCAGTGGGGGCGGAGTTTGGGGCTGGGCCGAGGGCTGGGGAGTTCGCGTTACCATTTGTACCCGTTGCTTCCGCCTCCGATGCGTCTGGGTCGAGTCGACGACCGGGAAGGTTTTCTTTGGCGCGCTCGATGCCGTTCAGTAGGCCGGTGGAGTTGGGGCACCCTGTGGAGAGAATCACTACGGTTTCCCCCACGAACAAGGTAGCGTGTGCCACCGACTTTCAATCCATCCTGCTGTATTCGGTGTGGGACGGCTGGATCAATTGCGCTTGGCCTGTGTCAGGAGCCGAAAACACATTACACCACAGCACGAAAACATTGTTCAGTCACTCGTGTTCCATGTTGGTGCAGGAAAGATATGTATGGCTGCAGTGACCACTGTCAGCGGGAAGTTGCCGCCAGGCAACACTTCACACGGTGTACGACGGCGTGTAGCGTTACGCGCCGGCCGTGTCGCCACGTGATACCCCATACCCCACTCCCTAAACCCTGAACCGTTTTCAGTCTTCAAATGACGCGTTGTCTTTAGCCTTCGTTTGGCGCTGCTAGTACTTCTGCTCGCCCTTATCGACCACAGTGCTGTTGCACCATCGGCGTTTACACTACAATTTCGATGTCAGCGAACTCTTCAGCTGATACCACAGTATCTCTCGAGGCTTTCCATACCCCCCGCCACCCTGCACCCACCTGTCTCCCACCCCTCCCCGCCTCCTCCTGCAGAGATATTTTGTTTCCTACCTTCGCTCCCGTCGTTCGCGTTAGATAGTTGTGGCGGATGTACAGGTCGCAGTTTGTTTCACTCCCATCCAAAGCACATACATATGTCGTTGGCTGTTGCCGCCCACGCTTATTTGCTTCTTCTTGCCGCGCAGACGGGGGGAATAGAGAGGAAGCCGAAGACAAACCCTGTCCGGCGCATCTTGGGGCGAATAGGCTCGCAGATAGATGTGTTTAGCGGAACCAGCGGCGACGAAAGTGATACCAGACAGGTATCCGCAAGGGGTCGAAACCGATGAACGGGGCTCAGAGGGTGTATCTCACGGTTTGGGCATCGTGTTAGCGTGTGAAAGGGTTTTGCGGCCAGTCTTCGGTATGCTTCACGGCCAGTAGGGAGACGATGCGTTCATGAGAACACCCCATCCGCGGACGCGTACCACTGTTGACACGGTCGTGTGCTATTGTGTACGAGCGGAACGAACGTGTTGTGCCATCATGTATGCACATCTGTCGTCATCGCTACTTTATGAGAACGCGTGGAGCTCTCCCGCCCGTCCCTATCGTGTATTGACAAATACGCCATGCTCTATTGATTTTCTATATGTCCCCTTCTTGCCCTAGAGCGGCACTTTCAGCATCAGTCATCTTCTGTATTTGCAAACATAAGCCGGGTAGTTTAGGCCCTATAGCCACTTTAGCAGTGCAAAGCCTGAGCTACCACCTGTAAAGGGTATACCAACGCGACAACCCGGCATGGTGTAACGTATGGTGTTCTCGTACCACCACGGCCTCTCTGCGGTTCTCAGCAAGACAGGTCGGCCAGGGCCGCGCGGAGAGTGCGGGAGAAGAAAAACCAGCTGGACCTATTCCACGTGTGTCCGTTACTAATGCACGAAAATATGGGGGACGAAGCCGCCCGGCCCGTGTACAAGTTCGTTTTCGCGTGTCCAGGGAGAGCGGGGGCGCTGGTAAGCGGCCGGTGACGTGACTCATCGTGTAGCGCCAAAGTAGATGTGTCGTTAGTTAGAAGCCTCTATCTGTTGGGCTGGTCCAGTAATGTTGCTATAGCTTAGTAGGCAGATCGTCCGCTCCTGATCATGATTTGCATTGTTTCGAGTCTCAGCATGATCACCTGTCTGGGTTGAAATTTGTGGAAGGTTTTGTCTATCCAAGAAACGCAACGTGATTCTGTGGTTTAGAGGGTAGTGTCATATGACCTACATGAACTCAATGCGTATGCTTGTGGTGTGTTTGCTTGCGTTTGTGCTTTGCCTGTATGTTTGTGCGTTGTTTGCGTGCATGCTCTTGGTTATTGCGCTAGGAACACGTGTCTGTGTCTGATCGCCTGTTCATTTATTTTCAGGTTTGTTGAACGTGACTTTTGGAGGTGCTTGCACTTGTGCCGCGGTAGTGCTCGGACGTGCGTATTTGCTTGTGTGGGCGTATTTGTTTTGCTCCGCACTTCATCTGTGTTGTTGCTAGTGTTTTTAGCGGTACATTACCCGAGCAGGACCAATCCCAATGTTGATGCCTGATTTTGCTGCGGCTCTTTCTACCGTCCAGTTAAGTTGAGCAATACATTGGGTGAACAGCGTGGGTCGGCCTCATGGGTTAAACGTGTAGAGATGGGGTGACGATATGCATACATCCGGACGTCAATACCACAGTCTCACCTGGTAAAATGTGATCTTCCGCCTTAGGGGTGCATATCATGGTTCATGTAGGCATTGCTGGTGCCATGCCGCTGCCTTCATAGAATGTTACACATTCTCGCCACCCATTACTTTGATAGAGCATGATCGTTCAGCTTGTATTCATAATGGCGAGGGCTTCTCAGGAAAGTTTCTCCATCGCGGGAACTTTTGTGCAACTGGCTTCTGGTGACACGGGAAAAATACGTGGAGCCCTGTTGCTTTGTGGACGGAGAGTACGATACACTCGCGTTGCGTGCGTTGTCGTGCAGCAGAAGCCGATTTCCGCTTATGATTCCAATATCTATGCGGTAATCGCTAACGCCTCCCGTTCATCGTTTCACCCCAAATTGGTCGACCCGATTACAAGCGCTCTGCGACCCTTGTCTGTCTGCTTCTGCCAGGTCGGTGCTATGACGGGTGTTTGCCACTTTCACATGCGGGTGGCGCAAGAGGCGGGGATGGTGAGTGAAAATTGCACAAAGACAGGGCGGGCAACATCTCGTGCAGTACGATGGAAGCAGTACATGCGTTTGGTACCTGGGTGATGGTCGTTGTATTTTGTAATGCTGTTTCGCGACCGAAGTATTGTTAGATGCGCAGCTATCAGTCAGCTTGCGGTCATTTAAACGCGTCGTTTATCTACCCTCTAACCTGCTGTCGTATTTTCGTCGCTGTTCTCAGCCATCGTAACCGGTGCTTGCGGTTGAGGTGTACATACAACGGAAAACTTTCGTGGACACGAACGACCGGAACAAAACGAAGAACCCCGCAAGGCACGAGGCCGCACCCAACGGTGTACTCACTCCTTGTTGTGGCAAGCTTGGGATTTCGAAGCCACGCAACTACCCTCCCCATTCACCCCCCTACGCGTCCGTTTGCCAATCCACCCCCCCACGCCCATCCCCCCACGTAGCCACCATGAGCAGACGTGTTATTCAACATACCGGTGCTTATGCCCTCTCACAACTCGCCTGCTCGTTTTGCACCCATTCCCTCCGTCGCTCAATTCGCGTTCGAAACACTGCCCCAATTTTCTGGAACAACACAGACCGTGGTGCAGCGATCCTACAACGCGTTTGCCGTGCGGGTCCAAGGCGGGGAGGGGACCAAGCGGAAGGTTGTGCCTGCAAGCCTATCGAGCGAAGGCGAGCTGTGCATAGAAATGAGAATTAGGATTTACCCGGACGGAGCCATGAGCAACTTGTTGCTACAACTGGTCAAGGTGCGGTGCTGTGGTGGAGGGCGTGCAAGTTTGCGCGTGAAGGAGCCATGTACTGTGTGATGCCATTTTCATGACCGCACGACATGGAACAACGGCTGGTGCGTTTGGATCTGTTCTTGTGGCGCTCCAGCTATTGTGCTGCTTTTGGTGTTCCGTCGGTTTGTGATGTCAAGGTGTATCTTAGCCGAGGACGTTTGAGGGTTCGGGTGCTGCGGTATGCCCTACCTGGTGCGATGGCAGTTCCAACTGTTTCTAGAATGACTACATGTTTTTTCCAATCCCTCTATTTCTGCCTCCTCTGCCTCTTGCTGTTTTCGTGCTTCCGTCACCGTACCGCATTCATCGGGCTTGTAGCATCACCCGCCCCTCTCTCCTCGTCGCATCGTTACCACGTGCCGCTGTTTTATCTCTCGGTTGTGCACTCGTGCCCCGGTGGGTTTCGGCGAAACGACCCACACAAAACGAATCGCCGCCAACCAATCGACTCGTCTTCCTTGGGGGGATCGGTCAACGTAAACCGCAACACAACACGACTGGCGGGCTACACTGCAATCGCATTGTCGTTTCATCGTGCCAGACCTTCGACAACCCTACGGTGCAGCTGCGGGGGCCTTTCCTGTGGGATAGGCTGATCCCACCCCCGGCCCATCGAAACGTCGTCATGATAGCAGCGGGAACCGGCGTTAACCCAAGTGAGCGGCCTGCAAGCGGAACGTCGATGCCGTTATTCACAAATTGGTGTTCCGCGATGGGCAAGTACGTTCAGTCCAACGTTACCGTGAGTTGGGTCGACAGGAGGGTCTCTTGCCGGATGATTATATTTCGTTCTGTATTGTAAAATATCCCCCCCACCCCTATCGTCCAGCAACGACATTGTGGCTGCCTCCCTTGTGTCGCTTTGTTGGGCTTCTCCCACTGGGGATGTAAAGCATACCATACGTTTAGTATTGCAATAGAAATAGCACTATCGAGCGCCCTAAAAATAAATCTGGGGACAAAGGGCGCGTTGCAATCGATCATTCCATAATCTGGTGAAGCTAACAGGAAAGATAGTAAACCTGGGGGGGTGCAGGGTGGGGGGTGGTGCTAGCCCATTCGTGTGTATGCCGGATATAGTCCGTTTTCTAGTTCGCAGGAAGACATTTGTACCAGGGGCGGCACATCATGGCACCCACATGGGGTGTGGGGTGTTCTCTTTTTCTAAATGCCCCCCCGCCCTCCTCCTGTATGCCTCTTTCCGCGCGACTTTCTTGGTGTGCCTGGGCCAACGCGGCCAACATATCTTAACGGTAAAAAACACCAGTGGTGCAAATGATCCGGGACTACTTAAACCCCGATAGGTGAGAGCCCTACCAGGAAAAAAAATGAGGATCGCGCACATGTTCAGATCCACCATGTATCCCAATCTGCCGCTTGACGCTCCGAGCATGCTGTCGAAGTGGTATTATCGGCGGACGACAATCGCTGCCGTTGCGTGCGCTGCTTTTGCCGCAGTAGGAATCTGAGAAGCGCCAACCTCTTTCAAACGGCTCTCGCGCTCATGGGAGCACCGGGAAACTCGATTTCCCCGTCTATATGGGCCGTGGATCGAACTCAGTTTCTACACCGACGACTTGATCTTGCGTCTACGTTACTGTCTGTGCCCCCCATACTCACACAGCCACACTCACGGCGAGCTGCTGGAGGCGCACTCGAGGCTGGTTTTGCTCTGGCAAAACAGCGTGGAAGAAGACCTGTACTGCACCGATGAGCTGACGACACTGCAGGTAACTTTGTGTACACTAGCATTACGTGCGAGGAGTGAGGGTTCTTTACACGCCCCGCCTTCGTGCTGCTGCCGCGCAGCTTTTTCGCCCCTTTCGACCCGGTAGTGCAGTGCAGTACAGTGACGTATGCGACAAGGGTGAAACGAGGCGGGATATCAAGGGTAGATAGCCCCGTGAGCAAGATGGAAAGCCAAAATAGCGTTTTTTGTGATATTGGCTTTATCGCCACCTGGGGTAACATCAACCTATGTCATTGACGAGGAACTTCTCTAGAACGCGAGCTGCCGACGCACAGCTCAGTCTGTGAAGTTGAATGTCGGCCAATTCGATCGGACTTATACCTGACATGTTTTTAGCACTCCATCACTAATCGTTGGGACTGCGGCAGCGTCAGCACGCACAGAAAGCGTCCGTCGCGAAGCAAAAGGCTTTGGTCGAGCTACCGTATACATGGAAACGCTTCAATGAAAAGCACATTGATCGAAGACCCCCGGCTCCGTTTAGGATGCTCGCGAACGTAGGAAAGCACGGGACGCACGAGGAAAATGGGGCGCATGGCAAGCGGACAGCGCTATACTCTCATGCTCTGACGAATGTCTCTGACGACAAGCAAGCGTATGTGAACTTTTTGTCGAAACCAAAACTCTTCTTCCGCCACAGGGAGCATACGAACATGCGATTCCCCGTAGCATTACCTCCTCGAAAAGCCATCGTGAGCGTTACCTCATGCTCATTCCCCCCCGCACTCACCGCTCTCGTCAACAACATGTGACTCTCACCTCAACATACAAAACAAGGCCCAAGCGAAGGGCCTGCTGGAGGTAACCGCTCTCCTCAGCGGCGATATCGCCCGCCGCAACATTCCCGGCAATTCCTTTCGTCGCGCGAAGGCAAGGCTCTCGAAAAAACGCAGGGAGGCCGGCCTGGACAGCAGAGGCGCAGGTGGTACCGAGGGTACCGGTGACAACAGACGCAGGGCCAGAGATCAGACGTCGCGAAGTGATATACCGTCAGGAACAGATGAGCGTGGCGTACTCAAACAAGAAGACGAAAGCACGCTCGACGACGACGAGGTCATCAGAGACGCACCAATGCGCCGTCCCGCATTTGGGAGATCACTGTCGCGTGTGACCGAGGAAGATTGCATGAGCCGCGAGAACAGCTTCATACCCAGCAATATTGGGATTGGCATCAAGGATGTGGAGACCGGTAGAGGCGGCGGCGACGTCTTTCGATATTCTGAGGCCCTCCACGAAGGCATGAAAGAGATAAAACTTACTGCTGAAATCGGTGGTAGCGGTCGCAGCAATGACGTTCCGTTGATGCCACCCCACGAAGGTAAGGCGGAAGACAGCGTGGAGGACAGCGGCCGTCGCCTGGAAATATGGAGTGACGGAAAAGAAGAGCACGGTGGTTCCCGTCGCGGCGAGGAGGCTCCGCGAATCACCGGTCGTGTGGAGAGCGCAAATGGACCGAGTGTCAGCGCCCTCAGTGACAATTGCTCGACAGGCGTGGTGGCCAAAAGGGAAGCGTGCGGTGAAAGTGGCGGCGATGATGCCTGCGCATTTCGCAGCCGGGGCGGTGGTGTTGAGGGGCATGGGAAGTTCTGTGCCCCAGCGCTAAGTAGTCAAGAGGCCAAAATACCCCTCAATGACGATGCCAGCTATATGCCTAGTCGTGCGTTGGAGGACGCAAAGGATGACTGTCACAACAGCTGCAAGAGGGACACGCGCGGTGGTACCGGTCTCGTGGACACTCGCCGTGAGACAAGTTTTCTCAGTGTTCATGCTCTCAAACGTACTGACATCGAGAACAACTCCAGGCAAATCAATGAGAGCGACGGTAGCAATGGCAGCGTGAAGCACTCACATGTTACCAAGTCTCTCTACCGGTTGTCCGGTGGTCGATCGAAGCGTTCCACGACTGAAGTTGCCCCATACAGCCCAGGAAAGGCGTCAAAGGTGGAAACCGCGGTCGCTGGCATCGATGAGGGACTCAATGGGGGACGACCGTTGCGTCGGCAACGCCAAACTGCCACAACACTTCCTTCGGGTTCTCCAGTGTCTTCCTTCGTATCCTCCGCAAGACCTCGCCGGAAACCCCAATCCCAACACACGGCCAGAAAAAAAAAGCGCGGATCTTCGAGGACTAGGTCGTCGATGCGCACCACAGAGCCCGAAGCTCTGGCGGGGTCTCCCCTCGACGATGTGAGAATCATCTATTATAGTGTGTGCTATACCCGACCCCTTATAGCGGGTTTTTAGTGTGAAGGCGCCGCATGCCTGATGCGGGTGCGAAAAACTGTGTGCTGTTTTACTGTGATGTTGGCATGATAGTGTTGGATGCGCTTCAAGTATCCGACGTTCTGCGTTGCTTAGGATACTTCCGCGCGTGGATGTGGCGTGCCGTACTAACGAAGTACGTTCTCTTGCCGGAGCCGAGCTCACCGCTTCCACACGGGTGCGACATTCGTGTGGGACGCGAATGTATTCGCTGCCTATCGCAAGCTTACCAAGCCTACCAGAACATATTGTACCCCCCTTCCCCCCCTCGAACTCGTTCTTGTCCTCGTGTTTGTCGATTGCCCAATACCACGTCCCTTGCAATCATCATGTAATTATAACGCATCGCTGGATGCGCTTCCGTGCTTGGAATGTATATATAACACGACTACACGAAAACATTACACAACGCCGAGGGTGCGTGACAGTCGGGGAGCGGGCTACAGCACGCGAAGCTATCCAGGTCTATACTACAGGAGGCCATCGGCCCGGACGTGATGAAAGCCACCATTAAGGCTAGTGCCATTGCCAAGACGAGTCCGGAGGGATTGGCTGGCACGACAGATGGCTCGAGGTCCGCCCTGAGCGACCTGGTTGGAACTGAAAGCAAGGGAGGTACACTCCAGGTGACCGGGGCGAGGGATAGAGATGACGGATTCCTGGCATAACTGTACTTTGCCAGAGGCGTGATAGCCTTGTTTTCCTGTTGTTTGGAAGGCTGCTCTGTCCGCTAGAGAGAACCCGGACGTTCGAGCAGTCGAAGCGTAGAGGGGAATGGCGCGGTAAGGGCCCGGAAGCGGGCGACGGCGCAAAAACCCCCCCAAACAATAGTTTCTTCCTGCATCGTTTGGATCGTCCACAAGGTAGAAATCGTTTCCGGCGTCAGAGTTAATTAAGGTATACTGTACGTTAACAACCGGATACATTGAACGGCGTGGAATGATGGTGCGGCGTGTCGTATGTTGGTTTTAGTCGACGCCAAGTGAAGTGCGACGGTGCGTGTTCCTAGGGTAATAACTCGCGCGCACGGGGAGAATCCCATCCGAATCAAGGTGCAGGAATGAAACGGCTTCTCTTACAAAGCGGAGGTATCGCGTGTAGAATGCGATTATTGGCGTCGCGAATTTGAGGTGGTTTTACGCTCGAGGATCGACCAATCGTGTGCACAAAATAAGACCCCAGTCCTTGACAGAAGTTTCTGGGCGACGTGTGCGCTCGATGCCGCTGGGAGCTGACTCTCACCACCCACACTCGATGTTGTGCCGGCACTCATACAGTCTACGGAAATGGGGTTGGCACTTTGTTGCTCACGGTCTATCAGTATTCAAGTTTGTCCTCTAGGTCCGTTCCCCTCATTTATCTTGCCGTTTCAACTGGATTCAGATTTCAAAACGCCACTTTCCGTAAATATAATAGTAAACGTCTTGTTTCATTCTGCTCGCAGGTTGTTGTGTCAGGTCCAGCAGGCTTCGTGTTTCATGCTGAGGGTCTTCTCGCGGAGCTCGGCATCCCCCGTCAAGCAGTGGTACTGTTAGACTAGATGCGTGACAAGAAGGGAATACCTGGCACAATAAAATGTTTCGTGTTTACAAGTACGTTAATTATGATTATTAGGGTATTCACGCCGCTGGTCGAGGGAGGCATGCATCATGTTGGCTTTTTTTCCTTATGACAAGCTAGCGATCTCGATCGGATGTAACGCTTACTACCAGGTACGTGCTGTAGTAGTTGACGCTGTCCCCGCTGGAATTACTATTCCAAAAGGCAGTTGCTTGGGTGTTTTCTGGAGGCATTCCTTCCAACCATTGATAGGGAACTGACACCCAATAAACAGTTGCACTAGTCATACAATGGTTTTGTTCCGGTTGCATTTTCGCGTGTCAATGTGGGTGGAGTAGGCGTGGCGTGCGAGCGAGCACATCATCTAGCGATTTATGTTTTAGCGGGCTAAGGGAGCGAAACGATACAATATTCTACCTCTACATCAGTTTGCGACCCTTCTGCGTGATTTGCGTATGCTCGTGCGCTCCTCCCTTACGATCGTGTGTAGGCAAACGCTTGATCGGCCAATGTAGTTGTACATTTCGGCGCTTGTTTCAGGCTTTTGCTCTTGACCCATGTCAAGCCGAGCTTGAGCGCGAAAGCTCATGTGAGTACATGCAGTTGGAAACGTTTGTCTAGCAGCGTGGTTTTACACAACTTCTCTGTACTTGACACAGCGTGCGCTGCCGGCGCTCAGCATGTGACGCTTAACTCATATTATTTGCTGACCAGGGGGCGGGGATGGAGGAAGGGGAGTTTTGTGCTGGGCCGCGGAGAAGATTCCGTTTGAAAAGGTGGGGGCGTGCGATGAGAGACGTAGTACCACCGGCTCGCCATAAGCTGTCGGGAAACCATTTGCATGGTCAACGACTCATTATGATATCTGTCAGATCACAATTTGCTGGCTTTGTTCAGTGTTATCTTGTGGAGTATTCAACACGTCTGCCTGGTGAGGGCTGAGGGTAGAGGGACTAGGAATGGTCGGGGGGGCTACGTTTGCAGGCATAACTCTTCAAGGAGGGCCGCAGCGGGTTAAGGTGCCCACGAAGGAACATATTTCGTGAGAGAGCTACATACGTGTGCGCCGTTTTTTTGTTGTGCGAACAGCGGAGGAGACATATTCCATCACGGCTGGTGGCCTTTTCGGTTAAGCATTGTCGAGGGTGTGGCGAAGTGTATTGCGGGTATATCACAGATGCGAAGACGTCGGCGCCGCCCAATATTTGGCACGTGACACCTCGTCGTGTATTGGTACCGATGGTCAAGATTCTGACGCAGAATGTGCGTTACACGAGGTTGACTGAACTGGGGAACGCATGCAAGGGAATCGGTGTATCCTTAGGTGTTGTCTATCGACGGCCGTCCGTGGTGCCGGGAACCTATTGTTTAACCGGTGGGTGGTATAGTCTATAGGTTAACTGTGCGTAGACAACAATGGTTTTATAGCGCTGTGCTGCGTAGGCAAAGGGGGAGCCAAATCGTGCAAAGAGGAGGTATCTCGCGTAAACCGAGCACGGGCATTTCGGTATCGCAGGATCAGAACCCGGCGTTGCTGGGTCTCTGTAATGTGAGCACAGCCACAACGCACGAAACGAAGAAAGAAAGTGGATGGAGGGTGTCATCACGTCTACAGACTTATGACGAACACAAAACAACACGAGATCAGCCTCAGTCAACTGACTAATGTTCACCCGCAATGACGGTACACTTTGCATCAATTTCAGGCGTGGTTGGGTGTTTCCTGTCTATGTTTAGTCGGCTCCTCCTTCCTGTAAACATCGCCTTCATTGCCATTGCACTCCATACACCATATGCCCCAACTAAGATTAGTGGAATATGTAGAGCCCACAAAAACGTGCAGGGCGGTGATGAGACCGCCCGGACATCGGCAGGTTGATCGAAGATGTGGCATTTCACAGGTAAGTATTTAAGCTCTTCTCGTGATATCCGTGTTGGCGATTTGTTTTGCTGTGCTTCCCCTGTGGCAGATTTCAATCGGCTTTCACGTTGCAAGCTATGGAGGGGTCGGAGTGGGGTGTGATGCACCGTCTGTTTGATCTATTCTCTGAGTTCTCTGAATGGGTTTAGTGCCCTCCTGAATCCTATGCACATGTACGCCAATTCAAGGCGATCTAGTGTTTTTTTGTTCTCTGTACTTCTCTAGTTGTTATGGAGGCGTACCGACACTTTCAAAGATTACTCATTTTATCAGAAGAAACCTGGGCGAGGCAACGACTACAATCAATTGCCACGTGTGAGTGGCAACATAATAGCCAGGGACAATCTGCAGAACAACGTAGTAGGGTCCGTCTATAGGCTATTGCCCCATTGCAATCTGGTACCACAACCTTGCACGTACTTCCATCTACACCCCTTTTGTGGGAGTAGTTTGGACTAGTATACTTCGATGGAAGCTTCCATTGTCATACTACTTCTATGGAAGCTTCCATTACTTGCATGGAAGCTTCTGTCTGCTTGAATGGAACTTTCCATCTACTTCTTCGACGGACGCTTACATGTATCATGCACAACACAATACCTCAATGGGGGGGTGAGGAGACATCTGTTGCCATGGCCCGCCCAGAAGGTTGGTGAGGGTAAAACTTCTCACGAGTTGAGCTGGAAAGTAAAAAAAAAAGAAGTAATGACTACCAGGTTACAAAATACTCCGGAGTATATAAATAGGAAGCTTTTAGTAGCTTCTACCCAAAAACAAAAATTCACATATTAGTATTACTCATGTACTTGAATAGTGCACAAGACCGACCTTGCGGGAAACTCATAATAAGCGACCAGGAGAAGCACGAACAGCATGTATTTTGTACGTAATTCAGGCGCGTGCCAGCGTTTTTTACTGGTGGGAGAGTGCAGCATTGTGAGTGTGCCAATGAAGGGGTCCGAATGGCGAAGATAGCGTGCTTGTAAGCTACAGGTAGGTACCGAGAGCATCACTAAGACATACGTAGGACAAAAGTTGGACACAAGTCTTTCTAGGTCCGGTTATTGATTGCTCACGATTGTTGAGGCTAGAACGCGCTTCCAATGATAGGACCAAGGCACGGACGTCGACCCACCCCAAGCCATAACCCTTGCCCTGGCCCCAACCCGAACCCGAAACGGGCCGGAAACCAGAAACACGGTTGCGCAGCATTCGAGTGTAGCTGTTCCGACAATATATGGACCACAGTCTCCGAACTGCGGAGCACGATTTGCGTCCCCACACCAATAGTGAGTAAGTAATTGCTGGAACGATTGCCCCTTCCTGTAAAAATCCCTGTTCTATTGTTCTCTTCTAGTGTAGACGACTGTTGTAGAAAACATACTAGGTGCGCAATGGTTTTTTTTTGTCGCAGCGTTGGTCCCAAAAGTCCAAATGGGTTACGAGTACATGCATATATGTACAAAGCTAACAAGTAAAATCATAATAATGTGTACTCTGCATCAATTCTCCGCACGTGCACCATAGAGTACCGCCCGCCGTGTTCCGCTTACATTCGTATTATACCTGTTACCTGGCATTACGCTGACATTTTATGTGTCCCCACCCTGCATCACTTTTTTTGCTTTTCCAGCTCAACTCGTACAATATTAAGAAGATTTTATTCCTCACCTACCTTCCGGACACGCCGTAGTCCTAGGAGGCGTCTTCGTTTTGCTCCCCCCGATGGCTACGTTGAAAGTTTAGCGCGCATAGGGTTTAGCTTTTCCATTTGCCACGAGACGTCGATTTGCATCGATTTTGGCTTTGATACCCATCACGCTTCAGCGAGGACGAGTCCATCGTGCAGAACCTAATCCATCTCGATGGCGATGGGGCTGGCAGATGCGAACGACCGCTGGCTTGCATGCGAAGGGCCGTGTGGGGCATGCTATACGCAGACGACGCAGGCACCGTCTCGAAGTCTGCGAAGAAGGCTGTTAACATTATGGCAGGCAGGGTGACCGTCTTTGAGACATGAGGTCTCACGGTTTCGGAAAGTAAGAAAGAGGCCATGCTGCTGAACACACGGGACCTTGAATCCCGGGCTCCATCATTCGTTGTCGAAGCAGCAGGACAGAGGTATATTAAACAAACCACGCAATTTCTATACTTCGGCCGCGTTAACCACGAAAACGATGACCCAATAGTCTAATGGTTGAGATCGATCGGCGGGTCCGACTCATGAGGGATTGCCTCAACGGGTTCGATCCAGAGCTATACGACATTATAACGACCAAGTCGCCCAGCCTGACGGTCCGCATGCTTAAGAGCAAGGGGATTGAGGCGCTGCCGTACGTGTGTGTGGCGTGGACCCTCAAAGCGAAACACTTTACCAGGTATACGACAGGCTCCAAAAGGCGCAACTCGAAGTTCCCTGGCGAGTCCTTAGCTTTCGGCGTCATGCAAACCGCACCAACCTCTCGTCCGCCAAAGCCCTCAAGAAGACGAGATGCGAGAACATTGAAAGGGACACCCAGAAACGGGGGCTCTTCTTCCTGGGGGCGATGGTACGGCAAAACGAGGGGCGATTCCCAGGGCCAAAACGAGTGGGGGGGGGGGGGGGGGGGCGTACTCATTTGTTGCTTGTATAAGTCATTTGACCATTGACCACGCACCCCTTTCGAGGCGAAGCACCGTTCCTACTCTTGGTAGAGACACCTCCAACATTTGGGCGCTCATTACGCTTCTTCCACATGCTGCATATAACCCCCCTTCTCGCTCTCCCTTGCTCAAACGCCCCACCTAATATCGAAATCCGCCAGATTAATAAACACTTCACGCACTGGATATCACCTCATTATCTTTCTAGAGTCATCCATGCCGCTACTCCCCCCCCCCCGCCCGCCCCGAACGCCCCCTCCTTCCCCACCACCCGCACCATCGCCTAGACCTAGCACCACACGTATAACAAACCCCTCCATCTATGCACCTAAAGCCCTTCCGCCCCCCCACCCCCCCCCCCGCCCCCCCCCCGCCCCCACCCCCCACCTCCCCACCCCCTCACCCCATCCCACCCCCACCCCCTCGAACACTCCGCCCTCCATTCGCTGATTGTACGACTTACCCCAGGATATACATGATAAACTGATACATTCTTTCGAAAACCGTCACATTTATCCCCTTAAAATAATGTATAGTTTCCACGCACCGATTGAGCTGCCCCGCCCCCCCCACCCCCGCCCCAACCCCCCCCCCCATGATAAACTGGTGCATTTTCTTTTTTCTAAAACCGTCAGATTTATCCCCTTGAAGGATTTATAGCTTCCACGCACAAATTGCCTCCCCCCCCGCCCCCCCCCCCCCCCTCCCCCCCCCCTCCAACCCCGCTCCCTTTTGATCAAAACCAGGCCCCCACGTCCTTCAAAACTCCGCCCTCCCCTCACCGATTATTCGACTTGCAGGATTCACTTGATAAACGGATGCATTTCCTTCCACAGCTGTCAGATTTTGTCCCCCTCAGAAACGGGTTTTATAATTTCCGCGCACAGACTGACTAAAATCACTCTGTTGACCCTGATAGCTACACTGCTGTAGTTTCAAGGGGAGTCGCCGACCTATACCCTTAATGAGGACACACAACCCGCAATACGCGCGATCGGAGTATCACACACAGCTTGCAAAGATGAGTTTCGACAAAATCTTCGATCTCACAGCTGGAGTGTATTTTCATTTTTTAAAATATAAACTGTTTGCTTGTCCTATCCCCGTTCTGTTTCGTCGTCTGCGTCCACTTAGAATAGCGATCGGTTTCTCGCTACTCTCTAGTCTACCAAACCTCTTCCATGTCACACACGTCTAATTTCCTCATCTCCTCCTCTAACTCATCCCGTTCCTCCTTGTATGTACAAGCCAGCAGCACCTGAAGCAAGAAGGACAGAGAGCGCAGGCTTCAGTATCGACAGCAGAGCAGCTGCCGTATATGGTATACAGTGACCGTCCGTTATCCCTCAGTAGTCTGGTACCCGCATAGAAGGGGGACCCAGCGTTATGCCAAGACGGTGCAGAACAGCAATGGTAGTACTCTAGACTATATATTATGAAACGAGCACGTCGTGACAAGTGATACTCACCGCACGTATCAGGGGCACCGCAATAAACGGTTCGGCACTAACGCGGGACAACAACGGTATACGGATGCTTAGCGCATATCAGGCATACGATACGGGCTGGAATTCACACAGTGTACGTATTTCATGCTACTGTAGGTATGTATGCAGTTACCAGGTATATGGTAGTATGGGGGGTAAGCATGCTCTCATGGTGCAAGCCAAGCTGTGAGCAGCACCAGCAGCAGTATCCCGGCACGAGATACATCGCAACGCTCAATGCATGACGAGGCAAGGGTGTATTGCGATTTGATTTTCAGCTTTACTTGACTATTATTTATATAGTAAAAGTATTCAATCGGACTCGATTACGTGAGTTAATTCGAGAACAACAACGACAACAACAGACATCTACAAGAAAATCATACCGGTATGCATGACAGAAGTACATGGTTTCAGTAACCAAGTCCCATACCGGGTACATGCCTTTGTGTCAGATCAACATACCGGCACTATTATTGAGGGCACCGACGCTTTGGGAACATGTCGCAAGAGTCCCATTCAGTTCCACAGATTTCGTCGGCACTATAGGGAGTAGTGGCGTTAGACAACCAGAGCCATGGAGAGCCCCCACGAATTCACCGCACACGCACGTGCAACAAAAGGAGGTCTTGCATATGTTGTTGTTGTCTCACATTAACTCTTGTTAAAAATCTAGAGTCCGTGGTCACACAAAGGTGCTGGAGCCCTAGAAAGATCCGAAAAACCAAATGAGATCAAAATTCGTTCGGGAAATACTACGTTTTCCCGCCTAAAAACGCACGATACAAAGAAAGCGCACAAGTGAAAAGGTCCAATGCGCAAACTGAACTCACATGGCCGCGGGTATCCACTCAACTACAGCATAGAGTTCCCCCGTCCCCACAACTAACCAACTCGCGGCTACGAACTACAGCGGTTGAGCAGCCTACACCGTACGAACCGCACGGTAATCGTGAGCACAGACGAACGCGCCTGCTGCCTGGAGTGCTGCCAGAGTGACGACCCGCGGGCATGCAGTGAAAAAAGAGCAATCGAACCAAAAACCACCATACCAATATCAATGATCGCCCCGTCGTCCCGAGTTATCTGACAGGTTGCAGCGCAGCCACGACGCCCGTGCCTGAACATTGCGGGAGGCCGTTCCCCATGAAGGGTATACAACTCTACCAACTCTACAAAATCAGTGACATAAGAAACATGTTGTACTACTGCCTCGTAAAATAAAAAAATAAAAAGCGATCGCTGCTCTCGTGATGATGGTGTGTGTGGGTCGTGGACCTGCGAGCGCTATCCTCCTGCTGTGGTTCTCCATGGCCGCCTTATCGCCTTAGCTCACTTGGCCCGCTCCTTCGCACTTGCTCTCGTTGACAATCAATTCCGGTCGATTCCCCTTCTCCCCCGCCCCAAAAAACAAAATGCTCCTCGTAGCTTGCGGTGCTGATCTGCAAAACGAAAATTCTCGTTCAGGAAGAGTTCAATCCGTCTCTCCCCGCCCGTCGACACTCAGTCGCCCTCCTCCTTCGCCGTTGAATCCAGCCTGCTGCTGGCGCAGTTCCCTCCACGCAAACCGAGACTGCGCCGTAGTGTGGCTCGTGGTGGCATCTGTCCCCGCGCACGAGCATCCCGATTAAGCATTGCCGCTCCGCCGCTGCTACCTAAAAAGACGCGCGAATCGTAGGTGACCATGCCTAGCGCACCACCTACGACCCAACTCTACCGCCACGCCTAAGCCTCGCGACCACACGCAGCAGCAAGAAGGTATCATTCCTTGAGGGTGAGTCCGGCCTTACACCCGCCAAAACGACTTCCCCCACTCGGTACAAGCCTGCTAGGGCATGCCTCGCGGCTTGCTTTTCGGAGGTGGCAAGGGGAACGGAGGTGTACTTCGGCCCAAACTCCTGACGCTTGGAGAGCACTACTTGGGCTCGCCGGCGTACACTTTGCGTAGTACGCTTTACGTATGCCACTGCTGTAATATTGTAACGTAATACTAATTTTAAGAGCAACCCTTGTATCAGTGTGTTATTTTGGGGCTTCACGATTACAGCGCCAACCACACGGAAGAGCATAGTTCGCTAGGGTGAGGGATGTGTCCGAACTGCAAGGCAAGGGGCTGTGAACGCGCCTGCAGCATGGTGTTACTCGTGCTGCTCAACGCCCTTGCTTTGCGTTGTATAACAATATCGATATGTCACGATGTACGTCGCTATTCCTGCGCCTCAAAATAGGTAAGTAAATCCCGAAATTATACCTGCAGATCAGGGGGACCATGCCCAAGGGTGGATGTTCGCTATGAAACGTTATCATTATAGTTCGAAATGCTAAAACCGATTAATTTAACGGTTAAAACTAGAGGCCCTAGCCCGGTCGCGGCTGACCGCGGCGTATTCTAACTTCCGCGCCCTCGTCTTATACGCAACTTAACTGTTCATGTACATAATCGTATGCTATCAAGAGTGTTGCGGGGACGTGGATACTTCCGCGTAGTAAGCAAGGATGAGCTTTCCAATTCTTCGTTATACACTGTCAGGTATGAATCGGATACGAGTAATTTCCGTTTGCTGCAAACATTGAAGCCACTCGGCATATCTACTCGTGCGGCCGTGCGGTATGGCAGCCTACATTAACCATAGGAGCAACACCACTGCGATACGGCTATTATACACGTATATAAATGTCGAACATTGGTTTAACTCAACCTACCTAGCATCGCAGCTGCACAAAAAAAATGCAGACACTATTGTCATCGCGACTCGTGCAGAATACCATCATTGACAATTCCGCTGTTTTTTTTGCATACCACGTCATACTTAGAAATATATGATATTGGTATGTCAGTAGGGCAAATTCTGGAGTCACCTTGCTTGTGTCTGCGCGCCGTTATATTTTCTCAACGGTTTGCTTGGGCTCACGGCATCGTTTCCACCCAAGTAACGAGAGTACGGCAACTTTCATTCATAGCCCGATTTGGACCAAATATGCCGTGTATTAATGCGCACGTCCGAGGTGTGCATCTTTCGGGCGGGGAGCTAGAGCTAATGAACCCAATTTCGCAGCGCTGAACCACACTTACATACCAACCGACCCCAACGGTGCGTGCCTAGAACAGTATGCGTACGTAGGATACCTGGTGTCACATAGCTGCCAGATTTGAACAGCACTGACACGAAAAGCGGTGACGGCCCGCGAAGAATAAGCGAAGATACATCTTATCGCAATGACTGAAGCATAGTGTTGGTACAACTATATATAATAGATACGAGTACTCAACCTGGCATGCCACATTTTCTCTTCTACCAAACGACGTGTGGACAATCAGAACGATTGGATTCTTGAACAACTGGGGATGGGAGCCTTCACTTTTATTTCCCGCCAGCGCGGCGGAACCTCGATCGCTCTGGGGCTGGAATATCCCTGTTCAGCATCAAGCCTCTAGAAAATAGCCAGCGGGGTCTGGCAGGGATTTGGCAGGCCAATCAGCGGCCATAATCGACTTTCACAGTTGTACTTGAGCAGCAAGGTTGGCGTGATCGTTGTGAGGACTGCCTCGAGGTTGTCTGGGATGATCAGCACACGACGGCAACGGCTCGGCGCGGCACGAGGCCTAATGTTCTGCTGGTTGTGTCGTCCACCCTCCGTGCCCTTATGGCAGGACGGAGATGAAACGCTCTGAGTGGCGTGACCCATGATAGCAGACAGACAGACGCTCATACAGAGAGACGGACAGACGAGCTTTCTCCGTTAGATCGTAGGGGTGTGGCAGTACTACTGTCACACGTACAGCCTTGATTTACCTACAGTAGAATTATGTATTCAGTAATATTTAACGTGCATCCTCGAACGTTACGGGCATGCGCGGAGCCGTGGTGGGCAGCAGCCCGCCGCCGCGAAACCCCCCTGGTAATAATGATAAGTTTCGGAGCGCGAGTACGCTAACCCGCGTACACTCCTAAGGCGATGAGTAGCTCAGATACATATGTGGAGCGGCGATCTTCATCAGCAGAGGCAGCAGTAGAGGCGGCGAAAACAGCACCAGCAGCACAACGTTAAAATTTGGCATCATGTCAGGACCATAGGGCGATATTCTAGCCTTTACAACCCACCTTATACGCCTTATTGTCCTTTCGCAATAACGGGTGGCGTCATTTTCAGCCTCTCAGCCGTATGTTGAGTTGAAACATAGTGCCATCACCCCGGAAACCCCGTAAACAGAGGATTCTTTAGACTGCAGCAGCTATAGTCCCCTGTGCACCCGGATTGGCGCATGGAGAAAACGAGATAATTCATAATTGATACATGTATACAAGGTCACCCTTCGGGATGCGGGTAACGAGAAATCCCGGGGGCGCCACAAGGCGAAAATGGCCATCTGCACTATCTGCATTTTAGGTGGAAGTTAATGAAAGCTTTCATGGAAGCTTCCATGAAAGCTTCCGTGGAAGTAAATAATAAATTAGAAATAATAAATATTAATTGTCTTACACGGAAGCTTGAAAAAAAAGTCCGATGGAAGCTTCCGCGAAATATAATTACTGCCAAGCCTCTGTGAAAGCTTCCGGCATGTGGTTGACATACTCTTTTCATCATGTATAACCGCAACCCAATGAAACGCGACACTCAATGTGTACGGTGAAACTCCCTTCGTCTCGTACACAGTGTGCGTCAACCATGTTGTCGCAAAAGTGGTAAGCTCTACTGGAGGCACAGTAGTGTACACTATGAATATATCCGTGGAAGCTATCGTGGAAGCCGCTGAGATTCCGTGGAAGCTGGTGAAGCTTCCATGGAAGTAAAACATAAGATTTCGTGGATGTAGCTTCCAATTTTTCGTGGAAGCTACTTCGAAAGCTTTCGCGAAAAACTTTCGTGAAAGCTTTCGTGGAAGCCGCTGAGCTTCCAACCTTCCGTGGAAGCTGCCGCTTGCTTCCATGGAACTAAAACCTTAGAATCCGTGGAAGTGCTTTCGTGAAAGCTTTCGAATCCGTTGAAGCTTCCGTGGAAGCACTTCCGTGGAAGCTTGTATGGAAGCTTGTGTGGAAGTTTTCGTGGAAGCTTCCGTGGAAGTGACATCCGCGGCATCTTCCACTACTTCCATGGCAGCTTCCGTGGAAGCTTTCGTCGAATCTACTTCCATGAAAGCTTTCGCGAAAGCTTCCGTGGAAGCTTCTGTTTTTTTTTTCCGTGGAAGCTTTCATATATTCGGTGAAAGCTTTCACGGAAGTTCCACGGAAGCAGTCATGGAAGCTATGGAAGCTTCCATGGAAGCGGTGGAAGCTTCCACGGAAGCTTTCATGAACTTCTAGGCAAAAAACAAGTAGTGCAGGAGACCGGGCGAAAAGGGAAACACCGGTAACACACGTATAAGACATATTTTCCCACATACAATGGTGTTACGCGTACTCACATCGGTAAACCCCACTGATCTTCTTATCTTCCATGAAAGCTTCCGTGGAAGTCACTTCCATGAAATCTTCTATAACTTCCGCGGAAGCTTCCATTACTTCTATGGAAGATTTCGTTGAAGTTACTCTCATGGAAGCTTTCGTGGAAGCTTTCGTGGAAGTTTCTTCCATGGAAGCTTTTGTGGAAGCTTTCGTGGAAGTTTCCGCGGAAGTTACTTCCGTGGAATCTTTCAGCTCTTCCATATTTTCCATGGAAGCTCCCACCGCTTGAATTGCTTCGATGGAAGTTTCCATGACATCTTTCATAGCTTCCATATCTTCAATAAAAGCTTCCACGAAAGCGGTGAAAGCTTCTACGGAAGCTTTCATGAGTTTCCACGCAAAATGCATGTAGTGCCGGAGACCGGGTTAGTTGCGTATCGGGCCATTTTTTGCGAACAAAACAAGGAAGAACAAAACAATGTAAAAGTTTATCAAAATATCAAATTTTAAACCGATGAGGGGGTGCTCCAAGTGACCTGCTCGTCTCAGGGGGGCGGAATTCAATTCCGTGCCAAATAGAACCAGTTTAGGGACGTTCAATGCGCCGAGCGCCGCCACGGAGAGCTCGGCCGAAATCGAGATCTAGACATGATTCATAATGTACCTATGCCAGGCTAGCTTGCCCCGCGGTCGAAAGTGCGAGAAGAAACACTCGGCCGCCAGAGAGCAGCGAGCCAAAAAAAAAACGAAGATCATACTTTACATGTACATATATTTCCGCACGGGGACATTAAGTTGTCAGCCCTCCCCCTCCGAACCCACCGCTGCATTGAGCGAGTGCATCTCGACTCACTATCACCAACTCTGCTTGGCGAAGTCGGATCGGCCGCAAACTCAACGGAGGGCCAGAACTATTACTGATATTTAGGGCGGAGTGGTTCTTCGGGGCCGAACGCAGCCGTAAGTCACATAAAAGTTTCCAGCATGCGCCGAGCCACGGCGGGCGGCAGTCCGCCGCGGCAAAGCCCTCCTGGTAATATCGACTAATATCGGAGCGCGAGGAAGCTTACCATCGTACACTCCTATGGCGATGAGGAGCTCAGATACATACGTGGAGCGGTGATCTGCATCAGCAGAGGCAGCAGCAGAGGCAGCGATAGCAACAGTAGCGCAAGAAATAGCATTTGGCATCATGTCAGGAGAATAGGGCGATTTCCTAGCCTTTATGGCCCGCCTTATATGCCTTGTTGTCATTTTGCAATAACGAGTAGCGTCGTTTTAAGCCTCTCAGCCGTGTGTTTGGTCGAAAAATAGTGTCGTTACCCCGGAAACCTCATAAACAGGGGATACTTTAGACTATTACAGCAGCTGTAGTCCGCTGTGCACCCGTGTTGATGGCTGGAGAAAACGAGATAATTCCTCATTGATACATATGTATGTATATTTCCGCACGGGGACATACAAGTTGTCAGCCCCCCCCTCCGAACCCACCGCTTCATCGAGTGAGTGCATCCTCAAAACCACCATCACCAACTCTGCTTGGTGAAGTCGGATCAGCCCCAAACTCAGTGGATATTACTGCTATGGACGGTGGAGTGGTTCTTCCGGGCCAAACGCGGCCGTACGCCACATAAGCCTTTGCTTTGTAGGTGAGTGTTGTAAGCGTATTTGAACAGGAGAGAAGTTGCGCCAGGAGGCTTTTGAAGTGTCTTACCCCGCGCGACCCGGTCCCAATACTGAACAAAATAATCCCAACACGCGCGCCTCACGGAAAAGCGGTGTAATATATTCTAGTCTGGACTTGGTTTAGAGCCACAGCTCACGAACTTTGGCGCCTTGACCCCCGTGTCCTGAGCTACGAACAGAGCTGTGACTTTGCCGTGGGGTGGGGAATAGCGAAGGTGTCCTATTCCAGGTGTGGCACGTTCGGGATCCGCCCCGTGTAGGAGGTGGTTGATGAATAAAAAAAATGAAAAAGTAAGGTGATTTGCCGATAGGCACCGACACGTGTGTGTGGACCACAAACTCATTTCAAGTACATCTCTCCTGTTCTCAACTCTAGCGAATTCCCGTCAAAAGGCGTATTAGGAGGACACAGTACTAGCCATGGCAGGCAATTACACCTCTTGATGCTGCAGCAGCAACGGCTCAATTCTGCAGCAAGGTCAAGTAATTTCGGGAAAAAAAACATACGCTATTTTTAAAGCTACCGCGAAAATTACATGACTCTTGGTTCAAATGTTGGGCCACCTGCACTATCTGCATTTTTGGTGGAACCTCGTGAAAGCTTCCATGGAAACTTCAATCGCTTCCATGGAAGCTTCCACGACTTCCACGGAAAAACTTGCATGGAAGCTTTCATGAAAGCTTTCACGGAAGCAACTTCCACGGAAGCTCCCATGAAAGCTTCCACGGGAGCAATTTCCACGGAAGCTTCCACGAAAGCTTCCGCGGAAGAAACTTCCACGGAATCTTTCACGGAAGCTTCCACGGAAGCAACTTCTACGGAGGCAACTTTCACGAAAGCTTCCATGAAAGCTTTAACGGAAGGTTCCACGGAAGCAACCTATCCCTAACCCTAACCCTAACCCTAATCCTAACCCTAACCCTAAGCTTCCATGGAATTGACTTCCATTACTTCCATAGAAGCTTCCATTACTTCCGCGAACGCTTCCATTACTTCCATGGAAGCTTTCGTGGAAGCTCCCCCGGAATTTACCTCCACGGAAGCTTTCATATCTTCCATATCTTTCATGCAAGCTTCCACGGAAGCTTACGGAATCTCCCATGAAAGCTTCCGTGGAAGTTACTTCCGTGGAAGCTTTAATATCTTACATTTCTTCCATGGAAGCTTCCACGGAAGCTTCCATGAAGACTTCCGTCGAAGGTGCTTCCATGAAAGCTTCCATAACTTCCGCGAAAGCTTCCATTACTTCCCTGAAAGTTTCCATGTAGGATTTCGTGGAAGTTACTTCCATAGAAGCTTTCGTGGAAGCTTTCGTGGAAGCTCCCTTGAAAGCTACTTCTGTGGAAGCTTTCATATCTTCCATATCTTCCATGGAAGCTTCTACGGAAGCTTTAATGAAAGCTTCCGTGGAACTTACTTCCATGAAATCTTCCATAACTTTCGCGAAAGCTTCCATTACTTCTATGAAAGATTCCATGGAAGATTTCGTGGAAGTTACTTTAATGGAAGCTTTCGTGGAAGCTTTCGTAGAAGCTCCCGTGGAAGCTACGTCGGTGGAAGCTTTCATTTCTTCCATATCTTCCATGGAAGCTGCCACGGAAGCTTCCATGAAAGCTTCCGTGGCAGTCACTTCCGTGAAAGCTTCCATAACTTCCGCGAAAGCTTCCATTACTTCCATGAAAGCTTCAATGGAAGCTTTCGTGGAAGTTACTTCCATGGAAGCTTTCGTGGAAGCTTTCGTGGAAGCTCCCGTGGAAGTTACTTCCGTTGAAGCTTTCATATCTTATACATCTTCCACTGCTTCAATTGCTTCCATGGAATCTTCCACGGAAGCTTTCATACCTTCCATATCTTTCATAGAAGCTTCCATGAAAGCGGTGAAAGCTTCCACGGAAGCTTTCATGAGCTTCCTCGCAAAATGCAAGTAGTTCCGGAGACCGCAAATGTTCTGTCCCTGAGATATTCGGACGGGCGTAACGCCCAGGATGGTTCAAAGTGACTGGACTCTAGTTTCAAGTATTGCACTGCTGCGAACACGACCTCACTCGAATTTCAAGTTTGTTTGTCGTGTTTCAAGTGTTTGCTTGCTTTGAGGTGTGCCCCAGGACAATGCGAAGGGTAGTGACCCCCAGGGTGCTCCAGAAGCATACAGCAGAAACTATACAGCAGCCATAAGTAGAAGAGGCAGGAGCAGCTGCTATGGCAGCTGCAGTAGCAGCAGTGAACAACGACGAACTCGAGAGTCACTGAAATCGTGAGCGTATATACGTCGGTGACGGCACGGCGGCGGACTGTATGGAAGTAGATTACCCTGTCGCAAGACACGGGTTGGCTTCAATACGATCACAAGAATATCCACCTGCGCGTACTTGGCACGTGTTCCACCTGTGTGTGCGTTGTTCACGCTGAACCTGATATTTCCACCCATCTACATGGAGCACAACCAAGGTATCTCGAGGATTCGCACGAAGTATACTGCAGAACAAAATTAAAATACACCACACACAGCTGTGGGATCCGAAAAACATATTTGCAAGCTGCGTGTGATACTCCGATCGCGAGGATTACATGTCCGACCGTATCGCATACTTACCCGGGTAACCGGGGGATGCCTGACTACACTGACTACAGCAGTAGTCTATACGGTATTTGCTGACTTGGTCCAGGGGGGGGCATGCCACTTCGCATTCAACTGATCGTTCCACCCACCTGCTCACCAACGTGTCCCTGATGTGCACCATATATTAGATACTCCAGCTTGACTCGCCACTGTACTACAACTACGAATATGTTTCACTAACTAACATCATAGACAATGGAATGTACGCGGACACGCCTCCCACCACCAACCAGCACAGCTCAATATATACCTGGTATATTGGTATATAATCCTAGTATGCCTATGAATACGTCGTCATCCGGATACCAGGTAGGGAACTAGCCTGATTCCGAGGAACTAACGGTCGAAACGTGTATGATAACTTCGGTACGCTAACCAGACCCTGCTTGCCTCGTCTGGCTCCTGTTTCACTAAGAGGCGTGACAACACACATGCAGTAGTGCACGTTAACCCAACCATGATGATGCTGTATTGCCTCCCTGCGCGCCGCGATCTGCTGACGTTTCACTAGGAGGCGTAGCAACACACATTGAGTAGTGTGTCGGTCCGAGTACCAAGCGAGAACATCCGTCGTTCTAACCTCAACTACCATACAGCGCACAGAAAAAAGAACGGCACAGTAGGGGGGGGGGTCACAAAGTGCGCTGGTGAGGTATCTACAACAGAAGCGGTTGGTAATGGGTGCCAGCAAGATAGCTACATCACAAGCAGTGTGCGCATCGGCACCGGGCCTTCTCGCGGCTGGTAGAATCAGTAAATAACAGCTCGCTCACAACCAAAGAAGGCGTACCAGTAAAGGGGGAACAAGTCGAGGGTAAGCGACCGCGAGTAATAGCCAGATACGCGATGTTTCTGGTTTTTGCGGTTAGCGGGCAAGGCTGTGCGGATCTCGGCCAACGAGTAAAACGCCCGGTGCATGAGGCTCGAGAAAATAGCCAGGCATCACAAACGGTAGAGCGCAAGGGTGTGCGTATCTCGGCGAACGAGTACCAAACCCGGTGCAAGCGGTAGTGCGGAAGGGTGTGCGGACCTCGGCCAACGAGTATCAAACCCGGTGCAAGCGGCTCTAGAGAATAACTCGACACCGACGGTAGTGGCCGTCGGTAACCGACACGCGGAACAGGGTACCAGCGCAGGGGGGAGAAGGTAGAGTGTACGCAAACGGGAGTAATGGCTGTTCTGGTCGGAGATGTGAACTTCCTAAATTTCCTCTTTTTTTTCCAGGATTTTCATGAAAAAACGTCTGCGTTATTATCGAGCGCGGGGTTGTTTGCCTTTTTTTTCCGATTTTTGAAAGCCGAGCCATGAAGGAAGAGCGCCACCACCCACACCAGCAATCACGCGCGTCGTCACACAGCAAGGATGAGCGAACATCCCGGAAGACCGCAGAGGAAAGCACCCAGGCCAAGTAGATTCGTGCAATCCGGCGACAGCAGCCCCTGGTGCCAGGAACATGGCGAGCACGACGAGGACACCAGCGATAGCCTTCTTCATGTTTCTGCGCCTCGTGTCTGGGTAATTGGGAAGGCTGAATGGTTGTTTCGTCCGACTCGAGGATGGGTCCTTCGGAGGTCCAGGCCGCTTCCTTCCATCGGCCATAATGTTGGACCACCCTGGTTAACGTTTAAATCTGCCCGATGGTCCCAGCGTTGAGCCACGGCGCTTGTCGCGGCGCTGCCTTCGAAAAATGGAAATCGACGACAGGATTTTCTAATTTGTGATTGTTAATGTTTCCATATTTTTTGTGGCTGAAGAATGTTACAAATTATGACAGAACGCCTTCGTATTTTAAAACATATTTCACAAATACGGAAATTCAGGAATTTTACGAATTTAAAGACAAGAAAAGGTCTCCGATAAGAACGACCCTAATAGCCAGCCACGCGGTGTTCTAGATTCGCAGTCAGCGGCCAAGGGTGTGCGGATCTCGGCCAACGAGTATCAAACCTGGTGCAAGCGGCTCGAGAAAATGGCCAGGCACCACAAACGGTAGCGTGCGAGGGAGTGCGGGTTTCGGCTAACGAGCTTCAAACCCGGCGCAAGCGGTAGCGCGGAAGGATCTGAGGATCCCGGCCAACGAGTATCAAACCCGGTGCAAGCGGCGCAAGAAAATAGCCCGACACCAACGGCAGTGACCGCCGGTAACCGACATGCGGAACAGGGTACCAGTGCAGGGAGGCGTGTACCCGACCGCGGGAAATAGCCAGACACGCGGTGTTCTGGGTTCGCGGCCAGCGGCCAAGGGTGTGCGGATCTCGGCCAACGAGTATCAAACCCGGTGCATGCGGCTCGAGAAAATAGCCAAGCATCTCAAACGGTATCGCGCAAGTGTGCGGATCTCGACCAAATAATATCAAACCCGGTGCAAGCGGATCAAGAAAATGGCCAGACACATCAAACGATCGTGATTGCCCACGGGTCCGCGGTTCACACGCAGAGGTATACAAGGGTTTCGGCGAGGCACCACGCACGAGGAAACCAGCCAGACAACGAAACCACAAGCGATCGCTGGCGAGGGTTTATGCACGGTGACAGGTTGCAGGGGTGCGGTAATACATAAATAAGTAACCAAAGAAATTGCCTTGTGCAAATATTAGTAGACGGCAGTGTGTGGTGCCGGTATAATTGGGACGAGGTAGTCCAACGCAAATGTGGTAAGCGACACAGGGTAGGGCGTTGACACATGGAACACTCGACCACGCACCAGGGAAGCAAGCAAGGACGAGATATACGGGCCAGGCGGGGCGTCGGAGCAGGGCACAGTATGAAAAGTAAGGGAGCACGGGAACAGGAAACCCCAACCGTTATGTCCCGTCGCACGCGCGAGAGCACTAACGATGAACGCGACGGAAAAAGCTAGAATTGGCACAGCAGTAGCGGAGGTTCTACTTCACGATGTAGAGAGTGGGAAACTATTCCTTTTGTCTTGCTCCAGGCCAACCATTTTAGAATATGTATTTGTTTATCTTTGGGTTCTTGCAAGACTAAACTGCGCGATTTATTCATGGTTGTGTCCATTTTGGTAGATATTTCGTTGTTTCCTTTTCTTTTCTTTCCTTTTCTTTTTCGATTGTGGCCTCTTTGATGACCGCCCATGTATGACTTGATCTTAATATAGGAATATTTTTCTTTGCTTGTTTTTGTGTTTTTGTGTTTTTGTTTGTCTGTTTTTCTCGACGGTATTCGATTCCCTTACGGTAGCCGGGGTGATCACGACCATGGTCGATATATTTTCAGTTCGAAGTTACAGTAGATGAAGTGTCCTGCACGGACTACATGTCCCATCTCATGCTCGGGAGCACCAACGCCGGACACGACGGAAGAAGCTAGGGCCGAAACAGCTGTGCCTGCCCTACGTATTCGTACAGTAGCACCGGCAGCGACTATTCCCTCAGCTCCAGCAATAGCCGGCGGCGGCAGCAGCAGCCGCAGCGATAGAGCGCTGCAAGGGCTGTGGCGACCTCAAGGAGGCAACGCGCAGCAGGAAGGGGTACAAGTAGCAGCCGCAGAAGCACCGCGAAGCAACAACGGCACCTATACTGCGTGGGGGGTTTACGAAGAGAACCCATTGGTGACGAAGGTATATTCCAGGGATTCGCTGATTATACGCTATGATTCACCAGGTACTGCCGACGAAAAGGGTCACGCGCCAGGTGCCGATGTCACGTAACCGACAGCCGCAACGATACCCTGTTAGCACGGGGCTCTTGGCGCATCACTACTTGGGCGCAAGAACAGTACCGGTAAGAGCCAGGACATCAGCAAACAGGTTTTCGCGGTAGCACAGCAAAACCGCACCGATAGGTAAAATACGGCTGTAGCAGCGTCGAATTTAGGAAACGCCCCCCAGCTACTATGAAATATGCTACCGAGAACCGACGTTTTGTAATGGATCAATCCGTGCAATGCGCTATGCATCATAATTAGTGTGGATTTACCAACGTAGTTGTTGTACCGCGCCGGTATATGTTAATGAAGGTGTACGGCGCCGATATATGTGGAGGAAGGTGCCATGCTTCAGTGTGAGACTCGGGGGTTATAGGGGAGCAGGTGTTTGCCGGGTTCACTGTCTACACAAACCGACGTTTGATACTAGATGGATCCGGCTGGCCACCCGTTTCGCGACACGACTTTGTAATTCCTAGTGAAGCGGGGTCAGCGTCTACATAATATTGGCCCACCCAATATGGTATATCGGTAGAATACCGGTCTAACCGAGATAGCTCCCCGAAACACCAGGATGCATTTTGAGGGGAGAGGGCGAACCTTCAGCAAATGCGTATGCGCGTGATCACTCATGGTGCCCATTATACGCGATATCTGGAGGACCAGCGACGCCCGCCAGCAATAGTTGATGTGGAAAATCGCATGAGATAGCTGAGGCACCTGCGAGCGGCCAGGTGTCCGACTACGTTCATATGCACTTCTTCGTGTAGGAGGCTCTTGTGAACAACGTGAGCATGCCGTTGGGGCGTACGGAAGCAGGAGTGATCACGAGAGCCGAGGGTGGAAGACGGAGACGTTAGCCGAGCAATGCATCTGATCGACCAAGCGTACACAGCATCTAAGCGTGGCACAAACAACAGGGCCACGACTGTGCGACCGCGATCGGGTTGCCACTGCCGTCGGCCTTTCAATTGGTTCCTCCACGTGCACGCCGAATTAGGTTTGAAACATACCAGCACAGAAGAATCAAATTTGGGTGAGACCACGCAGCGCCCCGGTAGGTGGCAAAGGACAACGAGAAGAACACAAGGAAGTTTGGGTAGAACTACAGACCGGGGCAGGAGGCCTCATCCAACCGCATACTAACATTGAAAGATCGGCGGCAGCGTAAGATAATACTGTAGTAAAATCGCTGGCCAAAGAGACGAATCCTTATTTGGGACAAAAAAAATGGGTTCCAGCATTTGATGCGAATCACTAGACGAATGAACGCAACCTTCAGCCACTTCGTCCAAGCCTAGCTTCCCTGCGAGAACAGGGAAATGGGCACAGGAAAATTCAGACCTTCCCACCCGCCCTACGAGCTTAGTAGGCCTCCTGCAGGTCCATTTCAATCACAGGGGCGGGCACCGCGCTGAGGGCGAACTCAGCGTGGAGTTTATCCTGGGCGAGGACCACCTGCCTCGGGGCAGGAGGCCTCATCCAACCCAATACTCACATTGAATAATCGGCGGCAGCGTACCATAATTCTGTAGCATTGTATGGGCTCCCAAACGTCTCCGAAGGTGCTTTGGGGAACAAAGTTCCGCATATCCTCCGGCCACAAGGCACGGGAGAGCATTGGCGAAGAGGGGGCCCACAGTGCATGACTCCAGTGGTAGCTTAAGTTCGTCACCGCGCTCGATTGCACACTCGAGTACCGCAAAGTCAGCGCCAACGGCAACACCAATATTCTGGCCCGCTTGGCCGAGGCTTCTACGCAGTACGACCGAGCGGGTTGACAAGCTTCAACCCCGTGGGTTGGCAAACCCCAAGCCCACTGAAGATAGCGGTATCTACCTCCTACGGATATGCGGCCTGCACACTCTCTTCTCGCCGATCCCAGGGGTCGGTTTGGGTGGGCTCGTGCCCCGCGCCGAAAGCACTGCCTTGTGCCGGCTCGTGCCCGGCGCCCGGTGCCGAAAGCACTGCCTTGGGTGGGCTCGTGCGCCGCACTGAACATGCTGTCCTCGGTGGGCTCCCCCTCACTTCTACCGATTTTCACGATTTGCGCACACACGAGCCACGTACAAGGATTGATGGCCTTTCTACCCCCCCCGGGAGATTCGTCGCTCATGTTTCTGCATCCGTCGTCAATGCCGAAAACAACTCCACCGGCCGCGGATCAATTTCGTTTGCCGCTGACACCGTTTTCGCTTCGGTTTTTGTCATACTTATCGACGGCGGCCCGGGTTCCGCAAAAGCTCTGGCTGCAAGGACGACCATCGCACAGCCGACTCCACTATCAAGGAGTTATACGCAGGAGACGGACTCCGCCGCGACCACCGGTTCGACCGTGTCCATCTCTGCCTTGCTTGGCACTCCAGCCCCTCCGTCGGTGACGATGCGCCGACGAACAGCGACAGGGACCGGCGATGAATTCCTGCTGCAGGTTATGGATTCAAGCCCGCCGGGGCTCCTCGACCATCTGAATGGAGTGTCAACACGTAGTCGCGAGTCTCACGGCGGCGGCCGACCCCGTCGACCGCCGCGACCACTGCTCCTACCGCCTCTCCGGTCCCCACGGTACCGTCCGACCGTGACCGCGCGGAGCCTATTAGGACTCCTATATTGCGACCTCCGTTCACTCCTGGCGACACCCCAGCTGCACTTACAAAGTTAGACGCCCTTGACGACGTTGGTGCAGTTCGCTGATTCCGTTGCACATGCTGGAGCTCATGCAAGCTTGTCATTCGACGGCCTCTTGCCACCTTGGCACCACGCGCACGTTCGCATGCTGGAGCGGTTTTATTTGTGGATTGGCATGAATGGTAGAGACTTCGCCACTGCTTGAAATGCCAAGTGCGGAAAACCCCACGGCTGACTGTCCGCTGGCCAATCTCTATGCCTCTACCAGACGGTCCAGCTGTCGCCGTCAGCTTTAACTACTTCGGCCGCCTTCCGGTCATACCACAGGCAACATCCACATCTTGCTGCTTACCGATCGCTTCAGTCGTCTGGTCGACACGTTCTCCGTCACTGCCGCTGAGTTCACCGCGGAGGGTACAGTCAATAACCTCGTGAACCAATATATTCCCCTGTGGGGGTGCCCGCGCACACTACTATCGGGCAACGGCCTGCAGTACTGCTCCAAGCTTTCACAAGCTGTATATCAGTTGTTGGACGATTGGGACTTGCTATGCCCCACGTCGAATTCGCGTACAACAATTCCGTTAGCGCGGCGACGGGCCTGGCGCTGAACAAGGTTCACATGGGTAGACTCCCACACCCCCTCCTGGCGGGTTGAGACCGCACCGGCGTCGTGGGGCACCAGAGTCTGGCCCGCGACCACCTGGTATATTACGACTTGACCACTGACCGACCAAAGCGCGCGAACGACGTTGTTCGCACACACCGCGCCCAAACCGTTTCTCGTGTTAACCGCAGAAACCCCACCTTCACAGACGCGCTGCGTCCGGCACCTAACTTCGCTGTGAGTGGTTGGGCATAGGTGTACAACTCTGCCTCCACCATCCGCCAGTGTGTGAGGGCAAACACGGACGCGAAAGTGCTCAACGCCAGACTCGCGATTAACTGGACGGGCCCTTACAAGATCCTGGCTGTTGGCCCCTGCTCCGCCGCCAAGATCCCGGACGACTCGCCACTCGGGGGCAACCTCCTCTATTGGACCTCCCTTTTGACTGCCCGGTTCGGACGCTCGTCGGCGTGTAGCGATTAAACGCTGCAAGCTCTACGCCGACCCCCACGACAGCGGGAACATGTCCAAGCACCTACCGGGGGGACTGACGCAGTTTGCGCTAAATAATTGTTCCAAGAATTCCCCTCCGTACCTCGTCACTCATGACGACGTTTCGACCCCCCTCCGACGGTTGGAAGTGGAGCAGACACCGGCCATCAGTCAATCCGGGGGCGAGGTGGCGTCATCGCCGTGCTATACAAGACGCATTGGGCGGGACTCTCTGAACCTTCCTGGGAGCGGGAAATGGACCTCCACCGCTCCCGCCCCCACATTTTGCGTTATTGGGCCGGCACGCCGGACCAGCACCGCCAAACCAACCGCCTCTACCGCCGAATGCGGATCGGTGCGGCGCAGCGCAGGCTCTTCCGTAACAATGGGGAGCGTTTCCCAGCGCCGGGCTGCGCTTGTGTTACCCGCGCCGATTGGCCCCGCCGCTACGACGACACGGTGCTTGCTAAGGGAGCCCACGTTTGGTACAAGGGAGACAATGGGTTATGGTGGCTTGGAAAAATCAGCACGAGCACAACCGAGGACAAGGTATACCTGGTCCACTTTCTGGACGACCCGGGGTCGTTTAAACTTCCTCTTCCCCGGCGCGCTACACGACTTCGCCGGGAGCCATACGAGGCTCTTGTTGCCTGCAAGTTCACATCGCCAGCACGTTTCCTCGGGGAATCCAACATAACGTAGATGAATTTCGAGGCGCAACCGTGGCCAGTTGACTTTCAAGTCACCGCCGCTCCTCGATAGTTCTCCACTTTTTTCTTGGTTACGGGGTATGGAGTTTTTGCCTTTGGGTTGTTCGCGGTGTTTCGAACGTTTTGTTTTGATTGGGTGTGGGGCGGTTCTAACATTTTTTTTTTGGTGCTGCCGCCCCCCCCCCCCGCCCTGTGCCCGGCCAGGGTCCGGGTATTCACGCCGCTACCTGAGGCGCAGGACAGCCGGTTTTTCGAGTTTGTTCAATTTCGCCCTGCCGACGCCCTCCTAAGCCCAGAGCCGGAGGGCAACCAGGGTACCCTGTTCGCGCATAACGTGGTACGGGGCTATATATGGGACTGTGTGTTGTCCTTTATTTTTTATGTGGTGTATTTGCTCTACTTGTTTCGGCTAAATCTTCCATTTCGGATTATTTGTCGTTTCCTCATCTAATTCCCGCCATGCCAATGATCCGCGGGAGGTTTTAGACACAACTTGTCCCTCGTATTAGCGCCTGTGTTCCCCTTTCGTTCGACAAAGGTTTGCCTTGTCATATTGCCTCTTCTGTGGTTTGTTTTTCGTAGAGCCTTTTCTGCCTCCTCCCCCACCCCGCCACACCGACGGTACACGACATGTTTTTGATGGGGGTTTTGCCTTGTTGTAGGGTCTGCGTTTCCTTTAACTGCTTTTCTTCGCGTTTTCCTGGCTCCTCATCCAGGCCGTTAGAGGGGTGGGAGTGGGTTTTGAGGAGCCGCATCTTCGACTCATGGTCTAGTTCGTAGAACCGGAGTTCCCCCGAATCTCCCATATTTCTGCATATGCGGCTCATCAGGGTGGGCTAATTGTTAAGGTACGGCCTTGAAAGGCCTACAAGTATCTGATTTGATAGGTAATTGACCGTCTTCGTATGATATCTTGGCGTTATCTATTCAAGGTAGTCAGGAAATGAAACCGAGGCACACGCCTCGGTTCTCAGTTGCCACCTGAGGCTCTGTGGAAACAATAAAGCTGCACCTCTAGCTTGTACGGCTAAGGAAGTGAGTACTTACCGAGGACCTGCACAATAGGGAGATCTGCAAGGGACACTCTGCGTCCCCACTCAAAACCTTGACAACAAACTATAGGCGGCCTTTTTTAAAGGACCTGTAGTGCGTTCGGGCGGCAGGGTCCCATATATACCGACAACCCACAACATTTTCTACCTTCGTAGGGGAAGTACACCATAGTTCCTTGAAATGGAATTGACCGTTTGTCTGGCACGTAAAGGCTGGTTCACGCTGAAGGCCCGAAATTCTCTCCCCCACGAATACCGCTCGCAATAACTTTAGAGTATCAGTCAAAGGGTGAACATTTGTCATCGCATTGACCGCCATGACCAGTGGAAGCGGGTGACATGGCATGTTTGATGTGTAACGGCCTCGGGCTTTCGCTAGAAACAAAACTAATATCGACCAATGACAAGCCTTCAATTTTCTCAATATAATTTAGGCGTGTACAAAGGGAGCGAAAAAAAAGGCCCCGCGTGTTGTACGAGCCGGTGGGAGGTATGTAATCCAATAGACATGTCTCTAAAACAATTCGAGCGAACAATTGAAGATCTGACCTGCCTATCTATGTGCAACATTAAGCAGAATCTAGCAAGAAAAAAGGACCCTTCACTGAAACCATGTCATTTTGAAGGAAACAACGTGTCTTATTTATTTTGACGCACAAGAGTTCAAACGTCCGCGCAACTTTTGAGAGATTGACCCTGAAATTTTGCACGTGTTCTCCATGCCCATCCCGAGGCCTGACCTCCGTATTTGGTTTTATTTTTTTTCGCCGAAAAGTTTGTTCTAAATATGGTCCACAGTTTCCAAAAAATAAATGACGAAAAATCATGCAAAACAACAAAAAACCAAACAAACAGACGACGGGTGAGGTCTTCCCGACGGAGCTTACCTAACAAGTTGGCCGCCCGGATCTTTGGGGCGGTGGGTTGTTCGCGTTATCGAGCAGAAAACACTTCCTGGTTGGATAGAGGTACGGGCGTAGACCCAACCCAACCCACCCCCTAACCCTAACCCTAACCCTAACCCTAACCCCAAACCCAACCCCAACCCCAACCCTAACCCTAACGCTGACCCTAACCCGGACCCAAAAAACGGGCCAGAAATGGGCGAGAAACGCGGCTGCGCCGCTTTGGGAAATTTATTTTATTATTCCGATCTATCTGCGGACCACCACATAGCCCTCGGCCAATCCAATGACAGAGCGTAAAAACCACCCTCCAAGATCCCGGCGGCACACCACATTGCACATTGTTAGGTTTTCTGTCCCAACGGCACATACATACATGGAAGACGGTGCAAAATCAATCTCACTGTCTGAATCGAAAAACGGCGTGGACATTCGACAGGGAATCAATGTCGGATTGTTTAATTCAACCAGCCTGTAGGGAGCGTGTATCTGCTCGGTTTTTGGAGCCATATACATAAATCTTGTGTGGCGATCTGCCACCGAGAGGCCGTGTTATGACCTCTTTTAAGGGGCATAGAGTCCCTTATTGAGTGTTACATCCACCTACAAAGGGAAGAGGTTCCTTAACCCGTTTTAGAAATGCACCCACTTTTTTGTGGCCAAAGAATTTGGAATTAAGGCGATAAGTTTTCCAGCAATAAAGGGTTATGTGGAGGACAGGATACGTAGGTTCCGTCAATCTCCGATCACACATGCCAAGCATGAAGACACGTCAACCAAAGTCTGATCTACGACATCCGCGATCAGCCATCAATCATGGGTCTTCATCATATTGGATGACGGTCGAGAGTATCAAACTCGACCGAGCCAGGGAGGGAAGGGGCCGTCTACGAGAGGGACCCAAACTCCCAACTCTCACTTATAGATATCACCTTGCACCATGGGAGGGAGGTTTTGTGAAGGCACCTCCCTGCCTCATACACAAACAATAAGTGTGTCTCGGCCCTTGGCCAGCCCCTGTCTAAGACCAAGACCGGACCGACGTTATCGGTGGAGGCGTCCTTCATAGTCAATGTGGGAAACAAAACGGTGGGAAGAATTTGAGGTCCCTTACAATACCGCTTTTCCTTATCTCGGGGTCCCTTCAAAGGGGCCACCTACTACTACTACTGCTGCTGTATCGATGTATCGATATAGGAGAATCCTATCACAACTCGAGCATGCAAGTGCAATGAGTTTGGTGAGTGTGGCTTCGAAAGCCTTGAAGAAGAGCGATGCCCCTGTCGTAGGTGGGAATGATAAAAAAGCTATTAATAGCTCATTATCATGTCTCCGAGCTTTGGCTCTCCTTTGCGGTTGGGTTGTTTCTTCGATTTCCCCTTCATTTTGTTTGTTTCATTTTTTGTTTTATTTTTATCTTTGTTTTTATTTGTTTTCTTATTTTGTTTTTGTTTTTTTGTTTTTGTTTTTGTTTTTGTTTATTTCGTATTTCTCTCTTCCAATGTATTTCTGTTGCTGACGTATGTATGTTGTGCCTGTCGTACCCAGTACTAGGGCATGACATTGCGTTGTCGAATGCATTACGATGCATTATCTCTGTGTCGTGGCTTGTGACCACAGAGCTGATCTTTCTAGGGTGAAGAATCAGTACGGACACTGGGTGTGCTGGATGTCGACGAGTAGAAGAACGGTTTAATGTGAAGAACACACACACACACATCATGTCAAAACACGCGTTTTCATTGGTGACGTGTCCGGTTCACTCGTTTACAGCAGCAGTCGCAACATTCATATTGCTGTCTGTCCTACAGATCGCTCGATAAGTTGACGTCATCGATCGTGTTGAGTTGGTTGAAGGCGCAAGGTATGACGTGAGACGTGTTTTTGCGCATTGCACGCATGCCCGAGGTATTGTAGATTTGCGTTGAATTGCATATTATAAAATAAAAATACACTCCAGCTCTGTGAGATCGAAAATGAAGCCGAAACTCATCCTTGCAAGCTGTGTGTGATACTCCGATCGCGTTTATTGCGGGTTGTGTGTCCTCATTAAGGATATAGGTCGGCGACTCCCCTTGCAACTACAGTGTAGCTATCAGGGTCAACAGGGTGATGTTAGTCAGTCTGTGCGCGGAAACTATAAAACCCGTTTTTGGGGGGGACAAAATCTGACAGCTGTAGAAGGAAATGCATCGGTTTATCAAGTGAATTCTGTAAGTCGAATAACCGGTGAGGGGAGGGCGGAGTTTTCAAGGACGTGGGGGCCTGGTTTTGATCAAAAGGGAGCGGGGGTGGGGGAGGGAGGGGCGGGGGGCGGGACGGGCGGGGCAACTCTTTCTGTGCGTGGCAACTATGAATCCTATCACTGTAAGTCGTACAAACAGTGAGGAGAGGGCGGAGCGTTCGAGGGGGTGGGGGTGGGGGTGGCGGGGGGGAAGGGGGGGGGGGTTGGCGAAAGGTTAAAAAAAGAAATCATGTCCCATAGATGTAGGGGTTTGCTATACGCGTGGTACTACGTCTAGGCGATTGTGCGGGTGGTGGGGACGGAGAGGGCATTGGGGGGGCGGGGGTTTGGGGGGGGGGGGGGGTTCGGGGGGGAAAGGGTTTTCAATAGGTTTGGGTCACATATAGTATTAAATGCACTCCAGCTGTGAGATCGAATATTTTGTCGACAATCATCTTTGCAAGCTTGTGTGTGATACTCCGATCGCGCGTACTACGCATGTATGTAGGGGCTTGCTATGCACGTGGCGTTAGGTCTAGGCGATCGTGCGGGTGGTGGGGAAGGAGGGGGAGTTGAGGGTGGGGAGGGGGGATGAATGAAGGCTACGTCATAGATGGCTAGCAATAAAAAGACGTGATATCAATTGCGTAGAAGTGTTTATTACTCTGGCCGATTTCGATTGTAGGTGGGGCGTTTGAACAAAAGGGTGGGGAGAACAGTAAAAAAGGGGGGGGGGGGGGGGGTGGGGATGAATTGGAGCTACGGCATGGATGGCTAGAAAGATACTGGCGTGATATCAGCTGGCTGGTAGTGTTTACTACTCTGGCAGATTTTGATTTTAAATGGGGCGTTTGAACAATAGGGATCGGGTGGGGGAGGGCGGGCGGGACACTTCAATATGTGCGCGGAAATTATTACCCCTTAAAGCGGACAAATCTGACGGTTGTAGCAAGTTGACATCCCTTTATATCACCTGTCTGGTATTATTGTTTATTATTCTAGAAGATTTGATGTTAGATGTGGTATGTTGTATCATGATACGCAGCACACATTACATGCGCATGCAACACTATTGTATGTATCAACTTTGTTCCTGGCAAAGTTTGAAACGGCCGGGTACACATGTCTGCTCCTATTATTGTAGTACTTGCATTCGGAACCCGATCTGGGCGCTGTCCCGACGCCGTTTGGTTGTGACATGTTTTTTCTTTAATTTATATATTGCATTTTTTTTCTTTGCTCAAAAATGATTCTTGGGTGCCTCTGCTAATCGATGAAACTGGTCCAAGGGGTTAGATGGCTCACCGGGACGGTAATATCGATGCCAAAAGTGCATGTGGCGGGGAGAAGGGTAGAGAAAGGTGAGGATTTATCAAGTTACACTGGTGCTAAAGTAAGACGTAGGGGCGTGGCCCCTTGTCGTGTACGTGACCCCATGTCCCGGCCACATATCGAATTATTATGCCCGTTCGGGAACCATGAGTCCCGCCGCATCTCCGCAGACAAACGTGTTACGGTTACACAAGCCACACCTTCTAACTTTGATGCAAGCAAATAACCCCCCCCCCCTCCCCCCCCTTGCGCGTTCCCTTTTCGTTCTCTTTCTCATGTTCATTATGTTTGCCATCCGACAATGTGCAGCGCTTCTAGCTTCACCGCTCACTCAACCACTCGTAAACATTCCCAGGAAGTGGAAGAAAATCAGGGGAACCAACCAACTCTTTTTCACTGCCCTTTCTGCATATTTTATTTCTTCTTCTTTCTCTCCTCCTGAAAGCCGTGTGGTTTACTGCCCTATGTATGCCTCGCTCTTCGCGTTCAGTATGTGTTGTGTGGCATTGCATGGCCAAATCTCCGTACTGTGTATGCGATGCATACGTCTGTTTCGTTGTTCATGGCTACATAACCTGTCTTTCTTTAGGATGTGTAAAATCGGCTCGGACACGGGGTGTTGTTCCTTGACCTTCAAAGCATGGCGGGCTTACCCATTGTACGGACAGAGCCGAGGTGGTGGGGTTACCAGCAGATAGATGGTGAAAAATCATCATGTGCATATTTAGCTCCCTCGTTGGGCATCCATGTAGTCGTCCCACGTCTTCCAGTAAAGGGCACATCAAGTATCAAGGAGTACTAGCGTAGAGTACGGCCACACCAGAGTAATAATGGAAAAGCCGCCCAACCAGGATATTCCGCAGTGAAATTCCCACTACTGCAAAGCCAAGTCACTACTTACTGAAAGCCCCGAATACCACCAAACCGCTGTCATTGATGTATCATACTCAAGAACCATCAAGAGGTGTGCTGGACGTCGACGGGTGTACGTAACGGTTGTGACAAGCATGCACGCACTTCAAGTACAACAGTACTACTACCTCTGTTTCGGAATGTAAGCTCAGCTTGGATATAAAACGCTAAAAAAAATATGCCATTTTTTTCCAGATATCGACGCTTAATGTTTTTTTTTTTGACGGACTCGCAGCTTAGGCGCGGAACTGTGTCAATACCCGCACATTTCTATTTTCCTCAAAAGAGTGGAGGCCTCACACCACCACCAACAGCAGCTCGAAGTCGCTACCTGTAGTTTTCGGAGCTCCGGTAGAAAACCTTTTCATCGTCTGTTACGGCATGCCCCATGCTGGAAGTGCCGCCCAGGGTCCGACACGCAAGCATTTCATTTATTTGGAAAGAGCAGCAGTGATGCTACGCCTTCTCGCACACAACATTAATGTCGTCCCCTAGCACGGCACCTAAAAATGAGTTAAAACCGGGGATGTTAACCATCATCCCCTACACATGAAGGATATTCACTACCACCCCCCACTCACACCGAGGGTGTTTTCGTTCAGCCCCCCTCCCCTATCACATAGCCCCCCCTTACGCCCTAACCCCCACTCACATTGTTGTGTCAGGTACACCCGTTCTGATTTTGCGGGTTGCGTGCTCCATCCACGGTGGCGATCACTCTCGTGCCAACGACGATCGATAATATATCCTAATGATACAACCACCTTGTTATTCGCTAACACGCTTCTTCCTGACCCAACTTGAGTAACCTCTCCTATCCCATCACGCCCACGCTCACTGAGTACGTGCAAATACCTTGTGCGGCCATCTCATATCCTTGAGCTAGGTGACGCCCTTCTGCCCTCTCGTGGTCTGAGTCAGAATCAGAGGAAGCAGTGGGTCGGATCAGAAGCGAGGGCTCCGGCACGGAAAGCATGCCTAGAGTCCCATGCATATTATGCGTTCTCCCCCGAAGTTATGTATCCCCCCCCCCCACCCACCCAAGATGTCACGCGTCAACCGGAAACCCTCGTGGATCCAACCCAAAGTCGTACCATCCCTGCCTATAGTGGATATTAACCGATTAAACCAAGACTGGACCAAGGGGGTGTGCGTTTGACCTCCGGCCCCAGGCCTTCGAGGCTTTGGTGACGCGGTTATGCCGGTTCACTAACGGAAGATTAGGTAAGAATGTCGGTGTTCTCTGGGTTCCTTGTTCGGGATCCAGGGGGGGGGGCGCTTGGCCCGATATCTTGAATTGGCAGGCTCGTCAAGTCCTGACCCGGTGCGGTATCCGTCCGTATGCATGGTCTACGATAAACTACCCTGTCGCCCACAGTTAGAATGGTATCGTCGTATTAGTACCGCTGTACAGTTAGTGGATCCAACCGCAAAACTGAGTTTCTTATTACAGGCATAACTTCATCAAATCATAACATAGTCTATATGTCTAGATATATGTATATATTTCGAATATATCATGCCTACGCTAAACTCTACAACAACAGTTGTTCAGGAGCCATATCTATGCTTTGAGCAGTGTTAAAAAAGTCAAGGGTTTGGTGTAGAACTTTCCGGGCGTTTTCATTGCGAAGGGATGGGGTGTAATCAGTTTATGCGTGGCCGTAGTCGTATGACCATAAACACTCGCATCCCTGCTATGCCGGGACGGAGCACGTCGGGTTTTTACCAACCAAGCAGATATTGTTTGCACCAAGCGCGGAGCGCCGTGAGGTGTCGCATGAAGGGTGCACTGCATCCTTCCAACAACCGCTCGTAAGATGGCCTTCGGCACCTTGTGCCTACTTTCTTGCTTATCGGTGGATGACAGCACCAATGAGTTACTTTGTTTTCTGATGTGGCCACTCCAGAGGCAGCAATGGGGATTACTATGTAACTGCCTCGTGGGTGCCTTACCATATTCACACGACGTGATTCGATCATTCCCCTTCCGCGGAGTTAGCGTTCTCCACCCTGCACAATATGATATACTCGACGACCATCATGGTGCCCGACAAAAAAAGAAACGGTACCCTGGTTGTCCACTGTAGCTCACGCGGTGGTTGCCATGTTTTACAGCGTCGTTGCCAACCAACGCCAATCCCAATATACATATGATGTTTTTCAGCGTCGGTGCCAACCGAGGCCAACTATCATATGTTGTATAAATAAAAATACACTCCAGCTGTGAGATCGAATATTTTGTCGAAACTCATCTTCGAAAGCTGTGTGTGATACTCCGATCGCGCGTATTACTGGGTGTGTGCACTCATTAAGGATATAGGTCGGCGACTCCCCTTGAAACTACAGTTAGTGTAGCTTGTGCCAGGATCAACAGGGTGATGTTAGTCAGTCTGTGCGCGGAAACAATAAAACCCGTTTTTGAAGGGGACAAAATCCGACAGCTTTGGAAGGCAATGCGTCAGTTTATCAAGAAAGTGTATCCTGTAAGTCGCACAACCAGTGAGGGGAGGGCGGGGTGTTCGAAGGAGTGGCGGTTGGAGATCCAACAGATTTAGTGCGCATAGACATAGATAGGGACTTGCTATATACACGTGTATAGACTATATATTTTAGGGGGGCATTGGGAGGGAATGGGGGGTCCCCGAAAAACACCAATTTTCCCCGAACGCACCCGTTAAGCGTTTGCTTTCCTCCGCGAGTATTTCTATCGACGGGACTGACATAAACCAAGCTGGTGGATGCTTTTTTACATTTTTGTTCACAATCTTCGACACGTTGTGACCCAGTCAGTGAATATCATCGACACTCGAAAAAACGCAAAAGGTCCTGGTACCAAAACAAACACCCAAAACACGCTGAAAAATAAAAGGGTCCAAGAGCACGCCGAATACCATTTTTGCGGGTGTAAGACAAATAAATGTGAACCACCCCAGCAAATGTTGATGGTTTATGTTTGCGGACAAGGTGCATACAAGCAGAGGGGGTGTTGGTTTGTGCTTGCGGACAAACCTGACTTACTATATGGTGTTGGTGTGTGTGGCGGTAGCATTTTCGAAGATGCCGTGGAACTCATCGTTTCCCGAAAGGGTACACTAAATTGGTGTATGAACGGCACTCTGGGGTCTCGTATACCATGTATGTACCTGGTATGAGTAGAGGGCACTACCACACCGGTCAGTACGACAACTTAAACACTTAAATTTTTCTATATCTTCTTCTCTTCGCCCATCATGTTGCCGGCAAGGGTGCCGAGAGTGTTCTCGCCGTGATCGAGCCCAGCCAGCCTGCACCCCGGCATACTAACAATGTATCCCATTAAATGTACGTATACCTATGTACGACTCTCCACCCTATCTATATTAATTATTAGGGCAATTTCGGCCGCCAGCCTTTCTTCCGGAATTCCATGTCCAAAACCATGGTTTTTATCCAGTCTCTTATTTCCCGCGCGGCCAGCTCCGCCGAGTTTTTCAGTCCGGCTGCAACCTGCCAGTTGAACGTCATCGTGAGCTCACGGAGCCTCTTTACACGAAACCTACCAGTCGGAGATTCGATGTTGAATTTTGTCCACACGCAACCTGACAGTCTCGCTTAAATAAAGGGGTTTTCAACGATAAATAGGCTCGGTTGCGGAAGCGTGGGGAAGCCGTCCGCCTGTTGTGCGATTTGGCCCCATATCGGGTTCCTCTGAGTCCAGCTGCCATTGCTGGAAGCACTCCGCTTCTGCTGGTCTGTCGCGTCAGTGCGGGTTGCCATTGGATTTGATGTGCCCACTCCGCCTTCGAAATTACTTGCCAGTCATCTTAGCCGTTAGTTTTAGACGATTAGGTTTGCCGGATTTCAAGCGATCTGCGGCAACGAGCTCGCCTCTACTTGCGGTCAAGGTGTCCCTGATACACTCTAGCTCAGCATGGTCGAGCACTTGAGGTGGCATGGTCTCGAAGTGGAGCCGTTCGTGTGAGACTTGGTGGGGCTGATTTGACGATGTGGTGGATTTCAAATTCAAAATTGTTCGCATTGCTTTTTTTGTTTTTGCCCTAAAGGGTTCGGGTCGATTCTAGGTTAATAAAATAGGGTTGGTAAGTAGCTTTTGATATCTACATTTCTTTCTTCGTCCGTCGCTATGATGGTTATCGACAAAACGTTAGTTTAGTTCCATGAATTGCCATTTGGGAAAATATTCAACACGCCACTACGCACTTGTTGTGCTGGCGTAAAAATATGCGCATATATATGAAATAGTTATCGAGAAAACGTTATTTTAGTTCCACGAAGTAAGTGCCCCTTTAGGAGAATGTTCAACACGGCACTACGCACTCGTGCTGTATTTATTTGCAAGGTGTGAAAATAGGCGCATATGAAAGCTGTTGAGAGATACTTTTCCGAGGTATATTTCATATTTACTCAATTTTATAGGGCGCACGAGATATTTATCGGGGGGTCCAAAATCAGTCTTACGGCTGCATCCCCCATAGCCCAGTGTATGCTGTGTATAAATTGGCAAGTATACTGGGAATAATATTATTGTCATACGGCTCGTAATTATGTACTATGCGCGGGGCAATGGAGACTTACACCGACACCTCGAGCCGTTTCGCGGTGCAGTCGAGGTGCTATGTCGCGCATACCGTGGCAGCTGCGAAACGCTGGCACCGACATTTGCTCCTCCTCCTGCCGATTAGCGGCGAGGTCGAGGTACCAGCAAAAAACAAAAATGGGACCCGAAGGGTGCGCCAGCTAGCGTTGGGCTGCGAAAGCAACTGAGTTAAATCGACACACGACGCGTATGAAAATACGTGGAAGTGTGGTGAGCTAAAGCTGTATTTTTCCCCATCCGCCGGAGGATAAAAAAATAATAATAAAAAAAAAAAAGTGAGATTCCAGAGACGTACGATCGATCGTCATTTCGATCCGATCCGCACATTTACGAAAAAAATAATCAACATCCCGCCTCGCAATATATGTTGCCTTGTCGTTCTCTTGTACTCTGTCTGGGTTCTGCAACAACGATCTCCTTGTTGTCGTCGAACACGATGTCGTCGAACACGACTATATATAAAACGTTTGCTGTCGTCATCGAACACAACACGCGAAAATATTCGAGAGCGAGAGGCGAGTGACATACGACTCGTCGTGGTGTGGGGTGGTGTGTTCATCCTACTCCTCCTTCCTGTGCTCGTACGAGGCATACTACATGATTTGTGGAGGACGTATTAATACAGCTGGTTACAGTAAATACATGGGCATGGGATATCGTCCTACCTTGGCCCGTATCCGCGTCGAGACGATGCGTTATCGTTGCCGCTGTCGCTGTTTACCCTTGCTGTGTCGTCGAGCACAAAACAGAATAGTTGAGAGTGACACTAAAGTAGCGTTTGATTCGTCACCATGTGGACATTTAGTTGCGCTCGTATTGCTACTACTTCTGTGTGCTCGTATGAGGTCTTCTACCTGTAGGGGACGTGCAGCACGAGCCGTTATGGGCAGGTACCGTCTCACCCAGGCATCTGTCCGTGCCGAGAGGTTGTGTTTGTTTTTTCTTGTTTGGCAGTTCATACAGACCAAGGCGAGGAAAAAGCAGTCAGACCTTTCATAGTCTCAACTATGACGTACAGAGACTTTCATGTGTGGCCCTTTCAGTCGCATCGACCACATTTTAAACCGCAAAATCGACAATAACAGAGGCAAGCACACGGAGATGAAGTTCGGTTTGAAGTCCATAAGCGCGCATTATTAAAGCTGAACGTAGGACCGATGCGATGCGATGCTTTCGTGCGGGGGGCGGTTTGCGAGTTGTATGGCTGTGGGCGCGGTGGGGGCGGTAGAGCAAAGGAATCGTTTGAGGGCGTTCGTATTATTATAAAAAATGAAAATACACTCCAGCTGTGAGATCGAAGATTTCGTCGAAACTCATCTTTGCAAGCTGTGCGTGATACTCCGATCGCGCGCATTACGAGTTGTGTGTCCTCATTAAGGATATAGGTCGGCGACTCCCCTTACAACTACAGTGTAGCTATCAGGGTCAACAGGGTGATTTTAGTCAGTCTGTGCGCTGAAACTATAAAACCCGTTTCTGAGGGGGACAAAATCTGACAGCTGTGGAGGAAAATGTATCATTTTATCAAGTGAATCTTGTAAGTCGAATAACCGGTGAGGGGGGGGGGGGCGGAGTTTTGAATGACGTGGGGGCCTGGTTTTGATCAAAAGCGAGCGGGTTTGGAGATCTGACGGTTTTGGCACCAGTTTATTATTATATAGTGAAAAGCGAATGCCCGAAGAAAGGGTGAAGGTTTCTTCAAAAACATGTTTTAAAAAAGCAATAGATTCAAGTTTCTATTCTCGAGAGGGAGAAAACCGAAGAGTAATAGACTAGTCTCTTAGGAATGCCACACTGTAGTAGTTCATGGATGGCTTCTCAGCGTATAGAAGGACGCTTTGTCTTGTTGCAGCGTTTTCGTCGGGATTTTTATTTATTTTTGGTGTGGGCTGCGTTGATCGCCTTTGCCTCAGTTTTTGTAGCTAGCTGTGGCTGCGTGGCCGTCTGCGTGGGATCGGTCCTTGGTGGGCCTATCACTAGCGGCCTTTTAATAATCTTACAGGGGCAGCTTGGAGGGTACAGGTCCCCTTGGAATTATTAGGTCAGGGTGCCAAGATGGAGCAGAGGGGGCTCGCTCGTGTGGTTCTCAAACCTGTTCGGTGAAATTTCCTTGCTCGCGCCACGGCCAATGATAAGAGCTACACTACACCCTGTACTCTCAAAAGACACGGCGACAGATTAATTGGTAAAAGTTTCTGGTGGTGCAGAGAGGGGCCGCCCACTCAACTCAGAATTAAAGAGCTTCGCGTTGCTTCGGTGGATGTCATAGAAAAACAAAGGTTTTTGAAGATAGATGAAAATTTTGCGGCAAAGGCGCAGGATTTCTCTCGTTTCACAGTAGTCTCCTTTGTCTTCATCTTTTTTCCTTTTTTTTTTCGGCGATCTCCCCTGTACCGACCAGGATGACGCCTCGCTCAGTACCATGTTCCATACCAGGTACCCTTTTTCTTCCGGTATTTTCCTTGCGACACCGTTTACTTTTGCTTGGGAATCCGACTCTGAGAAACTCGTCGACCATTATTCCGGAGAACACAGTTGTAGTTATAGGTGCGTGTGTGTATGTGTCGCGCAGGCAGTCGAGGGACAATCATAAAAAGAAAACAAGTACTACTGGCTTGTTCAAGTTAAACGACGGAGGAAGCGTATTGCCGGCGATTGTCCACGCCATTTTCTCGATTCAGAGACCGTGAAATTTTGCACACGCCTTCTATGTGCCGTTGAGACGTCGGATGTTTTTTTTAAGAACATGGTGTTGAACTTCTACTTCATTGAATCCTATGATCATATACCATGGGCTCTGTGACTGTATACTCAAAATATTTTTTATCGTATAATTCGAGCCCACAAATTTCATTCAACCGACGAGGGTCAGCCTTCGGTGTGCGTGTATTGAGTGCCGAGAGGGATGACGAGTGCAGGTTGTTGCTTGCTGCTGGTGGTGCTGTTTTCTTAAATACTTGCTGTCGTTGACTCCTCCACAGTACAGGTGACTATCCGCTGAGGTCGGTTTGGGCAAAAGCGCGAATTGCGGCCATCCTTCGGGAGGGGGACAGAGCACCATCATCTATCCGCCGAACAAGAACGGCGAGGTCTTGGCTTGAACCTGGCTGGGTTGGTTGTGGTTGATTTTGTTGTTGGAAAAATATGAAACAGCCGGGGAGGAGCTTGGGGTCCGTGCTAGTTGCAGCTCTTTGGGGGACTATCTGGTGGGCAACTGCCTGGGGGCAATCAAACGACCCAAGGAACCAAGGACCGTCCGCTCTGGAAAACGAGCGCCGCACTTACGACGGAACAGGTGAGGTGCGGGAGGACGACCCCGCGACAAGCCGCTCGTTCTATATGTACTACCGTGCGGGCATGTGTGGTCTCTTCTATAGTACAACTGCGGAATACATTTACGCTGCCAACGATCATAATATCAAGGTTACCGTAGGGTATCATAGGGTACCCCCATTTTTACGACGGGGTCTGAGATATCATACACTACCATACTATCCTACTATCCTACTATCCTACTATCCTACTATCATAATATCCTACTATCCTACTATCCTACTATCCTACTATCATACTATCATACTACCATACTATCCTACTATCATACCCGCACGAGTGACTCTGTACCTCACCGGCAGAAACACACTAGGCGAGTAGTTTGGCGCGGCGTAGCTAACCATCCCTTTAGGGATTTCTATCGAAAAATTAAAGCAGCACGAACGCCTATGATCACGCGGAACGGGGGGAGAGATCACTCGCGCGAGTGACCCCAAGCCACTGCAAAAAAGGCTAAAAAAACAACGTAACCCTTATGGTACCGTAGCATTGGTCATGAAGTGTAAGTACTGGGTTGGGTGAGGCTTCCCGCCCCGGTCTGGGGTTCCACCCAAACTTCCTTGTGTTACTTTGGTTGTTGTTTGCCACCTACCTTGGCGCTGGGTAGTCTCACCGAAACTTGCTTGGATGTTAACTGGTGTGCTTTAGGCGTAAACCGGCGAGCACGTGGGGGGACCAATTGGAATGCTGACGGCAGTGGCAACCCACTCTCGGTCGCGCGGTCGTGGTCCTGTTGTCTGTTCGACGCTCGGGGGCTGTGTACGCTTTGTCGAGCAGATGCAGCGCGTGGCTATGGTCTCCACCCTCCGCCCTTCGTAATCGCTCCTGTTCCCGTACGCGTCAATGACTTCCTCACAAGAGCCCCCTATCATGCGCGAAAGGAGTGCATGTGGATGTGTTAGAACACATCGCTGCTCGCAGGTGCCCCAGCCACGCCATGTGATTTTCCACATCACCCAGTGCTTGCGCTCTCAGGTGGTCGTCAATTTATCGCATAGAATGAAAACAATGCGTGGTTTCGCGCATACGTGTATTTGATGGAGGTTAGCTGTTCCCCTCGAAACGCATCTCGGCGGCTCGGGGAGTTATCTCGGTTAGACCTGTATTTTGCGTGGACATGCCTTTTCGCGTGGGCAAAGATCATGAAGACGCCGACCCGCTTCACTAAGTACGACATCATCGTGTTGCGCCAGGTACCATTTTCGTTGGACATATACCACGTACTCCGGTGTATATTGCTATTGTTAACAATAATATTTATAGTCATCTTATGTTTAACATTTGGCGTGGTATTTTTATATATCGTACTAGCTGCTGTATCGTCACCCGACAATGTGCAGCATGGCATTGTGAGCTTCAACATCGGCCACTCAAAAACGTCCCATTCCAGAAAGAAGAAACCTACGAATGGGAAATAATATATAGGAATGTACGTACCACATGTATTGCTTTGTTTTACTAAAATATCTCTACGCTGCCACCGATCGTTCAATGTGAGCATTGAGTTGGATGAGGCCTCCTGCCCCAAGGCAGGTGGTCCTCGCCCGGGATAAATTCCGTGCTGAGTGCGCCCTCAGCGCGGTTCCCGTCCCTGGGATTGAAATGAGCATGCAGCCTACTAAGCTTGCAGGGCGGGTGGGAATGTCTGAATTTTCCTGTGCCCATTTCCCTGTTCTCGCAGGGAAGCTAGGCTTGGACGAAGTGGCTGACGATTGCGTTCATTCTCCTAGTGATTCGCACCAAATGCTGGAACCCATTTTTGTCCCAAACAAGGATTCGTCTCATTGGCTAGCCATTTTAGTACAATATTCTCTTACGCTGCCGCCGATCTTTCAGTGTAAGTATGGGATTGTATGAGGCCTCCTGCCCCGGTCTGTAGTTCTACCCAAACTTCCTTGTGTTCTTTTGGTTGTCCTTTGCCACCTACCGGAGCGCTGCGTGGTCTCAATCGAATTTGCTTCTGCGCTGGTGTGTTTTCAAACCTGATTCGGCGTGCACGTGGAGGAACCAATTGAAAGGCCGACGGCAGTGGCAACCCGATCGCGGTCGCACAGTCGTGGCCCTGCTATTTGCGCCACGCTTGAATGCTGTGTACGCTTGGTCGAGCAGATGCAGTGCGGGGCTAACGTTTCCGCCTTCCACCCTCCGCTCTTCGTGATCACTCCTGTTGCCGAATGCCATGTACCGCTGTGGTCGTATCATTGGGCCTTTGACAATACAGAAAATGGTTGGATACATTTTGTCAGGGATTTCAATTGTCATTATTGGCGTTTCTCGTGAGCTGTTGAGATCTTGATATACGAACGGGAAGGTCCATGGCCGATGGCATGGCACTTTCCCGCGTGGTAACGAACAAATTATTGCATTGTGAACAAACGCACTCCGAGCCTATGAGGGGAAGTCCTCGGAGTTGATACCACCGGGCCCGCGGTCGCGCGAGTCGGTATAGTTCAATTTGAATTGGGTAAGTTAGGCTTTCTGCCCAAAACGTGACCAGTTAGCTTTTCGGAGGCCGGAAAAAGCACTGTTTTGCGTGCTGGTGTGGGACACCAGCCGAACGCAATGGTAGACCCTACAGCAGCAAGGGGAGCACAAGCGCAGGGCGCTGACGGAGTCCATTCTGCAAGCTGGGGCAACCCGAGAGGTGGAGGCCGAGCCGGCGGCCAGCTGAAGCCGGAGATTAAGGTGACGATCGGGGGAGATAGACCGCCTAGGTTGGGTGGTGATGTTGGTACCTTCGATGATGTGCGTGAATTTCTTGTTGCCTACTCGGAGTATGAGCAGCAAATGCATATCACAAACCAAGATGGAGGAGACCGGGTACACGCGAGGAGGCGAGAGCTGGTAGATTCGGCGACCCAAATGATGGAGGCTGACGAGCTCTACGATGGCAAGCCTTGGGTCAACCTCTCCGAGGAGGAGCTAATGCAAGGGCTCAAAAGGTTTGCTGGCGTTGATATACAGCAGGCGAGTGATGATGAGGATTTTTGCCGCCAGATATTCCGTGTGCTGATGATGGATGCGAGCGTGCCGGTAGATAGCAGGGTGTTTATGCAAAAACGTGCCTTGCGGAAATACCTTGCTGACAGCGAGCTCACGGAGGTGGTGACGCCCGACGGTCGGCAGTACACGCTAAAGCATGGCAAGGTGCTGGTTGAGGCAATAGCGGCGGGAATCGAGCCACTCGAGTTCCGCCGCAACTTGGGAAAAAACATGCATTTCGATCTCGTAACGCATGACCCTGACGCGTTGTTCAACACTATTGCCGAGCAGCAACGGGACCAAGCTGTAATTGAGGCCAATGATGCTGAACGTCGGCAAACAGCGAAACGGCGTGACTCTAGGTCGATGGCTGCTGTGGGGACCAAGCCGCAAGGACGTGCTGTTGACGAGCACGAATCACGCGAGAATGCCAAGGCCGCTGGTGTGAAAGCAAAGCAACGTCGTCGGTGCGACAACAATGAGTGTTTCGTATGTGGCAAGCAGGGACACAAGCAGTGGGACTGCCCCCAACGCCAGCAGGGCAAGGCGGGGAAAGGCGTCCATGGCCAGACCCCCTGTACATCAGCAGCAGTCCCCAAGTGGTCCCGCTCAGCACACCCGAAGCAAGACAACTGGGATGGCCCCTGCGTCTGCCACCCCTCGAGCTAGTGCGTACAAGACCGCCTCAAAGGCGGTGGTTACGAAGACCGAACCTGCTGCGCCTGAACCATCTAGGCAGAATGACGACAACCGCGTGTACATTCGCGTACCACGGGAAAGGAATGCGCCAGCGGATTATGGGCTCACCGAGACGGTGCAGCACCAGGTGTCTCAGAGCGCTGGGCCACAGAATGCAGCGCCAGTTCTTCACTTCGTTCCGGTGCAGCTGCCGGGACCCGCGTCGCAGTAGTCATGTGGTGATACCAGCATCATTTCATACGCGCGTGTCTCGGTCTTACAGCCGAGTGGAAGTGGTGATACGAGCGTGGATACGGTGGAGGCCGAACCGCACTTGGAGGCCCAGGCGCAGCATGTCGCAGGGCACCTCGCGGTTCCCGGTGCTTCCGGGACTTCTGAGGCTAAGGTGCTGATGGATTCTGCTTCGGGCATTGCAGCTAAATCGGAGGAGCTGGTAGAGGCCCCGCAGGGACAGCCGGGGATGACTCAAACCGCGTGTACACAGTCGTTTGTTGGGCATGCGCGTGCGGTGACGTCGTTGGGCCAGGAGTGTGATATTGAGACACAATCGTGTTCACTTCACTTAACGATCGATACACCATGGGGACCAGTTCGATTTACCATGCCGTTTATCGTGCTCCCTGGGGGAGGCGATGTGGTAATCATCGAGCAGAAGACGCTGAGAGGGAAACTCGGCATAGACGTCATGGCGCAGCTTAAGGCCTCTGTACTGAAGGCACAAGTGCGTCCGGATGGCGCACGGATGAAGCTTACAGCTCGTTCTGTGGGCGAGCCCAGCGATGGTGCTGTGCTGCGAGCGGCGATGGCTGTCACAATTATCGTGCCGGGCGAGCGATGGTGCTGTGCTGCGAGCGGCGATGGCTGTCACAATAATCGTGCCGGGCGGTGATGCGCAAGGCGACGTGGACGATGAGGTCGCACTGACGCTGCCGCCTCAACGACCTATGATATTCCATGATTCCAAGGTAGAAATGCGGGATCGTGTGGGCGCGTTAGAGACGGCTGTCGATAACGATGTTGACCATGGCTCCCCGCCCGAATGTGCCAAGATGCTGCGCGATATCATTTTTCGCACGCATCTTGAGGTGTTATATCGGGCGTTGTCGGGTGACTCAGCTGCACGCAAGACGTCTGGGGCGGTCCGGTTTCATTCAGGGGCAAGGTTGGTGCAGGCGAAGCCCCCACCTGAACGTAATCGCCTGCGGTGGAGCGCGGCAGAGTCGTGCCTTGACTGCCGCTCGGTAGTGACGACGAGTTTGTCGTCAAGGTGGCCTGGAAAGGGCCGGAGGAGGCGGAGAGCACCTGAGAGCCGGTATCGCGCGTGTTTGATGGCGCGACGGCCGGGCTGCGAAACGAGCTCAAGGCGGGGCGGCTGAAGATGGATCAGAATCGGGGACTTGTACAGCGGTATGTGCTGCGTTTTTGATCATGTTGTGGTTTTGGGGGGATCGCGAATTTTGAATTGGTGATTTGCGGTTTTATCGAAATTTCGAATTTCGAGTTTTTTTCTGACTGGGTCTTTTTGCGCCGGGCGCTGATAGCACCTGACGCAGCCACAGCTGGCGGTTCATCGCCGAGGCTTGTGTGTGGACAAAGTATGTCCGGGGTTGAGGTTTCCGTTTTACGGGTGACTTTAGAACTGAATACACGTTCCATGTGTGGTCTGGGTTTCGGCAAGTTGCGTGCGCAATTGGAGGGGTGACGCTTGGTGCGCGTGGTTTGCTTGAAGATGCATTGGTGATGACGCGGCTGCTGAGCAATCGTTGTTCACGGTCAGTCAACGTGGTAGGTAATAGGTCGTGGTGAAAATGACCGGGATGTGTTGGACTTGACCATTGTCCAGCGTACGAACAGCTATATTTATCAAAGCTATTTGGTCTGAGCCAACGTGTGGTTGGTAGCCCGAGATGGGCTTTTGGAGGTTGCTGTACCGCTGTGGTCGTATCATTGGGCATTTTACCGTACAGAGAATGGTTGGATACATTTTGTCAGGGATTTCATTTGGCATTGTTGGCGTTTCTTGTGAGCTCTTGAGATCTTGAGATACGAACGGGAAGGTCCATGGCCGGTGGCATGGCGCTTCCCCGTGTGCTAACGAACGAACTATTGCATTGTGGAAAAACGCACTCCGAGCCTATGAGGGGAAGTCCTCGGAGCTGATACCACCGGGCTTGCGGTCACGCGAGTCGGTACAGCCCCAACGACTTGCTCACAAGAGCATCGTACGCGAAGGAATGCCTATCATCAAGGTCGGACACCTCGATGCTCGTAGGTGCCTCAGCTATGCCATGTGAGTTTCCACATCAACAAGTGCTGGCGGGCGCCGCTGGTCGTCAAGATATCGGGTATATTGGGCACCATGAGTGGCTCAGCGTATACCCATTTGCTGAAACTTCGCCCTTTCCCCTCCAAATGCATCCCGACGTTTCTCGGAGCTATCTTGGCTAGACCGGTATTTTGCCGATATACGGTATTGGGTGGGCGCATACCGTATTGGGTGGGCGCAAATTATGTAGACGCTGACCCCGCTTCACCAAGAATGACAAAGTCTTGTCGCAAAACGGGTGGCCAGCCGGACCGATCTAATCTGAAAAATCCGCTTGTTTAGACAGCGATCCCGCCGAACATCTGCTCCCCACCCCGGAGTCTCACGCTGAGGCATGGCACCTTCCTCGAAATTTTCCGGCGCGATATAACAAATACTTTGATAACTCCACATAAACTATAATGCATGGCGCATGACATAGATTGACACATTCTAAGAATGTCGGTTCTCGATAATATATTACACAGTAAATGGGGGCCGTTGCCTGAATTGGACGCTGCTACGACCGCTTTTTACCTATCGGTGCTGTTTTGCTGTGCTACCGCGAATACCTGTTTGCTGATGCCCTGGCTCTTACCGTTACTGTTCTTGCTCTAATGGTATTGTTGCGGCTATCGGTAACGTGATATCGGCACCTAACGCGTGACCCCTTTTCACCGGCAGTACCTGGTGAATTATGGCGTATAATCCGCGAATCCCTGGAAAATACCTGCGTCACACATGGGCTCTGTTCGTAAACCCCTCACGCAGTATAGATGCCGTGTTGTTGGTTCGCGGTGCTTCTTCGGCTGCTACATGAGCCCCTTGCTGCTGCACGCTGCCTTGTTAAGCTTGCCGCCGTCCTTACTCTATCGCTGCGGCTGCTGCTGCTGCTGTCGCCGGCTGTTGCTGGAGCTGCGGGAGTAATCGCTACTACTGCAGGAATACGTAGGACAGGCACAGCTGTGTCAGCCCTAGCTTACTTCGTTGTGTTCAACGTTGGTGCTCCCGAGCATGCAATGGGGAATGTAGCCCGTGCAGGACACTTTGCCTACTCTAATTTGATTTGAAAAATATGACGACCTTGGTCGTGATCACCCCGGCTACAGTAAGGGAATCGAATAACGTCGAGAAATCAATCAAACACACAAACACACAAACACACAAACAACCCTATCGCTATGCTAAAATCAAGTCATACATGAGCGGTAAAATAATAATGTAAAACCCAATCGAAAAACAAAACACAACAAAACAAAACAAACAAACAAACAAACAAACAACAAAATGGACACAACCATGAACATATCGCGCGGTTTGGTTTTGCATGGGCCCAAAAATATAAATAAATAATAAATGGCTGGCCTGGAGCAAGGCGAAAGGAGTCGTTGAAGAAGAACCTCCGCAGCTGTGTCAGGTGCAGCTTTTTCCGTCGCGTTCATCGTTGGTGCTCTCGCGCATACGATGGGACATAGCGGTTGGAGTTCCCGGTTCCCGTGCTTCCCTAGTCTTAATAACTTGAGCTCTGCTCCGACGCCTCGCCTAGCCCGTGCATCTCGTCCCTGCTTACTCCCCCGGTGCGTGGTAGAGCGTCCCACGTGTCGACGCCCTACCCCGTGTCGCGTACTACGTCTGCGCACGACTACCTCGTCCCGATTATACCGGCACAACATACTACTATCAGTCTAGTTGTACACGGTAATTTCTTTGGTTACTTATTTACGTATTACCGCACCGCTGCAACCTGTTGCCGTGCATAAACCCTCGCCAGCGAACTCTCATGGCTTCGGATATCTGGCTGGTTTCCTTGCAGCGGCATAACCCGTGCGTGGTGCCCCGCTGAGGCCCCTGTACACCTCTGCGTGTGTACCAAGGACCCGTGGGCAATCACGACCGTTTGTGATGTCTGGCTATTTTCTCCCTCCGCTTGCACCGGGTTTGGTACTCTTTGGCCGAGACCTACACACCCTTGCTCTCTACCGTTTGTGGTGCCTAGCTTTTTGATCCGCATGAACCGGGTTTGATACTCGTTGGACGACATATGCTCATCCTTGCCCGCTAACCGCGAAAACAAGTACGCCGCGTATCTGGCTATTACTCTCGGTCGCGTACATTCTCCCTTCCACTGAAACCCTGTTCCGCATATCGGTTACCGGCGGTCACTACCGCTGGTGTCGGGTTATTTTCTCGAGTCGCTTGCACCGGGTTTGATACTAGTTGGCCGAGGTCCGCACACCATTCCGCGCTACCGATTGCACCGGGTTTGATACTAGTTGGCCGAGATCCGCACACCCTTGCCCGCTACCGTTCGTAGTACCTGGCTCCTTTCTCGAGCCGCATGCACCGGATTGATACTCGTTGGCCGAGATCCGCACACCGTTACCTGCTATCCGCGAAACCCAGCACGCCGCGCATCTGGCCAATACTCACGGTCGCGTACACTCTACCTACTCGCCCCTTCATTGGTACTCTGTTCCGAATATCGGTTACCGGCGGTCACTACCGTTGGTGTCGGGCTATTTACTCGAGCAGCTTGCACCGGATTTGATATTCGTTAGCCGAGGTCCGCACACCATTCCGCGCTACCGATTGCACCGGGTTTGATACTCGTTGGCCGAGGTCCTCACAACCTTGCGCGCTGCCGTTTGTGGTGCCTGACTATTTCCTTGAGCCGCATGCACTGGGTTGATTACTCGCTGACCGAGATCCGCACAGCGTTGCTCGCTAACATTGAAAACCAGTACGCTGCGTATCTGGCTATCACGCGCGGTCGCGTACACTCTACCTGCTCCCCCCTGCACTGGTACCCTGTTTCCCATGTCGGTTACGGGCGGTCAATGCGGTTGGTGTCGAACTTTTTTCTCGGGCCGCTTGCATCGGGTTTGATACTCGTTGGCCGAGATCCTCACACCCTTCCGCGTTACCGCTTGTGGTGCCTGGCTCCTTTCTCGAGCCGCGTGCACCGGGTTGATACTCGTTGGCCGAGATCCGCACACCCTTGCCTGCTAACCGCGAAACCCAGTACTCCGCGCATCTGGCCCACACTCGCGGTCGCGTACACTCTACCTACTCACCCCTTCATTGGTACTCTGTTCCGCATATCGGTTACCGGCGGTCCCTATCGTTGGTGTCGGGCTATTTTCTCGAGTCGCTTGCACCGAGTTTGATACTCCTTGGTCGAGATCCGCACCCCTTTGCGCGCTACCGCTTGCACCGGGTTTGATACTCGTTGGCCGAGATCTGCACGTCCGTGCGCACTACCGTTTGTGGTGCCTGACTATGTTCTCGGGCCGCACGCACCGGGTTTGATACTCTTTAGCCGAGGGCCGCACAGCCTTGCCCGCTAACCCCGAAAACCAGAAACGTCGCGTATCCGGCTACTACTCGCGGTCGCGTACCCTCCACCTATTCCCCCTTCACTGGTACGCCTGTTCTGCGTTTCAGCCCACCCTTACTTGGTTGTGAGCGAGCTGATATTTACTGCCTCTACCAGCCGCGAGAAGACCCGGTGCCGATGCGCACACTGCTCCTGCTGTAGCTATTCTACTTGCACACATTACCAATCGGTGCTGCTGTAGATACCTGCCCTGCGCACTTTGTGATTCCCGCCCTACGGTGCCGTTATTTTTTCTGTGCGCTGTATGGTAGTTGAGGTTAGAACGACGGATGTTCTCGCTTGGTACTCGGATCGATACACTACTCAATGTGTGATACTACGCATCTTAGTGAAACATCAGCAGATCGCGGCGCGCAGGAAGGCAAGATAGCATCCTCGTGGTTGGGTTAAGGTGCACTACTGCATGTGTGTTGCTTGTTCGTTAGCCCCAAGCAGGGTTGTCAAGATACCCTGACAGTCGATGGTTTGATGATTTAGGTCGTTTATTGTTATCTCCCAGCAGAGTAGGGACAGCAGAAAAGTGACACCGTGCGTCATCCCACACACACTCAGATGCCAAGATTCACGTACTTCACAGTATGCTAATATCCCGAACCGGCACGTAACTGTCAAGCTGAAGAGGCACTATCAACACCCGCCCTGAGTCTTTACGCAACAGTGACGAACCAAGGCAATAACACACAACTCCACAACCCAAATTAACCATGAAAATGATAAGAAAGAGGAAACCCACCCCCGTGAGCAAAAACCTCTCACTGACTCCCACATACAACTATTGCATTTGTAGACATTACAATAACCGTGCCAAAATAATAAAAACTAAGGCTAGAAGTACAATGCCAGAGATCGCAAGGAACCCCGTTCCCCCGGACTAAGGTCTCCTTTTGTCCCCTACTCCCGCCATAGATGCACAGATCGCGACGGTAATGCGTGGGAGCATATGTCCTTTTCGCAATCTTGGCTGTAGTGGCCAGCCGCCCTGCACCGTAAGCACTTCCCTATCGAAACCTTCGCTTTACCGGCTCCACCTCTTGAATTGGTGTTGCCGTTGCCTTCCTTGCCCTTTTCAGACCTTCCCTGACCCCCTTGTGCCTTTCCACCTTTCTTTCTTTGACCACTCCCCCCTTTCCCGACCAGCGCAAGCGGGTCTGCGGAGCCCTTCGATTTGCCAAGTGTCTGGAATTTGCTGCGAACAAGGTTGATGATTTCCTTGCGATCGTATACCTGCTTGAGATTTAAGTCTCGAATCTCGAGCGCATACTCGGCAGCAGGCAAGGCAGCAACAAAGCAAGTGTACAGAGTGTTGTCGTCTACACTGATGCCCGCATTCTTCAGTTTTTCACGCAAGTCCTCTATTGCGTATAACTTTTCTACGGGGTCATCATCCTTCTTTATCGTGAAATTGTACAACTCGCGCATGCAGGTGCCCTTTTGCGCGTTTGTTTTTGTGTCATACCAATCTACTACAAGTATTGATTCCCAACATTGTCTGGGAGACTTACTCCGGTGAAAAGTAGCTTGGTCTACTGTGGTCTGTGAAGCTTGAGAGAGAAACACCCACGCCATCAATTGTTTCTCGTATATAGAGGCTGTTACTCCTTGGGCCATCAGAGAAGCACGGTCGCTTCCCTCAGCCCCAACCTCGACGTATGAGTCACTCCGAAAGACTGATTCAAATCCATGCAGCTTTGCATAGATCCTCATCTTCGAGAAATAATCGAAATTCTCTTTCCCTTTCAAAGCAGGAATAGCCATCTTGGGTTGCCCCAAAAAAGACTGACTACGAAGAATATCCCGCGCAGTGATTGAGGGCTCACCTTGGGGGGCATCGCCCCAATCTTGCCCTCTACCGCCAAGCTGACCTTCAGTAGGATCAGCTTCCGCAGCATCATCACGATCCTCGCGGCTCCCGGTGCCATCGTCGGAGTGATCCAACGATGGCGACACAGCATCCCTCCCTGCTGTATCTACGGCAGATAACTTTCGCTCCTTGCCGGACTTTTGCTGCGCCTCGCCTTCTCTGTCCTTTAACAACAAGGCCATCATCTCAAGCAGTTCTGAATGGGACGACGTTTGACGCTCCTCCGCGTCTGCGGCTGCTTGCTGTAGATCTCGGAGAGCGAGGCCCTGCTCGGAGACTACGGCCCGAAGATCACCAAGTTCATCACCCATGATGAGACTGTGTCGGTACCAACGCTCTAGAGTGTTCGTTAGCCCCAAGCAGGGTTGTCAAGACACCCTGACAGTCGATGGTTTGATGATTTAGGTCGTTTATTATTATCTCCAAGCAGAGTAGGGACAGCGGAAAAGTGACACCGTGCGTCATCCCACACACACTCAGATGCCAAGATTCACATACTTCACAGTATGCTAATATCCCGAACCGGCACGTAACTGTCAAGCTGAAGAGGCACTATCAACATTGCTACGCCTCTTAGTGGAACGTGTGGCAGACGAGGCGAACAGGGTAGCAATATAGCATCATCCTGGTCTGGCTAGCGTATCGTAGTTAACATGCACGTTTCGACCGCTTGTTCCCCGGAACCAGTTTAGTTCCGTACATAATCTCCGGATGAGGACGTATTCATAGTCTAGTCTAAGCATACTAGGATTATAGTCTAGACTACACCAGGTACATATTGAATTGTGCTGGTTGGTAGTGGGAAGCGTATGCGCGTACATTCCAACACCTGTAACGTTAGGAAAACACATCCGTAGTGCATTGGCGAGTCAAGCTGGGATCTCTAATATCTGGTGAACATTAGGGACATGTTGGTGAGCAGGTGTGTGGGAATATCAGTTAAATACGAGGTGGCACGCCCCCCCCCGCACACACTCAGCAAATACCGTATAGACTACTGCTGTAGTCAGTGTAGCCAGGCATCCCCCGGTTGTCCGGGTAAGTATGCGATACGGTCGGAGATATAATCCTCGCGATCGGAGTATCACACGCAGCTTGCAAATATGATTTTCGGATCCCACAGCTGTGGTGTATTTGAACTTTGTCCTGCTGCATACTCCCTGCGAATCTTTGGTATGCCTTGGTTGTACTCCATGTAGATGGGTGCAAATATCTGTTTCAGAGTGAACAACGCACACACGTAGCTGTCACCAGGAGCACCACCACTAACACCAACACCATCAACACGACCACCAATATCAACACCAATACCAACGCCAACACCAACAAAAAACAACTACACAACCACCACCACCACCAACACCACCACCAACACCAACACCAACACCAACACCAACACCGCCAACACGAGCACCAACACCAACACCAGCACCATCACCAACACGGGCACCACCACCAATACCAACAGGAGATTTCTTGCCTACGTCGCAGATGATACCAAGACACCAAACAAAATACTGGAAGCACGACGCCGTGTGTACGACCCTGCCGCCCAGCAGCAGCAGCAGCGGGCAGAGCCATGTGCCCGTGCCGTATCCTCTCCATACTGCGACGAGTTTTTTTTGCCATACCTACCCTGTCATGTATCATCGTCCTCTTGCTCCCTCGTTCTCAATATGTATGTATGTGCTCTTTTAGTTATGTTCTACAGTATTTATACGCCACATCCCACGCCATCGGTGTGGGTCTGTCATACCCCCCCAACAACAAGTGCCACTTCCTGGCCATCCCTAACTAGCCGGAGTTCGAAGCATGGCCCTCTCCTTGGAAATATCCACACGTATCGTACGAACGGTCTAAAAATAAGTGTTGTGTTTTGAGAGTGAGTGTTTTCTCAATAACGACATTACAACAGATGGCGGTCATGGGCACGTCTATCGAGTATCCAAAAGGTGTAAAAATGTACTGCCATTTAGTACACCCAAGAAAGTTCCAGTTAAATGCGAAATCGTTATTTTTTCGGGGCAAGTTCTTTCGTATTTACAATAAACGAAGGCTCATCGTGTCCGGTAGTGATAATAATGTATCCTTGCGGAACTCCCCTACGAACTTCCCGGGGAGGTGAACCTTGTGTATATGTATCAATGTATGTGTCCATTTTGAATTATCTCGTCTTCTACAGGCACCAACACGAGGGCACAGCCGACTACAGCTTCTGCTGTAATCTAAAGCATCCCCTGTTTATGGGGTTTCCGGGGTAACGACACTATTTTTCGACCCAATACACGGCTGAGACGCTTAAAACGACGCTACCCGTTATTGGAAAAGGACGAAAAGGCGTATAAGGCGGAATGTTATGGCTTGGACACCGCCCTATGCTCCTGACATGATGCCAAATGTTATTGTCGTGCTGCTGTTGAAGTTATCGCTGTCTCTGCTGATGCAGATCGCCGCTTCATACATGTACCTGAGCTCCTCATCGTCGTAGAAGTGTACGTGGGTAAGCTTACTCGTGCTCCGATATTAATCGTTATTACCAGGGGGGGTTCGCCGCGGCGGGCTGCCGCCCGCCTTGGCTCCGCGTATGCCCGTAACTTTTGAGAACGCACGATGGACACTAGGAGTATAGGGTTCTAGGTAAATCGAGGCTGTAGATGCGACAGTAGTACTGCCAAAAGCTAAGCTAGGCTTGGATGAAGTGGCCGGCGATTGCGTTCATTCTTTTAGTGATTCGCATCAAATGCTGGAAGCCGTTTTTGTCCCAAATATGGATTCGCCTTTTAGGGTAGAGATTTTACCCGTGAAAGAAGACAAAAATAACAACGTGCCATGTTTTTCCATAACGTCGTTTACAAGGTAAAAAAGCGATGCACTTGGTGCGTAGGAGGCTCCTGTGAGCAAACGTCGTTGAGGCGCAAGGCAGCAGGAGTGATCACGAAGAGCGGAGGGTGAAAGACGGAGACGATAGACGCGAACTGCATCTAGTCAACCAAGCGTACACAGCCCCCGAGCGTGGAACAGACAACAGCACCACGACTACGCGACCGCAGGCGGGTTGCCACGTCGGCCATTCAAGTAGTCCCCTCACGTGCACGCCGAATTACGCTAACAGTATATCAGCACAAAAACACGTTTGGGTTAGACCACGCAGCGCCCCGGTAGGTGGCAAACGACAACTAAGAGAACACAAAGAAGTTTAGGTAGAATCGCAGACCGGGGCAGGAGGCCTCATCCAACCCAATACTTACATTGAATGATCGGCCGCGGCAGCGTAAGAGAATGCTGTAGGAAAGTGGAGTATACGTATACCAGGTATGCATTATAATAGCACTAGGGGCAGCTCAACAACCCACACACAGTAGCAACGATTTGCCCGTGACCCCATCAGCTGTCGTCAGTTCTTCGTACTGATGGGTAATGCGAGCGGAGAGCCTTGAGGGCGGGCTCTGCCAAGATTTTGATAAACTACAAGGTCTCCGCATGGGTGCCGGCGAATGCTTCGGCTACTGCAGGGCAGCACGTCGAATTGTTCGATTCAATATCCGATATATGTGATTGAATAGAAAACGTTACCATTTACACATAGTATAGACTAGTCTATGCGTGCATGTGCCAAGAGTTCAATAGACTAAAAATATGCCACTTCCTGCCGTTTCTTAAATGAATCTGACTCCTAGCTTCATCAGATTTCGATCGGTTAAATCCGAGCGCACGCCGATTAACCCTTATTATGGATATTGTGGTATACCCCAGCACGGTGGCAGAGAGGCTGTGTCCCCGACGCTAGTCGGGTTGGTGACACTGTGCAGTGGATAGCCTGGAAGACTCGAGTGCTTCCGTGTTGAGGAGAAGATATCAAAATGTTGTAAACACTGGCGCTTATGTGGCCAACACACACAGATAAACCGCAGACTATGCAGGAGTCCAGAAGTTGGCTGGTTACTGGAGATGACCAGGATGGCTACGATGCTACACAATCCGGAAGGATCCACACGAGAGAGTGGGCTACCTGGATATCAAGGCCACACGAGAGAGTGAGGTACTCGTCAAGGCAACAGAGAATCCTACAGAAGTAATTCCTCCGCATATTCATACGCACGTTACATACCAACCGACACATAACAGGTCTACAATGATCTACGACGTACGAGTGCAGTGCTACTGAACATTGACTCATACTGACTATGTGCTAACATTTCCATAACACCCCTGTAGTCTGGCGACGAAAAGACGTGTCGAGTGCGTTTTTTATGATGTTTTTACTCAATCAAACATCCGGGGCCAGCAAGGCGACTGACCATGTCTGCTACGTGTTCTCTTCGTAGCTATTGAGAGACGCGCATTGAGCCAGCTTTTTAAATATACCCTGCTTGATAGTATAATCTAGATCCGAGCCTCACAGACTGAATGTGTGTAGTCTGATCGTGGGGAGACGTGCTGGCGGTGTTCCAGGCTCGACCACAGTATCGCTGCTATCGTCATTCAGCTCCTCGAATGCTATTGCAATGCTGCAGCTTGTTGCTGAAGATCGCTCACTTCTTGTAGACACAGTACGCGACGACAGCCTTACGATTTTGACTGTTAAGGATTTCAGGCTCGAACTGTTTTAGACGAAAAACTTAGCATGGCCTTTTTGGTCTGCTCGCTCATTGGCCGGGATTTGTACACAAAGTTGGCGTCACCCGGGGACGATAGGGTCATATCCCGGGATCGGAACCCATCTACTCGTACACATCCACAACTCCGACAACCAGGGGACGAAAACGGATATCATCCGGATCATACCTCCCCGCACGGTGTGGAAAGAGCCCAACCCCACCAGCCGATCACTGGTTGGCTGGGGTTTGTATATTGATCCCCCTCGACCTAGGGAAGATAGGTTCTCATCCTCGGTCCAGAGGTCGTTCCATATTCCTACAACTTCGACCAACCGAGGAAGAAAATTGGGCTTTCTCGGGTCAACACTGCCCCGCACGGTGAGGAAATCTCAATTCCGTTGGCTCGTGATCGCTGATTGGTTCGGTTGCCACAGCGCCATCCTAGGTGGACAGAAGCCCATCAATCGGGGGCAGTTCCGTCGCGCACGGGGGAGATGGGGCCCCATCCTCCGTTCATAAACCCCTAGAATCCCTACAGATGCAAAACCTCGGGAACGATAACGATAATTCCCCGGCTCAACACCGCCCCGCACGCCGTGGAAACCCCGGCAGTACTGGCTCTCCGCTGACTGGTTGGGGGCTCGGACATATGGGCAGCGCCACCACGGGAGGATAGAGTACCATGCACGTTCCAGAAATCCCGCACATCGGGAACGAAAACCGATTTCGGCCGGGTCGACACAGCCCCGCATGGTGTGAAAACCTCATTTATATTGGCCAATCGTTAATTGGCTGTGCAGCTCGTAGAGCCAGCACCACCAATCGGGATATGGGCCAGCCGATGGGGGGGGCGTTCCGATGCACCCGATGAAGATAGAGCTTCATCCCCGCTCCAGAAATACTTCCATACCCCGTCACCTCCAACAAAGCGAGGACGAAAACCGACTTCTCCCGGGTCGACACCCCCCCGCACGGTGTGGAATCCTAGCTGAGGTTCGTATACAACGCCAGTGCCACATAGGTTCCAACCCCGGGTTCAGAAATCCTTCAAGGTATTAACAACTAGGAAAAAGTGGGCCCCCCCGCGCTGTGGTATTTTTATTTGAATGCCTCAACTCGGTGCGCTGACATTTCCTTTGACCTCCCGCCTCCATACCGTCCCGCACAGTGTAACCCAACCTCCGGGAGCTCGATTGATCGGCTCGGCTGGGGTTCGTGGATAGAGGAAAACACTAGAAAACACCACAAGTTCAGCAAGTTCAATGAGTATATCAACGGATGCTGGTCCGCGATGTTTTTAGAAGTTGTACATTGAACATGGGCCAATTTCATAATTCAGTCCAGACCGAGTGCGAAATCGGTGCAGCTTTTTTGGGTATCATATCAAAGCAGCAGAAATATATCAACTTCACAAGATCAGCATTTAGCAATCAGCAGCGAGAGGCACGTCAAGTAGGAAGCAACACATAAATTAATTGTCAGGTACATACCAACACGACACCCGATTTCGGTTGACCGGCAAACGACCGAAACAGCGACGGAAACAGGCACCACAGCATCAAAGCACACCTTCCACACTGCCTACACTGCTCCAAAGAGTCTTGGGGGAAAATAACCACCGTCCGATGCGATACCGGGATGAATGCATTCCACTGGTTCCTTCCATGGATACCGTCTGCTACTACGACCTTCGCTTGGCGCAGCTTAACAACAGGAACGATTTTCGCCCTTGCTTTTTGTGTCGGAACGTTTCCCCGTTATTTGTTACGCCCTCCCCATTCCATACGTCAGACCAAAAGCGTGTGTGCTCTTACTCGTACGTGCAACACTTGCACGAGTACAAACTCGTCTATATGTCGATATGCCCGAAGCCTTAGAGTACAGCCCTCGAGGCCGGGATGCAGTCACTCGTACTGCTGTTTTGTAGCTTTTTCTGGCGCCGTATTCGTGATCACTACCTCCTCGTTTTAGTCACGCCTGCGCTTCATACATTTATCCATGTACGTGCACCGGAATTTGATAAGTAAAACCACCACTATGACACCTACCGCAGTACTACGGGATTTTGTTTTTAAGTAAAAATCCTTTGTTTTGCGACAAGATACTATGCCAATTTGGGAATGTCTTCTTCCTTTGTTTTATTTTTCAACCTCTCCATGCTTCAAGATCCGAAGAAACGCTCGAGAGTACCGCTAAAAATACAAAATATTGGCCAATTCTCGATTGTTTCTCTTAACCCCCGTACGCGTTCGCGGCCATGTACGTAACGGATATGGCAGGCGAGAGTTGGAGCCGCCCCTCGAAGGCAGCGCTCGAACGAAGCGATTTGACCGAGAAATCCAAGATTCTAGAATCCCATACTGAGGCCGAAACAAAAAAAACTCCTTGCCAATCCCTGTCTTCTCAAATTCGTACATCATTTTATATATATATACATCCCCCCCCCCGCTCTTTCTTGCTCAAACGCCCCACCTAAAATGGAAATCTGCCAGAGTAATCAACACTACCACGCAGTTGATACCACCTCATTATTTTTCTGGCCATCCATGCTGTAGCTCCGCCCCCCCGCCCCCCTGCCTCCCCAAACGCCCCCTCCTTCCCCACCACCTGCACCATCGCCTAGACCTAGCACCACGCGTATAGCAATCCCCTACATCTATGAGACATAAAGCTGTTGGAAATCCCCCCCCCCCCACCCCCCCCCCACCCCTTCGAACATTCCGCCTTCCCTTCACTGGTTGTACGACTTACAGGATATATGTGATAAATTGATGCATTCCTTCCACAACCATCAGATTTGTTCCCTTCAAGGATTTATAGTTTCCGCGCACAGATTGAGTTGCCCCAACCGTCCCCCCTCCCTCCGCTCCCTCTTGTTGAAACCCAGGCCCCCACGCCCTTAATAACTCCGCCCTCCCCTCACCGGTTATACGACTTACAGGATACACTTGATAAACTGATGCATTTCCTTCCACAGCTGTCAGATTTTGTCCCCCTCAAAAACGGGTTTTATAGTTTCCGCGCACAGACTGACTAACATCACCCTGTTGACCCGGGTACAAGCTACACTGTAGTTCCAAGGGGAGTCGCCGACCTATATCCTTAATGAGGACACACACCCAGTAATACGCGCGATCGGAGTATCACGCACAGCTTGCCAATATGATTTTCGAAAAGTTCGATGTCACAGCTAGAGTGTATTTTCATCTTTACATTATAATGGTTGCCCTTCGGGATGTGTGTAACGTGAAATCCCAGGGGCGTCACAAGGCAAAAAGGGAGTCACAGGTAACGCACGTGACATTTTATTCGTGAAACGAAGAACTAGACGTTTCTCACACGTACTACACAGTAGTATGAACCTGGCACGTCGTAGGCTGACTCCCGATTTCATTTTTTATTTTTTTGGCGGAGGCATTAGTTGCGTCAGCTATGATATAGTCTATGCGTGTACCACTTTTGATTTTCTTTGCTTCGTTTTTCCCGTGGGGTTTTCCTCCACTCCTGATTGACTGGATCCTGTCCTGTGACAACGGACTTGATTATGCGAGTTAATGTGAGAACATACTACACGCCCAGTGGGACGATCGATTTTTTGGGTTTTCGTGGAGGCAACAGGCGCCCCATCCCCAGCCATCCTCTCTCGGCCGATGCCGGCCAAGTCGCGACGGAAATCGGCAGCCCCGACCCCTCGAAGTCGAGGAGACCAAGTCCCTGTCGTGCGTTCACCAGGCGCACACGCTTCCAGGCAGCTATCACGGTGCTCAAGGAAGCCAACCAAACGTTGCGGATGTGTTCACAGTTTCTCGCTTGGCGAAAATACGTCACATGTGTTTGCGCTTGGTGGTAATGGATAGGGTAGACCAACCAACAATGTCAGCCGCTCTTGGATGCTGTACAATAATTAATTGGTTGGCGGCAACAATTTCGGTATGTGTGGCGTACGTGGTAGGATTTTCTATGAGTTGGAGGTGTAGTGTTCAACGCTTGGGTACTGTGTTTGAGGGGAACCGAAACCTTGATGTACTCCTCCTTTATCCCCGTAGAAAGTAGAGCTAGATCGATAGTGTTCCCACCTGAACCCGCCACTACTTGATGCATGTGGTCAGGAAGGTATTGTGTACAACAGTGTACAATAATAGCAACAGACCTAGAACAGATCCACCCAGCCAATCAAATGGCGTCTTGGGCTGGTGGCGAACGCTGAAATAAAACTGTAACCGATTTTGGCAGAGTAGCACGGTGTATAGACCTGAGTTTGGCTATACCTACTAAGGATTTATATATCTTTGAAGCCAACCCATGGTTCCATTTTGCCCAAAAGAAATATTATGGCCTGGTCGAGACTCGCGTGCATGCTGCGCTCGCGATGCCTGCCACCCTCGCCGCGCTCGGCGACATCTTCCATGATTTTCCCCCTCTATGTCCCTGTGAGCCCCTCGGCTGCTCCCGGCCTCTACCTCACAGCCTCCTCCTGCTGGCATCCGCTCTGTCCGGAAGTATAATACCGGGATATATATATATTGTTCAAGTATCAACGGCCCTTACATTTGGACACGTCTAGTTACCCCGCAAGAGAAAACAAACACACCGGGTCAACCACGCCCATCCATAGACGCTTTCGCTCCCGCCTCGACGAGTGGCCGCCCGCGCGGCGGAAGAGCGCAGGCCGGTTTACCTTGTCTGCACCCATGTCCACGCACCCACATGTGTGTTTTAGCTTTTGGTATTTGACCGAGGAATGAACGGACGTCAGCAGCAGGATGCTAGTTAAACAGCTATAATCAGTGTGTGCGACGAAGCACGCAGTAGTAGCATCAGCTCGTGGCCAGGACCTGCGTACCCGTGGTCGGCTCAAATATTAACTAAGGCAGTGGCTCTGTGTCAGTGGTTGTCAGCAATCAAAATGAACTCCCACATACGTAGCTGTGTGTGCGTGTGCGCCAATTCGCATGCCAGGTATACCAGGGAGGTGTTGTTTTCAACAACAGGTACGCCACTTCGCGAAATCGTTGATCCTGTCAAACACAGGCTTGTGCTGAAGTTGCCAAAGCAACAAAGCACGCAGCGGGAGTGCACAGCGAGTAAGACGATACCCTCAGGTTCGAAAGCCCTTTTGTACCTCTCGGTCGCTGTAGCTGGCCCTCTCGGCAAGCCTCTTTTCCCAGCACCCAGCCCCCAGAACCCCCGCTCCCAGCTCCCCTCTCCTTTGCCCATTGTAGCGTGCCAGCACCGATTCAAAACATTGTTGAGGGGGCCCACATCGCCCACATCCTTGCAGCCGTTCGCTACTGTATGCGTGTCTCGCCGCTGCTGCTGTTGCTGCGGGCAGCTACTGGTGGTACGGTGTGTGCTTTGTTGGTGGGTTAAAGCGCTATATTTGTGTCTGATGCATGTCCAGGTACAGATACTGCTGTAGGTACGTGGTATGGGTAATTCACATCAGAGCACAATCCACGCTAAAACACTGATACACCACATCTTGGGCCCGGTTCACTTTGGTTTTGAACCAGAACTTGAGTTTCCAGAACGAGAGCCCCAGGAAATTTTCTTGTTCTGGATTTTGGGGGCGAAACCCAGAACGAAACGCGAATTTTCCCTCTGATTCTAGAAATATTTTTATTCTGGAAGACAAAGAAAATTCGAAACTGTTAAACGTCATAATTGAAAAACAGTTTGGGGTGTTCCAAGTGACGTGCTCGTCTCAGGGAGGCGGACGTAATCCCTTGCCAAATAGAGCCAGCTAAGCGACGTTTAATGCGCCGAGCGCCGCCAAGGAGCTCGGCCGAGATCCGGACATGCTTCATAATGTACCCATGGCAGGCTAGTTTGCCCCGGTGCCGAAAGTGCGAGGAGAATCGTCCGCCGGAGAGCAGCGAGCTAAAAAAGAACGAACGAACAAAGTATTTTACATATCCATATTTGCCCCTCGTGGCACGCGCGAATAAAATATATAGCAGTACGTACAAGGTCTGACGCCGCCCGCTACGATCGCGCAAGGAAGAACGCAGTTAAAACATGTAAATCGAGCAGAAAGAAGAGGTCCATGAGTTGGTGCGAACAGTGAATTGGAAATGCCAAGAGCTGCTTGTGCAGAACTAGTTGCCCTGTGCTGTGCTGTGTGCTTGTTGGAGGTTCACGTCGTGATCGGCAGTACAGGCGTAATTTGCGTGGGGGGGAAGACATGGGAACCGAAAGAGATCAACTGAAGAAAAAGTAAAAAGACGAGTATGCAACACGTAATACCGGTTTCTGGTACATGGTACTTCGTTTCATACTTGGTACTGCTGTATGTTCGAAAGAAAGCACAGCGCAGCACGACACAGCACAGCAGAGCAGGGCAAGGCACGGCACCGCACCGCACCGCGCGGCACCGCACGACGCTGTGCTGCGCTACTGAGCTATATATAGCTGGGCTGATATGTACAACCTGGTGTAGTAGTACCGGTACGTGGTATTGAATTAAAAAAAAAAAAAGCCCGGAGGCGTTAATAAGCGCTGTTTCAGGCATCCTAGCTCGCTCAGCCGTCCGGAGAGGAAATATACTAAAGTTAGTGTGGGAAGCGAAAAAAAATGGAGGCTGCTCAGGAAGGTCGACATTCGTAAGTAGGTCTAGAGGATTATCCACTAGACCACAAAGTCACTGTGACTTTGTGGTCTCGTAGATAAACTGTCCGCTTTTGAGCCTGGTGTGCGTGGATTCAAATCCCGGTATCATCGGGGGGTATATACATTGGACTATCCACTAGACCACAGAGTCACTGATTTGTGGTCGAGTGGATAGACTGTCCGGTTCTGAGCCTGGTGGGTATGGGTTCGAATCCCGGTATCATCGGAAACAAAATGTATACTCATAAAAAAAGAATTGACAGTTGTTAAGTTGTTATGGGTGAGACACAGGGTATCCCTACAGATCGACCAAGTGGGCATGTCCTCGTGTTACTCACTTTCGTAGCTCAGAGCGGAAGAGAAGCGGCTTGATATTATTCCCTCAAGATCGATGATGACAACTGAGACGGAGGGCAGAGTTTCTTCGTCTTCTGACTACCACGAACATAAAACGTCATCCTATCATGTGAAAACGACCATGTACCTGTCGAAATCAGGTAATGACCGGCGTTTCAAGGCCGTAGCTTAACACTAATCCACCATCATGAGCCGCATATGCAGAAATATAGGAGATTCGGAGAAACTTCGGTTCTACGAACTAGACTATGACTCGAAGATGTGGCCCCTCAAAACCCACTCCCACACATCTAAACGGCCTGACTATGAAGCCAGGAAAACGCAAAGAAAAATAATTGAAGGAAACGCAGACTCTTTAGCAAGACAAACCACCAATCAAAACCTGCCGCGAACCTCTGGCGTGGCGGGCGGTGGAGAGACGGAAGAGGCACCACGGCAGAACAACCCACCGAAAAGGGCACTATATGGTAAGGCAAACCATCGCCGGAATGAAGAAGAACACAGGCGCTAATACGAGGGCGAAGTCATTCCTAAAACTTCCCGTGGACCACTGGCGTCGGGGGGGGGGGAGATGAGGACACGACAAATATCCGGAACGGAAGGTGACACCACCTACAGCCTCGCGAGGGAGAAAGGTGTCCAGCCGAAAAAAGTAGCATAACTACAATTCAAAAATTTTATCCCATAGTCTTGTGCCACGTTATGCGTCAACAGGGTACCCTGGTCGCCTTCCGGCTCTGGGCTGAGGAGGGCGTTAGCAGAGGGAAAGAAGTGTCCAGCCGGAAAAAGTAGAACCAATACAACGCAAAAAATATATCACACAGTCCCGTGCCACGTCAAGCTTGAAACAGGGTACCCTGGTTGCCCTCCGGCTCTGGGCTGAGGAGGGCGTCGGCAGGGCGAATTTGAACGAACACGAAAAAACGATAATCCTGCGTTTCAGGTATTGACCTGATTACCCAGACCCTGGCCCGACACTGAGCGGGGGGGTCGGCAGGACAAAACGAAAAAAATATTAAGAATCGCCCCACATCCAGTCAAACCGCATAGACTATAAACCCAAGGACAAGAACTCCAAACCTTATAATCCAGAAATAATAAAAATGGAAAAAATATCGAGGAGCGGCGGCGGCTTGAACGTCAGCTAGCCACGGCCGCGCCTCGAGATTCATCTACCTTACGTTGGGTCCCTGGCGGTGAGGCGCAGTCAACGGAGACCTGAAGATACCGAGAGCCTCGTACGGTCCCCGTCGAAGTCGTGTAGCGCGGCGGAGGGAGAGAAAGTTTAGTCGCCCGCGAGTCGTCCAAAGAACTACAACGGGGGTGCATTACCGACTGTGGTCGCTGTTCGTTGCCGCGTCCGAATTGAGATGAGGTCCGAAGGCGGCGTCGCAGACGGAGGCGCTCGAGGGCCAAGCGAGGCAGAGGCGGATACGGTGGAACCGGTGGTCGCGACGGACCCCGCCTTCTGTGTAGAACTCCTTGAGAGAGGAGTCGACTGTACGACAGCCGTCGCTGCAGCCAAGGCTTCTGCGGAGCCCGTGCCGCCCTCAGTGGGTACGGCAAAAACCAAGGCAATGTTGTCGGCGGCAAGCGAAATCGACCCGCGGCTGGTAGAGCGTCCGGCGGTGGCGACGGAGGCAGAAACACGAGCGACGAATCTCCTCCGGGGAGCAGAAAGGCCGTCAATCCTTATGCATGGTTGGTGTGTGCGAAAATCGTGAAATTCGATAGAGATAAGGTGAAACCCACCCAAGGCAGCATGTTCCCAAGGCAGCATGTTCAGTGCGGGGCACGAGCCCACCCAAGGCAGTGCTTTCGGCGCGGGGCGAGGGGAACGAGCCCACCCAAGACGGTTCTTTTGGTGCGGGCAACGGCAACAAGCCCACCCAAGGCAGTGCTTTCGGTGCGGGATACGAGCCCGTACAAGGAAGTGCTCTCTGGGTGGGGCACGAGCCCACTCAAACCGACCCCTGGGATTGGCGAGGAGGGATTGCGCAGCCCGAAGGTCCGTATGAGGTAGATACCGCTATCTTCAACGGAGTTGAGGCTTGTCAACCCACGGGTGCTTCGACCCGGTCTCACTTTCGCGAATTGCTTCGCGAACGGCAAAACGTGCCTGGCTGAGCATTATTTCCTCTCCACTGGCATGGGTCGTTGGCCCTGGGATCATCCGCCCGGAGACCAATGCCCCACACTGGGTCCAGAGGGCTGGATTCACCCAGAAGCTTGTTGCCAGTGCTCAACAGATGGTTTTTCCTGGCGGGATTCTGCATAAATTTAACGTAGATGCCAGATAACAGGGCGTTTTGCTTCTCCCTGTTGCAAACAGCGGAGGCAAAGTTGCGCGTGCCTCGGCCGATGCGTTTGTGTGTGCTTCGGCCAGACGACGACATCATGAGCTCCACTGCTCGATGGTCTTTAAATAGCCTGGCCTGTCCAGCCATCATATTCTGCTCCGCGCAAGAATATGATACGTCGTCCACGACAACGACGATGAGGACCACTGCCCAAAATAAGGTTGGGGATACCAGAACAACACCACTTTGTCTGTGGAGTATTCGAGATAAGGGTCAAAAGCCGTGTTGGATTTTTGGGCCTGCAAGTCCCCGTCCGGGAACACCAGGCCTCGGCAATTTGTGCCTGTAGTGTCCCCTTGCGGAAACACCAGGCCTCGGGAGCACGATGCGAATCCGAACCCCCGGTTTCTTGCCTCGGTCCCCCTTCGCTCGTTGGCGGGAAAACGCTAGAATCCGCTCTGAGTGCCCCCGAAAAAGAGCCCAACACCGACGGTGCCAACCCGTCGGTAGCCTCATTGGGCATTTGGGTCTGCATTGTCCCCTTCTGGGAACGCCAGTCCTCGGCACTTTGGGCCTGTAGTGCCCCCCTCTGGGAACACCAAGCCTCGGGAGCACGATGCGAGTTCGAACCCATGGTTTCTCGCGTCGGGTCCTCTTTGCTCTTTGGCATAAAATCGCAAGAAACTGCTCTACTTGCGCCCGAAAGGGTAGGTGGCTCTGAGTAATTTCTGCTTGACGAGAGGCGCAATTCTTCCGTACATTTTCCGAAATAGCGTCCAGATGATCGGGCTGGACGCCGTGGCGTCACCACTGGCCCGTCGCGCAGTGTCGAGTCTTCTTCCTGTACCACTGGAGCAGACGTAGCCTGGTGCGCGTGGGTTAGCGTGCTAGAAGACGAAGCTGGGCTCGTAGACCCTCTGTGCGTCTGCACGAGCGGGGCTCGGGCAGGTGGACCAGGCGTTTTATTGCACGTATGTACAAGGTTTTCAGATTTGCACATAAACCCAATAATTCCCCTGCCGACCTCGAGAGCAGGCCTCGAGCCCCCCAAAGGGTTGGGTTGGGGTTAGGGTTAGGGTTACGGTCAGGTCTGGGGTCTGGTTGGTCTGGGCAGCGCAACCGTCGCTTTGTGCGGATCTGCACATAGGCAGCCGCCATATATAAATCAACATTGAACTTACGTGCAGATTTAAAACCCCTTGCACGTACGGGCAACTTCGTGGGGGCTGGGGCAGGTGGCAACAACATTTCCACCCGAGAAGGCCGTTTTCCGTTAGGACTCTTGCAGACGGGAGACGAGGTAGCTGATCTTGTTGACTCTTCCTTGATGGAAAAAAGGACAGCGCGCCCCCTGCTGTCGCGAACAAACACCGGATCGAGCCTCGAAAAATATCTCAGTATTTTAGTGCTGGCCTTCCCACACCTCAAATCGACCGCCACCTCGTGGTCAGGAAAAAGTGTTGCAGGGTCGGTCTTCCCACACCTCAAACTAACCGCCATCACCTGGTCAGGGAGAGGGGGTGGTGAACACGTCCGCCTAAGAAGGCGACCCGCCGTCACCGCAGCCTTATTTTTGCGCGACGCGTGCCTGGGGCGGAGCGCGCAAAACACAGGCTCCCGTGCCATGGTTGATGGGGGCGGCGTTGTTGGAGTGCGTACCCCCATTGCTGAGTTTATGCCGCGGCTATGGGCAACGGCGCTGGAAGAGCGGGTTTCCGTCGCCGGAACTCAGATCACGACCGAGGGGAACGGCGCTGGGAGCGCGCGTTTTCGTCGTCGAACAATCAACCTGGCTGAGGGGAATCACGCTTGAATCGCTGGTTACCGCCACCGGTACTACGCCGTGAGAATCGTCAACATGCGGCGTAGGAGTCTGTTGACTCTTGACAGAGGAAATTTGTGCTGCGTTATTGGACAGACTAGCAACAGGTGCACGAGAACCGTTTGAAACCAAAAGAGGTGTCCCGACAGTGCCGTCGACGGACAGGCCGGGTGTGCCGTATCGCCGTCGAGCTGCCAATTGCCGGTACGGAATGTGCCAGGCTGACGCGCGTTCAGATTTCCACCCCGGTCATAGGCGGCTCCAAAGCGCATTCCAGGAGCAGTAGCGTGGGCAGAAGAAGAGGGCGAGGGCGGGATACCACCATGGTGATCGGACGTGTACGTATAGTCGTTGTGACAGTTTACCTGGCCCTGATCCTGGTGGTACCGTCGCGATTGACGTGAATGATGGCGACATTTTTTCTTGTGGTTATTCGGGAGAGAACAATGGCCGTCTCACCGGTAGCTGATCATGCGTGCTTGCCAACGGTGTGCGTCATCGTCGCCAAGTTGGCCAAGTTCAGGGTTCAAAGAGCCGCTCGCATTAATTAAAGGATGCCTGCAGTGCGTGAAGGAGTGGTTTTATTCGCCGCAGTTGAGGCAAAGCCCCCGGGTTTCTCCGAGAGCACTAGCACGAGCTAAGGGTGAAAGAAGACCGCTCCAAAAGAGAGGGTCGTCGGTCTTAAATGAGGCACTATCGGCGAAAACGTCTGGATAATGAGTTATTCTAGTGGCGAGCAATTTGATGTCTAGTCAAGCCAAGGGTTAGATGAATCATCGATGGGCATGACAGTTGGATGCTGGCTCGACCCCGTCTGCCACGAAGGCGAGTGGGACGGCACTCGGGCTTGGCGGCGCCCATGATCGGCGGGTCGGGGCCCCGACGGGGTTGATGATCGCGCTCCCGTCAAAGAAATAGGCAAAGAAAATGTTTTTCGCCGTTGACGGCAGTTGTCTTATTATTCACCAAGTCACTAAACGCCCGCCACATAGCATCCAACGAGGCGTATGGCCGCGAGTCCGTTGCCCTCGAACCAGAGTACAATGTAGGCACAAGCGTCCGAAATTTCTCATTCGCCGTCATCAGAACCACCTCCAACACTACATCCGTCCCCGGAGACAAAACACGTCGCTCACCGTGACTGTCGATCCTAGCACGTGAAAATCCCGACTGTAAGCATAGAAGGGGGTGCCATTACACACTCCAAAAGTATGAAACTTGGCGTAGCCCTCCCCCATGTCAACCTGGTCGAAGTGCGTCATCAGCTGGTGCAACACGAGGGTGAAGGCCTTAGGCCCAGATGCTCCCCTCCCATGGCTCGCGATACCTGCCTCAACAAATCATCGATCAAGGTCGCCATGCGGGCGGTCGTGGGCTTGTCAGGCGATATAGCACGTGTGTAACGCCATGTGGAACGGGTGGTCCCAATTGGGCACCCACGTGGGAGCTTGTACGCCCTCTGTACAACGGTCATCGCAGGGCATCAAATGTCGGACATTGCAGATCTATCCGAGTATGTGTGTTGCTGCGCGTCGCCATGCTTGTTCAAAGAGGTAGGGAACGGCAGCACAGAAATGCGGGCTAAGTCCTTGTGAGGGAGCTTGACATACGCACGCTTAACCAAGTCATCAAGGGTTGTTTTGTCTGTAGCCGCGGCAATGGCAATCGCGGAGGTACGAGCGAGAGCCAAATCCGAAGAAACAGATTTAGTGTGATCATCCGCCACAGTACGTTTGCTCAGGCGGTTATCGGAGGAAGCAACATCCACCAAGGAAGGAGACACTTGCCTGTTGCCCGCTACTACGGGCATCTCGCCGCGATCCGTGCTCGAGGCCGAAGACGAGCGGGAGAAGGTAGACGAGCCGTCTCACAGTGAACGTCCTCTCGCGCCATTCCTCCGCTCTCCGTCGCCTCCGCCAGAGCTGCGATCACCGCCTTGGTTGTTGCGACCACGGTTGCTCATTAAGCAGCGTTCTGAGCCACCACCGACACCCGACGCGCCTCCTCCGCCTCCACCACCACTGACACCCCCGCAGCGGTGGTGATAGTCACCACCCCCACCATTTTTGCCGCCACCGCCAGAGCCACCACCCCCACGGAGGCGCTCCCCGCGATCGCGACTGTCGACGCATCGCTTTTTCCCAAGGCGGCTTTCCTGCAACTACTCCTCTGAAGTCGGCCATAAAACGGGGTCGAGGGCCTCGTCGTGAGCCATTCGCAGGGCGTTGACGAGGGCAAGGGTCGGGGCGGCTCTCTTCTGTCCGGAAATGAAATAAAATCCGTCCGAGCCCAGGCCACCTCCACTGAAAGAGCGTCCGCGTACAGCGACGCCTGCATCTCTGACGTGAGGAGGGCGGAGGCCGTTTTCACCATCGCGGTCGTCAACTCCGAAGAGAACTCCACCCTCGGTTCAGACGCCATGTATTCGATTCTGCCCTTCAAAAAGGCGTCGTCCCCGAGCCGTGGTTTCGGGCCTGCAATCGCATCGAAGGCGAGGGTCCCGCAGTAGCTCCTGCCGCAGCCGACGCGACTAATTGAGCGAGGGCGTGGTGCGCCCTCTCTGCCACCACGGACGCCTCCTGCTCAGCTTTCGTTGCCCGTTCGATGTTTTCATCATTCAGACGTTGGCGTGCTATACGTCGGCGCGTCGTCTGCCTGGCGTCCTCCAGTACCCACGGGGCCCGCTTCGCCTCGGATGAAATGTCCGAGGGGCGGCATGGGCGCCCCGATCCCGGGAGCCCTGGAGGTGGTGCTCTGTCGAGCGCGGGGAGTGCAAGTGGCGGCGGTGGCGCTCTGTTGAGCGCGGGGTGGGGAGGCCAGCTGGTGATGCTCCCCCGGGGCTGCGAGAGCTGGCATCGAGACGCCCCCGCGTCCGCTGGCGGTTGGTCCGCCTCCTTCTGGGCCCGAACCGGCATCTCGTCCCTCTTGGTTGGTGAGTCCGGGGGGTGGTCTTGTGGCCTGTCTGATGTCTTGTCACCTGAGCCCTCCTCCGGAGGTTCCCCTCGTTTCGAGTCACGGGATCTCGAGCGTGCTCTCCCTGTTTCACGGTCATCCAGGCTGGGGCGCATTGAAGACCTCGGCCTGCCCGAGTAGCCCGCTTTCTCACTGGTACACATGTTGTTGGTGGTGTCTGTAGGGAGGGCAGCAGGAGGAGGGGGACTGGGGAAGGGTGGCGGGACGGGAACGACGCGTGAAGGAGCGATGGAGGCAGATATATTGTTGTGGTGTCCCTGCTGCACGTATCGGTAATATCTGTGTGCCAGCAAACAGCAAGATATGGGCCTCGACTCCGTCCAGTATCAGTGTGGATGATGGTGGCACCCACGCCAACTAGCAGCGTGAAAGGAGGGCAGCGTCAACGCTCGCAGCATTAAAAAGGGTGGCACCCACTGAAAATGAAAGATATATGGAGCGTCTAAACCAACAGCAGTAAGAAGGGCAGCACCCACCAAAACCACAACACAACGACAGCGCCAAATCCAACAGCAGGGTATAAGTGCAATGTCCGTCCTAACCGCAGTAAAAGTGACCAAAGCGGGTAGCATACCCTAGCCGCAGTACAGGGGGGGGCAGCACAGTAAAGGGTCACAATAAACGCTCACACCCACCGCACCAAAATGGGCAGCATTTAACCTAGCCAAAGTGCAAGGGCGGGGCGGGTAACACGGTCAAGGGTCGCACAAAACGTCCACGCCCATTGCACGAAAACAGGCAGCATTTATTTACCCTATGCACAGTGTAGGGGAGAGCACGGTACCAAACGCATAAAAGAGAAGATAACGCCAATATCAACCGCATTAAGATGGGTAGTATAACACCAAGACCAGCTGCAGAAAAAGGGCCAGTATCGACCCTAGCAGCATCGTGAAAAGGTAGCATGTGCGGCCGCAACCGAAACAAAAGGTTGTTTGCCCCCTAGTACCAGTATCAAAAAGACAGCACCCCCACTGGCGCTAGCAGCATAAAGAGCAACGTCTCCGATAACTCTATCAGCTGCTTTGTAACAGACAGTATCTGTCCCGGCAGCTGCAGAAAATATGACAGCGTCGACCCTAGCAGCGTTGCGAACGGCAACACATGTACTAACCGCAGTAGAACGACAGCATATACTCTAGTAGTATAAAGCGCACCATCTCCGCTAACTGTATCAACCACTTTGTAACGGACAGTAGCTTTCCTGACAGCTACAGAAAAAGTGCCAGCATCGACCCTTTTAGCAGCATCGTAAAGGGCAGCACATGTACTGACAGCAATAAGAAGGTAGGTTCACGCCTGAATTGCTGAAAAAGTTGGTACATACTGAGTATACCGACCGCACTATAAAGCGATGGTCACGTCGACAGCAGTGCCGTGTGCTGCAATATCGCTGCTGTGCCCATATAATAAGTGGTATTAACCTCCGCGTACCCATGAATATTGAGATAAAGGACATCCCCCACGGTGACAGTGCGACAAAAGAAGCCAGCTTATACATCAGCGTTCATTCAATTCAAGTTCTGTGGCATGTGAGAGCCAAGACGAAACAAATATCGAATATTTCGTGCAAGGGGCACATGCACAGAAGCGGAGGGTGTCAGTGCAGCGGTGGAGTCGCCTAGACAGCGGAGGTGACGTGGGCTGTGTGCTGAGCAGGCAGAAGCAACCTAGGCGGCCCGGCTGTGGGACAGCGACGTCCACAGCAGGAACTCAGACAGGTATATGGCACATACTAGCAGCAAGCCTATCATGCTGTGCTGTAGTTGGTAGTGCTGTGAACAGCAGTCGTGCGGCGTGAGCGTGGCACCTGTATGGCAAACAAGTGGCCCACCTACATACAGGTGGCACGGATAATTCGTTCATTACTGAACGTTTTGCTGTACGAGCGTCTGGTAGGGTGGGGCATGCGCCACAGTCCCGGTATTGAGGGACGAACGAGAGATGGGCGTACATGGCGTAGGTGGAAGCTACGCAATGCATCACCGTAGATCAGTGATGGGGTCTGAGAGACGTCAAATTCCTGCTCCAGCATCATGTATACTTTTATCAATATAAAAGGGACCCCAGACTGTTCGACGTTCAAAGTAGTATCAGAAATCGGTGCCTGTACTGAGACCCTTCTGTACGCTTAGCAATGTACTGAAAAAACAATCGCGAGAGCCGCCCGTCTTCCGGAGGGTCAAAGCGGAGGGGACCAGGCAAGGGCTCCGGGGCCAAGGCAATACGTCATCCTAACCCAGTGTCGATAGCCCAAGGAGGTCCCCCTGAGGTCGGCCTGGCTCCTTTGGCGAAGTTGTACGATGAAGCCATCGGCAAGCGGGTCATCCGTCGCTGATCATTCAAAGTGTTGATTCCAGTATGCTTGTCTGTTGAGTGTGCATATGCCCGGAGACCGGAGCACAAAAAACAAAGTACGAGTCAGGTGATGCTGAGACTTGCGCTGCTGCTCGGGGAGCGGTGCAGGTCAGTGCTGAGCGCGAGGCTGGCAAAGTTGTAACACGCTGGCTGAGCACGGACCGAACACGTCTGGTGGTTGAGGCTTGGGTCGGCTCCTCTGCGGAGTCACGTGGGAACTGGCGGAGGGCGGGACTACCAGGAATCCTGTCGGGTGTCCTTGCTCAGGGATCCCTGATTCCGAGGAGCATTACTTCTAGGTGCCGCATCTTCTGCTGGATGTGTGACGAACGACCAACCCATCTTGTATAAACAAAAGCTGAGCTCCAGAATAAAGCGTCTTCTACGCGAAAACCAAGGATGTCGCCCATGTGTCGCGCGCCCGGTGACTGCCAGAAAGACCTTGATCTCTCACTGATGTTGTGGTACCGCCGGGAGGGAAGATAACCTCACCGACTGAGTTGTCACCGGAAAGAGGAAGAGCCGATCCACGGAAAAAATAAAAAGCTTACAAAGACAAAAGCCCTAAACGAGCGTACGCTAGGAGATAGAAATGCCACTCGTCCTGGTGCTGCAGACGACGCCATGTGTTAAGTTATTAGGCGTGAGACACAGAGTATCCCCACAGGTCGACCATGTGAGCATGTTTTCGTGTTACTCACTTTTGTAGCTCAGAGCGGAAGAGAAGCAGCTTGATATTATACCCTCAAGATCGATGATGACAACTGAGACGGAGGGCAGAGTTCTCCGTCTCATGACTACTCCGAATATAAAACGTCATCCTAACATACAAAAACGACCAATTAGCTATCGAAATCAGGTAATTACCGGCATCTTAACGCCGTACCTTAACGTGGCATACTCAAAAATAAAGGAAACAATGAAAAGCGCTGAGGAGACCAGAGTCACTGTAACTCTGTGGTTTTCTAGTGAATAGACTGTCCGCTTCTAAACCTGGTGTGCGTGGGTTCGAATCCTGGCATCATCGAAGAAAAATAAAATGATACTCACAAAGAACGGATTGGTAGTACACTCTGCAAAAAAGTAAACGGCGAGAAGCGCTAAGAAGCGCTGTTTCAGGCATCCGAGCCCACCCAGCCGCCCGGGAGGAGAATATCCTAAAGTCAGTGTGGGAAGCAAAAAAGCTGGAGGCCGCTCAGGAGATCGATAATTGTAAGCAGTTATATACTACTTGCCGTTACCTTGCACTTACCAGGTGCACTACAACATGTTGTATGTTTGTACTTACGGTTGCACTTAATCATTTCGTAGCTCTCACCACCCGACGATTTCAAGTAACCGGGGACGTAGACGCATTAAATAATGCTGTGTTAATAGTCTACCCTAGTATTTTTTCTTGTTTCAGCGCTCTCTGTCGTCATGTACTACAGTCGTAGTAGTAAGACTTATAGGCCATGCACAATGTGTTATAACGTGAATCTCGCTCGAATTATGCGTGTTTAGTCCACTGCTATGATATGTACTACACACAGCTGTTTACGCTTTACTGAATTATTTTTTTCCGGGGATTGTACCGTGAATACGGTTTGATCAGTCTTTGACCATACTACACTCTCAGTACGGCAGACTAGCGGTCCCTCCTTCTTACAGTCACCTTTTCTTCTCGCGCATGAGTTGCACTGCAGCCGGGGCCGCACCCCATCCGCTCGTTCGGAAACGGTCTGTTGTGATTACCTAGCCGGGATGCGAGGCAAGCCAAGCAAGGCAGACGGTCGAGAGGAGGTATATTTCATGGTCTCATCGAAGCAGTGGTTTCAAACATCCTGAATGTTCGGATGATTGGTGTATGTGTGTGTTATATATGGTCTAAGAACGTCTGAGCGATACTGCATATAATATAGCGATTGAAAAATAGGGAAGGTACCGAGACACTTTCTGTCGATTGAAATGCAATCTCCAAACTGGCTTGATTTGAGTACAGTACTGATCCTCCGATAAGAACCGAGATATTGGCGCTATATATATATGCTAGATTTACTGTATTCAAGAAAGTTCGTATGCCACACACTCTAAAACTTCAATATAGTTACATCAGCTGTAAAATTCTGATTGTCCCGTAATTTCGGCGCTAATACTCTTACGAAGCTCTTTCTTATGACATGGCCGATACTTGTTTGCACAATGCTCAAAACAGCACAAGGAGCGCTCTGCAAAGGAAGCGAGCACTAAGCAATAAGAAAGGCAGACTGGATCTTACGGGAAAATATGCTTTAAAACCCCGACTTGGTTATTCTAAAAGTTACTGAGGCGCGCACCCTTTTCTACCAAGCAAGCCAGAATCCCGGACTTGGTCAGCATATTTCTAGAACCAGAAATGAATGGGTGTCGGAGTACGAGCACTGTATATTAGTATATGGGATATGCGGTACTGATGCTGGTAGTCTTACTCTGTTTCTTCGTCATGTTTATGTATGATCGACATTCCCACTGCACCATGTGGGGTGTCAACTCAAAGTATTGACAAAAAAATAGTTGAACCACTATTAGTAATTGGGCACCAGGTTTTTTTTTAGCTGTTGTTGCAGTGTTGCGTTGTGGCAACGTTAGGGTAGGAATTGCGGTCGTAGCGCAACAGGCGCCGTCGCGCATTTAATAAAATTATTGTAACGACGTGAGCTGTGAGTTCGACGAACTTAGGGGTGATCCCCATCTTTGCAAGCTGCGTGCTACTATACCGATCGCCCGACCTTAGTAAGTTTCATAAATCGAACCCAATGTAAGATGACATTGTACTATGCTACCTATCATGTACAGACCTAATCAATTACCATACCAATAATTACCTGAACGCTTTGAGTACTAGTAACCTCTCATTAATTGATGTTTTATTAGGCAATTAGACCAAGGCTACGGTAGGGGGGGTACCCCCATTTTCACTGGTGCGTTTGAGCCACTCGCACGAGTAGCTCTGTACCCTACGGATAAAGATGGTTTAGGTACTTCGTGTGGCGCAGCTTAGATCACCTTGCATTGCGGATTGATTTCGTCAATGTGAAACATAAAGAAAACGTAAGATTGCATAGGAACAAAGGGGTTACTCGCGCGAGTGACCCCTAGCCACTGAAATAAAAGGCCCAAAAGTGGACCCCCCTACCGTAGCCTGGGTCAATAGTAGGGTACCGGTTTGGCCTACCTTACTAAAGTAGCATTAGGGTACTTGTGTACCACTCTAGGTTTAGTAGAGTGTCAGTATAGCCGGCGATTAGGTTCGGTCAGACGGCCAGCCCGCAGAGTGCTGGTCATTCGGTCACCAAAATATTCTCCTAAACGGCATAGTTTATTCTGAGAGGAGAAGATAACCCGTAGAATCTAGCTAGCTTGTACCAAAAGAGTGTTCTCGGTAATAGAGCGTTCTTCCTCTGGGCAAGATAAATAAGTGTAAGCGCCTTAAGCGCGCTTAGGAATATAGAACATCTAGGAGAACGTTCTTTGTATGTTCCATAGAAAAAGGTCCAGAAGAGGGCACAGCAGCAATGCTGGGGGGAAGCGAACTCTGTGAGCCTCAACCCCCCTATATGGTCTCACTCCTCTTTTTCTGTCTCCTCGAGCTCCTTTTGGCGCCACGCCAGCAATAATAAATCTACCAGAAGAGATCGGTGCCGTCTCCAAGCGAAGTTGATGCCCCTGAGTCCTTTCCCTCACACCTCACGGCACGAGGCCTTATCACATAGGTGGTAAATTTTGAGCAAAATCCAACATGCCTTTTTCTTATTGTACTTTCTACTATACTGCTGTAGCATGTACATGGCGGATGGTTTATGGGTGGAAGGGTTTATCAGGGTTGTTGGTACTTGTGGTATAATACACGGGTAGGTATTTTATATAGTGGTGGGTTTTGGCATACTTCGGAAGTAGGTAGTGAATTTTGAACATGCAATGCCTCTGTTTCTCACCGTATATTCTACTGTTATACTGCTTCTCCAGTATATCCATACATAGATAATAGTTTGCGGGTGGATGATTTTATCATGGTGTTGTTGGTACTTGTGGTATAACATGTTGATAATACGTGGGTAAGGTTTTTCGCCTGATGAATGTGGTTCTGTTATTTTATTTTTCATGAAATTATTGTAACGACGTCAGCTGTGAGTTCCACGAATTTATGGTCGATACTCATCTTTGCAAGCTGTTTTTTGCAGCATTTAATAAATATTTTTCACCATAATGGTGGTTTTGGTATACTTAAGGAGTACACCGACAATAGTTATATATACTCTAGGCGGCGAATTTTGAGCAAGACTCAAGATATATGGCTCTTACTGTACTTTGTACTCTAACACTTCTCTCGTAGCATATGCATGGTGTATGATTTGTGGGTGGATAGCCTTGTTAGTGTTGCTGTAGTTGTAGTATAGAATTGTGGGTATATTTTAGGTAAATCCGGAATTTAAGTTATCTTGTGTTTCTCCACTATAATGAATGGCTGGTTTTGTCATTTCTTGAAATGCAACCACAGTAATAGTACATTTTTGTATTCTAGGTGGCGAATTTTCGAGAGTGTGAAGCGCAAGGGAAAAAAAATGGTTCGCATGCATATTTCGCCAGGTCAGATTCGTGCGTATTTGATTCTGTTTTTTGGAGACCCTTTTGAAGGCGTCTAAACGCACTTTTTCAAGTGTTTTTCAGGCCAGGTTTTCGGGTGCATGTTTGTTCTTGCATACATCCCATTCATGTTGCCTCCGGCAGCCCTGCACTGGCCAACACGCCCTCGCCACGTGTTTCGCGCAGGGGTCTATTGCGCAGGTGACGCCAGAGCCCTAGTGATTACCTGCTGGCAATGTATGCAGTGCACATGGTCGGATGGGAAACGAAAAAAATAAACAACTGTGCTGCTGTTCATATTATACGCACAAGCGAGGGGTACATGGTGTCATTTGTAGCCACATTTTTGTTTATCGGCCCCTTTCGTCCAAAACAGAGCGGGCGACCGAATCAAGGTGTGTGTTTTTGTGTCGGATTTCGGTTAATAATATACCCTGATTGTTAAACCATACCTCCCACGGCATACCGTCTTTTTTCTAATCGTCGTATTTTGATCAGGGATGGCTACGCCCCTGATCAACCTCTGTCTCACGCTTTCTCCCTTGCCTTTCTAGTCCGCAGGTAAAACTTTCGACATATAATCATATTCCAACCACCAGTGCGGTAGTCATAGCTACCACCAGCCCAAGCTTGTAGCATCACCTGCCTAGAGTGTACCAACACTATACCCCAAGAATGCGTTTGAATCAAGTCGTGTATTTCTCCTACCGGGGCAACAGTCAGACAGAGTAAAGTGTAAAGGACAAAACAATTACTGACGGGCTTGTAATCATTTCCATACTCCAATTCATGCCGCCAGGAGCTTCCATGCAAGCGCTCGTATGATCTAGCGGCCACACAATGTTCATGAATCCACGGACACCCTTCATACCCGCTCCACCCCCCTCCCCTCGTTCTGATCACCCCGCTTATCGCGTCAAACACCCGGCTGCTGCCTCAGGCAACAATATCGCACAGCCCGAGTGGGGCAGCGTTGGGCAGAAACAGGTCAGAGCAGCAGACAACGGATTGGCTCGATAGGAGTGATGCCATCTTTGCCATCTAGCTTGTACAGCAACGCCACGTGCACACTGGCTTGCGGCATGCCCCATCCTGGTTTCGGACGAAAGCTTACTGCCGGGTTTGTTGCAGGCTGGAGAAATCTCAGACATGGCAGGTTCTTTCCCGGACGCGTATCCCTCCGCGTTGTTTCCAGCGACAAAGGAACTTAAATGTACTCGGTCCTTTGTACACTGCGGAGGTTCCGTGTGAAACGTTTTAATTACCTTTCTACGTGACACGTGTTTGCCCTTCGTGAGATTCGCCTTCCCCTTAGTGTAAACCTCCGATTGAGCCCTTACACGAGACTAAAGTAGAGGGCACAGATTGGACACAACCTGGCTCGGTTGTAGTTTTTTCAGATCCAGCACGTTCGCCACTGGTCGACTTCCACAAACTTATAGTATCGTCTCCCCCTGTGCGCGTCGAACGTTGGGCTCACAGTTTACAATGCGTGATTTCTTCCGTGCTCTGCTGTGTGCACGCCTCGACGCGCGCATCAGCGTTGGGACTGCACTTGTTGTCAGTCACCGAAGACACCCGATCTCCGGGTGCGATTTGTATAGTTCGACCGTATGCAGTCGACCCCTGAGGCGTACTGTTGACCCTCGGCCTCTCCCTACCCCTGAATTGTGGGGAGTTAACAGTTCCCCGCCACCGTTCGTGCCGACACGTGCCCCGCAGCTTCGCGCCGTGACAGTGGCAAACTACTCCGACGGGGTCTCGACACCTCCTGGAGATGACCGCCCGACGCCAAGGTAAGCCCAGCTGCCGTCGTCATCTCTCTCACTGCCTGTGGGGGGGGGGGGTTCAGATCGCGGCACGCATTCTACCTAGGGTAGAAGCTCCGCCACAGAGACCCGAGTTCGATTCTCGGATCGATGACCATGTTTTGAAATGCGTATCTGCCAGCATAGCGCAAGTACCGCATTGTTTCTCACCCAACAGATGCGTCCACTCATGAGTTAGTCGTCGTGAATTATCTCCAGGTGTACCCACTAGTTCATCATCTTTACTATGCGTGATAAACTATAGCGACCTCTGTGCAATTTGGTCATCACATGCGTTCCCGCTGTCGGGGTCAGCGCCTTTACCGTGCCGTATCTCCTTCCCTCTCAACGTTCCGATCAGCTAGGGGAGTAGGTTCAGGTAGAGATTCAGAGTTGACGAACTACGCTTGCTTGGGTTGAGCTGGAAAACACGTCGTGGCGGCATACACTCGTCATGCTTGAATCTTATACTGCTTGGACGTTTTTGCCGCACGTAAAAAACACATGTTGAGGCGTCCGCCCACGGAACGTCTGGTCATTGTTCCCTTGGACCTTCGATTACCGTAACGCCCTCCAATGGTAAGCACCAGGAAAACCTAATCAGGTGCACCTATGTAACGGTAGCGCCTCAGCAGGAGAACAGGAGGCACAGTCGCTCGCGCCATTGAGCATCTGAAGTTTGCATGCTTGCTTACCGCGCGACCGATTTGCTGCAGACCATGCGCCGCCGGCTGAGGTGTAGTCATTCCGGTTAGGCCATCACAAAATACTGACCACCTTATTTCGTTCTGCCGACAGGCAAACGCCAGTGTGTGCAACGCTCAGTCCCCACAACACGCGTATACTGTCGCAGACCATCCCCCTCCCCCTGCTCCCTCTGCTGGCCTGCATTACGTGCAATTGCTTGTGGCTGCCGGCCGGACAATGGTTGCCCAGAGAGGTACTGTCGGAGGTTTTCCTGTCGACGCCGCCATCAAGCTCGGCGACCAGTGCCCTATTCGTTGGATGGGGATTACTCGTTGGGTACGACCTTTGCCTCAACGAGGATAATGCGTCGGAGCCGCTGAACATTGATTGCAACAACGTGCCACTCGTTGATGTTTGGTGCCCGCTGGGGTCGCGGTCGGAGTCGATTTCCTTCAACAGGTCACGGGGAGAGATCGACACAGAGAGGGGCGGAACCAGGAGTCCGATCAACTACGCGACAGCTTATGTAGATTTGGACTGGCTGTACGGCAGGGACGAGGATTCCGCGACTGCTCTCAGAACACTAGAATCGGGCTACCTGAACCTTACCGCTGAGGAGCTCCCACACCTATTGCCCGACGGCACCTGGCTGGTTAGTGTGGCACAAGCGTGTTTAAGGGTTTGGGGCACGTGGGAGCGTGCGGGAAGAGGGTGCACGCTCAGTTCCAAGTCGAGAGCAGGCGCGATGCACACGGAAACGAAACAGGCGGTGATTGATTGCACAGCAGACAGGTAGACTGGCAGACGTGAGTGGGAGACGTTACAGATTCCCCTGCAACTATTAACTACTGTAATAGTTACTCCTGTTAGCTTGATTGTGCTCAAACAACACGAACTTCTGTTGCATGTGTCCGATTTTCTTGCGCGACAGGTGGCAGATCAGCGACCAACAACAATTCCTGTGACGTTCGCCCTCATGACACTCCTCCTGAGGGAACACAACCGGTGCTGTGACATATATGCCCCCCTGTGGGATGCTGACACGGACGAGGTTTGGCAAAATGAGTGCATGTGTATCCTGCTTTTTCCCTGATCACATCGGTACTGTAACTATCTAACCTAATTGGTGTTGCTACCCTGTTGCGGCTCTATATGCAGTTTTTTTGCTTAACCGCGTATATCACTGTGCCCCGGGTGATCAGGAAGCGAGAGACCTTTTGCGGTAGCTCGCAAGCTTTTTGTCTGACTGAGAGATGTCATGCAGGGGCTAGCGCGGTTATTCTAACAAATATGCGCCTTCGGTGACAGGCCAAGAATACCATATCGAAACGTGTCACGGGGGGCAGCCGGTAGTGGCTGATGCGCTCCCCTCCCCACCCCCCCTGGATGTTACTCTCCTGCCTTATGTGCACCGACCAGGATGCGTACCAGGTCTGCCGGCAATGGACGATCGCTGTCTTCCAGCACATTACATTGAATGATTTTGATATTCGCCTCGTCGGTGGAAGCGTCAGGCTCCTTGGGTCCGCCTTTTACAGCGCTTTGAACGACGACGACAACGACACGGTGAACAATCGTCGTCGTCGTCGGCGGCGGCGGCTGCGGCGATTACAGGAAAATGTTCCGCGGAACCGTTCGTTTTACAATTCGGAGACTAACGCCGGCACAGATGCTGTGTTTTCCACCGTTGCGATCCCAACGTTCTACTCGGCGCTTCCGTCGACCGTGGGTTTGTTAGACGACAACTATGACGTCATCGATGAGGTGTGTGGTACGTGTTGCTTGCTTTGGAGTACGCGGTGTATGTGGAAAGGAAGGGTAGAGAAACCGAGGGTTGGGGCGCCTGACGGGAGGCTCTCCTTCCAGCACTGGATTATTTCCATCAATCGGTGTGGGACTCCTTTGTAGTTTGCGTCGTTTTTTCCCCACCCTGTTAGCTGTGTTCTGATTGCCACCGTTTGTCCTTCCCGGCGGTCGTCCTTGGCGGGCGTTGACAATTAAACACTTGGCTACAATTCCTCCTGCACCACAAATCGTTTTTGCCAGCATGAAATCGAACTGGCGATGGCCAGCGCCGACGTGGCCGGCTTGATCGAGAGAATCGGCGGGATCGAGCCCATCATCAGGGGGGCAGCATACTCGCGCACACAGGCCGTGGATGTTTCGTTTGTGGCCGAGGTTTCGTCTTCTTCGCCCCTGTTCAACCATCCGGTCGTGGCTATCCAGAGAGGACGCGACCACGGTAAGCACCGGAGGAGCTATAGCAGCGCTGCAGACGCAGCCAGAAGAGTTAGGGGAGTCTGCAATGACATGCGCGCCGAAATATGTATTGCTCCGTATGTCGTGTTCGAGTGCTGCTGTGCCGTCTCCTCATGGTGGGTAAGGTGCTACGGATGTTTCCGGACTGTTCTCTGCTTATGCGCACCCCCGCTAGGCTCGTCGTCCCTTTTATCGACGAACGCACGGGCTGAGAGGGCGTGACATCGTCTTGGGATCGGCTTCGTCGGTTTCGCCTCGCGGTCAAGACATGCGAACACGAATAAGCAAATGTGGTGATAAAGCGTTGAGTTCAGCTTCTCGGCCGACTCAGCCCCATAATAAATGGTTTTGGTGTGCTTGGCTGAAACGCGCGTGGTGGCACGAGGTTGCACACGCTGGTTGCTCAACGATTCATGTATGTGGCTGTCTACCCGTGGTATCCATTCACTCACGTATTGGTTGTTCGACAACGGAGACATACCAGGTAGGGCCTATTAACAGTCAACGTTTGCGTCCTGCGTTCGACGTTATTTTCTTCCCGCTTAGCTCTTTCGTTCTCGCTCCCATTCCTTTTCCTCTCGCTTTATCTATACGGAGTATTCACGTTGTTCGCCCCTTCACATATTAATTTTGCTCTGGCGGTCAGGTATTCCGTCGTACAACGACCTGCGAGAGGCGTACGGTTTCTCGAAAGTAACGAGCTTCGAGAACATCACATCGGACGCTACGGTGCAGGGTCTGCTGGAGGGTGCATATGGCGACGTGGACCGTCTGGATGCTTACACGGGAGCGCTAGCAGAAAATGAGGACGGGAGCGGGTTGTTTGTTGGCCCCTTGCTGCGGGTGAGACAACAGCCATGGGGAGGGGGGTGTGTGGAAAAGGGGGGGCGGGGTCAGGGCGACGAGCTGGGACTATGGCGTTAGCTTTGTGCCAATATGGAGGGATACATAGAGACCGTTGCGGTATTAGTATGACTCCATAAATTTACGCCCAGGGTGAACGCGTTCACCTTCATTGTTGGGAGACGGGGGTGAGCTCGTACTTCGTGCTGGATACGTTGTATGCCGCGTCTGCGACGGAATCCGATGGCACCACGTAGGAGGCGCAACATATGCTTCGTACAAGTTCGCGACACGTCTACAAGCTCTTGCAACGTTGTTTTCCTTGGGGCTTCTCGTCGCGGAAAGCATTTGCTTTGGCACGCCGACGGTCCAGCCTTGAGATGTGGCTTGGCTACACTTTACACAGCTAGATTGAGTGGAACGGGCGAAACCGATATCACAATTGTTCGTTTGGTTATATGCGTATGGTTCCTTTCATTTCCTGGATTGCCGATGGCAAAGAGCCATTCACCTTTTTGACATCCACGTGTCGCGGAAAAAACGGACACGAACGCTTTCCCAGCGCCTCGGAACAGTGTGCAACAGCACTAGTAGCCCCACGCGGCGTGGGTGTCGTGCAGTTAATTGCATTGCGGTTTGGACACACGGTATACCCCAGCAGCACAGACTGCTTCGTGTGGCCAATGCTGTCATCGACATATAATACTCGTATGTTGGTAGATGCTTTCCCTCTAAAATGATGCAATGATGGGTGTCGATACTCTATTTCTGAATCGTCACGGGACAATGCCCACGCGACGGGCAGATGCACTCTACTGGTTGTCGTACTAGCCCGCAGTCCGACCTACAACTTGTTTTCCCGCAGCTTTCCTTGCAACATTATCTGCTACTTATGGGGGTAAACCATTTATCCTACAATGTGATCGAGACCTCGATAGATAAATTGAATACAGTGCACAGGCGGGAAGAAACAAATTTAGTCTCGTCGCATGTCGTATTTCCCGTATCTGGAATAAGATACATAGTTTACTCGTTTGAAGTGACTGCATATCAACAAAGGCTTTAATCCACACGCCCACATTTCAACATGAAGCCCAACGGGGATGACAAAAATGAAACGGAACGCCGACAACTGATTAACACATATTCACTCACAGCCCTACGCTGTACCGTTACGTGACCGCTTGTGTCCGTACGGTCCCCATGAAGATTACGTTCTTATGGCAAGAGTCTACCGTTGTCTTCCTCTTCCAGCATTCGCCTAGCACGTTGAACATTCCACTTTCATCGCCATAAGCGTTCTTGTGTTTAGTTTGTAATACCATTCCGTCCCAAACGTTCCAAGTCTTAGACATATCCTTACATATGACGCGCACGCTCTCCGTCCAACTGTGTCCATTTGTTTTTTACGATGTTTCCTATTTACTTTCCACTCAAGGCTGTGTTTTTGGAGCAACTGTACAGGGCCATTAGCGGAGACCGTCACCACCACTCGCACAACACGCAGAACGAGAATGCCGCGCTCGCCACGATCAGGGACCTTATTCTGAATAACGCTTTGGTATCGTCTATATCCCTGGACGCCTTCACGGCTCCGGGCATGGTGACTGCGGCTTCCTGCTCTTCGACCGAGGTCGCCGTGGTCTACCTTGCCGATGGGTAAGCCGTCAATGAGCATGGCTTGACCTGTTTTTTCTAGCACTGCTTGGAGCGCTGTTTGGAGTTGTGCCTGAAAGCTATTGACGATACTTTTGATCGACGCCATCGAGTGAGCCGTCGATCCGCAGTGCACGACCTGTACCTTTGAAAATTGCTTAGAAATCTGCGTGCGGCTGTGCTTGAGCGGTGCTGGCGCAACAATAATTGATATCATGAGTATTGCACGGTGTGCTTGTGATTTATGTATGTGGAATCCTGCGGCGTCAATAATTCTGCGAATGGTGATGCTCGACCAACGAGTTAGCAAAGAACGCACATGCGTTTGTGGTGTCATCCTCACCATGCTTGTCCGCCCGCCCCAGCAACAGAAAGGCGAAACTTGCATGTGTGCTACGGGTCGACCTGACCCTATGTCAGTCATGATATAGAGCACGTAAGCCCACCCCCCCCCCGGTCCCGCGCTCTCGTACATGCGTACGCATCACGGCTAGGTTCAAGATAGCCTGGAATGAGACGGCAGAAACCGGCAGCGACCTAATGTACATCACGATTTCGGCAAGGGGTATCGACGCGGAAGGAATGATCGTGAGTACAGGCCAATGATTACTGCGGGTAAATGCCGTCACACGTGTCGCACTTGCAGGTGGTACTATCATTTTCTTCGCGATGAGCACACACGGGTCGACCAAGGCAGGGTAGAACTCTTTGATAGAATCGAGTTGGTCGTGGTGGGTCCTTTCGGATGCAGCCGATGGCTTCGTTTCCCCCCTCGTTTTTGTTAGCTCGCCGGTTGCAATATTGGGCTTTGCATGGGCCCCGGCACGTCCTGTGCCCCGGCACGTGATGGCTCACCGCCGAAATCTAGACCTCCAAAGGTTTCCACACGAGGCTTGTTTTGCATACTTTGGGTCGCTTGGTGTCTGTAGAATTTCTGTTGTGCAGCACACTACACATGTCGCTTGTGGGGTGTTTACCACAACGGACCGTGGCTACGATAAGAGGGTCATTTGTGGGGCCTATTATTGCAGTAGCCCGGGGACACTCCGCTTGTGACCCCCCTATTTCTTTGCGGTCTTAACATTTCGTGGTGCTTTTTGTACGCCATACAAAACCGTCATGTGATGGTTAGCTACCGCACGCCAAAATAATCGCTTGCAGCATTTTTTTCATTGAGGTACAGAGTCACTCGGGCAGGTGGTAAAAACCCAGTAGTTAAAGAGGTGGTACCCCCCAATCGTAGCCATCCATGGTCAGGGCGTGTTTGGGTTGAAGTGTGTGACGAACCACGCTCAGGGCTGAGGGACGGTTGATGTTGGCCACAACGAAGTGAGGATCGTGTGGAATCAACCGTACTAAATCAGACAGTAAAGACTCGCCTTTGTGCTACCTATGCTGGTGGAGAAGAACACGTCTCGCCTCGCGGGGATGGTCCGACTTTGCCATCGCTCGGCCGGGGCAGAACAAACATGGCGATGCATCCCGAAGTTAAACCCCCATCCCAAGCCGGAATGGCATCCGTTGGTCTTGCATTGTTGTTTCGGGCCAACTAACTCTTGCCTGCTTTCATTCCGGAGCTGATTGAAAACACCTGCGCTCAGTGCATCTCCCTTCGCGGTCTTCCTCACGCCGGTGCTTGCCGTGACTATGCTCTCCGCTGTGTGTGGCGTTCGTTCGGCGCCTTTTCGCACATTTTTCGGAAACAGGCCATCGGATTCGGAGGGGAAGGGATGACGGACACGAGCGACTTTGTTATCTGCGTCGTATCCTCGGAAAGCACGGCCATTTGCACAGACCATTCGGCGACCGATAGGTGGGTGCATTGGTGGGTATATGGGAGTGTGGGTGGGTGATAATTGCGAGGGTCACCGATGCGATACGTTGATGTAGCGCAATCGTCTGGCCACGTTAAGGTACAGCACGCCTCCTTGTGACGGCGTCGCTCAAGAGCACCGGTTGCCTGCGTCTGCAGGCTTGACTTGCTTGCATTAGGACAACCAGGGGTAGAGTCAGCCCAGGTACGTGTAGCGTCGCGGTTGAAGTTTCCGTGCAACCACGGTCCGATTTACTGCATTGTGCCCCATCCCCTCTCCTGCCTGTAGACAAGATGGATGCGGTCCTAACAGACTAGGACCTTGACTCTAGGATTAAAATATGTGTTCTGATGAATGTGGTTGTACCCAAACTAGAGTATGCAGGAGACGTATGGGAAGAGAACGCGAAGTTCGCGAAACAACTGGAAACAGTGCAGATGACAGCAAGCATCTAAAGCGATACTAGGATGCTCAAGTACGACGAGTACTACGGTATTAAGAGCAGAACTAAGAATGTACCCACTCAAAACAAATGGAGACGCGGGAAAATTGAAACGACAAAAAATAAAGTAAGGAATATGCCAGAAAAGAGGTTGCCAACATTAGCTGATAGGTCTGTATGGGAGAAAGCAACAAAAGGGCGAGCTGGAATAATATGGGATGACGTAGTCGAGAAAATTTGAAAGGATTTAGGAGGAGACCAAGAAGAGGTACTGCCTAGACAAATAATTTTGGCGGGTACAAGGCAGAAGTAAAAGAAAGATTAGAAGAAAGGGAAAGGCTGGCGCTAGGAGCTCAGGTGAAAGAGGAGAAATACTTAGGAGATATACGAGCGGATTGAGGGAAGATATTGGAATGAAAGCATGTTTTCACGGCCCAATGGACTAAGCGAAAAAAAAGCTGAGGCTGCGATTTCGTGTAGGGGACCTGGACCTACCAGAAAGAAGAAAGAGATGCACCAGTAGTCGGGAGGAGGAGAAGGGCGTGGATGCACATATGTGCCCGTGTGGCACAACAACAGAAAATAGGACTCACATAGGAGAATGTGAAATTTATATGTTAGAGGAGATGAGGCAATTAGACGAGTGTTACATGGAAGAGGTTGATAGACTAGAGAGTAGCGAGAAACCGATCGCTATCCTGGTAGATAGAAGGTGGCCACATACGGCGAAACAGGACGGAGATAGGATAAGCAAACAATTTTTGTGTAAATATACATAAAAAGAATAATGAGCGCCCAAATGTTGGAGGTGCCTCTATTAGGAGTAGGAACGGTGCTCCGTCTCTAAAGGGACGCGTGGTGAATGGTCAAACGGCTAAAGCGAGCAATAAATGAGTACGCCCGCCCCCCCCCCTCCCCCCTTCCGCCTGCCTGCCTCTCACATTTCGGCGAGCGAAGGTATTATATCATTGGAAGCGGGCTAGAACCCAACGGTTTTACCCCAAGGAGGAGTTCAAAATATTCGAAACTGCCCCCGCCGCCCCCCGCCCCCCATTGATGACGGTTCGTCCTCGCCTTGCCTACAGGCGGTCCATGCCACCCTATGACGTTGAGGGTGACGCTGAGCTGAAGGTCGTAGACGTTACCTTGGTTGGGGAGTGGACCCACGTCACGTTCGCTCGCTTGGGCTCAGGGGACGACGATTCTGTGAGTGTCCATCGGGAGTTTTAAAGGCAGCACAGTATATGGGCAAATACCTTTGAACTGGCGAGGATCACGCTGGTCGCATCGCTGCACTACGATACGCGTGGTACGCATGGCACACAGCAATTTGTGTTGACGTTATTTTGCCTGTGGATTAGTGCCAAGGTAGAGGGGTTATACTCAACTTCAATTTCATTTGACTCTCATAGGCCACTCGGGCGAGTAGCTCTGTACAACATATTTTTGACGCAGCTCAAGAAACAGTTTAAATACACCGCGAAACCACAAAATGATAAAAGGTTACGACCGCAAGCAAAGCCGGGGAATGCTCGGCCGAGCGACTCTGAGCGTCTGAAAAGAACAAAATCTAAAAGTGACCCAAATATAGTTGTCTTGATTTATGTGTTTTTATACATTTCGTCTAGACAAGTGCGTTTTGCGGCTTGCTATTTTCTAATTCCTTTACGCAGAGTATAAGCACAAAGTGCGCTTGGCACGCGTGCCTTGCGTAACCGTGCAATACTTACTTGGTGCCTGTACGCATATGTTTGCGCTACGGGCGGACCCAACCAGGTTCAAGTTGCGTGCGCATCCCTAAAGACAAAACAAAAGAAAGCAGAATGGACACGAACGGTGTTGGTTTTGTTTGCGCTTCCACACGCGATGAATCACGACCAATGACAGTTCGGTTACATTTTCCGTGTGTGAACGATGGGTGTACCGATCGATCGATTGATCGATCGATCACCGCCGCTGCTGCCACAGCAAACAGCGCGACCATCGTTCTTGCGATCTCGTGCAGTGATGGAAGTTTGGCTCGGGGGCGGGGCGAAACGATTTAACCTTGCTTTGGAATGCGCGTCAATTGTGTCCCATTGGCTATCCCCACTCAACGTCATCTTTGGCGAACGCAATAGTCGTAGTCGTCGTCATTTTCGTCGTCGTCGTCGTTACCATGATCCTCGTCGCCATCTCTCACCCTCCCGCGCGCTCTCTTTCTCGCCTGCTTCTCGACCGACCCGCAGGACTACCCGCTCTCTGACGACATCGCAGCAGGCGACGACACGCCCGTCATCTACGCGTGGCGTTCGGGCGAGGGCATCGGCAAACATCCCAATGGCCAACGCGGTGACGCGTTGGTGAACTTTGCGGACGCCACTGCCTCCTCCACCTGCGACGACTCCACCGAATATTTTGGCCTTCACGGTGCTCTCCTTCTCTGTGTGTGGATGTTGATCGCGCCATACGGAATATATCAAGCCAGGTAAGGGCCCCTTGTAAACCTTGTTTTTGGCCCACCTTCTTGATCGCTGTTGTGTTGTGAGAGGAGAGGGAGATAGCCCCAGCCGTTCTGTGCTTAACTTGTATATACAGCACTTTTGTTGTCCCATTCGAATATTTTTCTATATACTTCGAAGTACACATACACAGCATACTATTAGTTTTGTCATCCAATAATGTACAGCACGAGCTGCCTCAACGTCAATCACTCACAAGCATCCCTCCAAATAGCATAAGAAAACCAGGTAAAGGCAACAGTAAGAAAATCTATGCGCGGACTCCAAGTTTCCTGTCATTTTCATGGTTTGCTTCCGTCTGCTATCTGCTTTGTAGAGGGGAAACAAACAACACCGTATTGCTGCCGTGCCGAAAGTCACCGTCGACTGTGGCGAGAGCCGAACGTATTTTGGTGGCATATGCTGTTGAACGTTCTACGTGTTTTGGCACACTTACCCTTGCTATGCCCCGAGTCGCACGGTGTCATCTTGAGGTCGGGCGGAAGAGGTACGTCCGATTCGGAACATACGAACAGTTCATGACTGTGTACCGAGATATTTGCAGATGCCTGCGAGATGTCTGGATGTTTTTTTGTCCGTATGTTTGGTAGTTAGTTCTTTTCTGCCTCCCCGTCCAGGAATTGGGGCAACCTGATCGGGGGTACCAGTGATAGAGTTCCTCCCTTCGCTGCTCCTGCTGGAAGCGGTATGCTTTGGTCATAAGTGGTAGTTGATTTGTGTATATACGATACAACACCTTCAACAGGCCGTTCTCGTGCAGTTCGACAACAAGCGCCTATTTATAGGTGGAATAGCTCATGCATATCATTGGCACGTCATGTTTTCAACTTGTGGCGCCTCCGGGATATCAAGTAAACCACATCCGAGAGGGAACCTTGTAAAGAGAACTGCATGATTCGTGTTCACTGCTCCGCCATAGATGGACCATCTCCGCCCTTCCCGCACTCATTGGGCAGCAGTTTCTTGCGGACGAACAATAAATAGCTCCGCTGCCGGCGAGCGGCCCAAAGCCAACGAGTTTTGCACGCGCAGTCTTGTAAATCTACGAGTAGACAATCTCTATATCGTTTTCAGTCGCATATCTTTATTGGTGTCCATTCTATCTTGTCGTGCAGTGCATTTGCGGTTCTCCTTTTCATCTAGGATGTCTGCGTCCGACCCAGTATATCTCTAGAAATAATAATATGTGCAGGTCCTGAGGGCGTTAAATATCGATGGAGAGGAGAAACGGTCCATTCAAAATGATACTTCGTATACCCACATATACACACGCAGAGCCACACCTGATACCACACTTGGTACGAGGCACACAGCGCGCGGCCTGATGCCCAAATCCGTCCTCCCCACCCAACTCCACCCCCCCCCCTCATCCTCCTCTTCCTTCTCCTTCTCTCCCTCATCTTCCTCTTCCTGCTCTTCCTCCTCTTTCTCTTCCTCCTCTTTCCCTTCCTCTCCCTCACTCCTTGTCCTCCTCCTCTTCCTCTTCCTCCCCCTTCTCCTCCTCCTCCGTTTCCTCCTTTCTACCCGCTTTCCCGTGACCCCCTTATGTGGTAGGTATCGCAAGGGTCAGTTATCGCTGACTGGTAACCTCTGGTGGGAGATGCACGCGGAATGTATGATCATCTGTGCCGAGGCGTTGCTTCCTCTTGCCATCACGGCCATCTTTATCACGGGCGGCCCGCACAATTCGCAGCACGCCAAGTGGGGTGAGAACAGAAAGAAGAGACAAAGGAGGCGGGACTAAGGGGAGTGGCAGACGAACGATATAACACTTTCGAGGGGTGTAGGGGGGCGGGGGGTGTCCTCGGCATCATGTATCGCCGTAGTCCGTACGACAATAGACCCTCGCATTCCTACAACGAGCAGACGGGGCACGTCGGGTTATCCCCGACCTAAGGCGTGTGCGTACTCATTGCATGCATACCCGTAGCCGTATGACCATAGACCCTTGCGTCCCTACACTACCGGGACGGGGCGCGTTGGATTTTGAACGATAAGGCGCAGGTGTCGCGTGCACCAATCGCGAAGCGCAGTGAGGTGTTCGGTGGGTCGCATATAGGGTGAGCTGTATCCTACCAAGAACCACTTGTAAGGTAGACTTCAGCAATCTTGTGCGCACTTTCTTCCGTGCACGCATGGCAGCATACCGAGGCTATGGTGGGGGGTTACCGCCTTCTCCACTGCTGGATTGAAGCCACTCGCACGAGTGACGCTGTACCTCACTGATCACAACATTCTAGGTGCTTTGTTTGGCGCACCGTAGCTAGACCTTTCGTTGCGGGTTCTTATGTCGCTAAATTAAAACGGCACGAAAGATTAAGACCGCAAATGAGCAGGGGGGTCACATGCGCGAGTGATGCCGAGCCACTGCGAAAACTTCTCCCAGAGAGACCCCCCTACCGTAGCCTTAGCTAGCTTCGACTGCACCGACCTATGTGTGGGGGGGTGCACACAATATTTGTGCATGGCCGTAGTCGTATGACCCTAGACCCTCGCATCCCTACTATGCCCGGACGAAACATGTCGGGTTTTCACCGACCAGGCGACCTAGGAGGGAAGGGTGCATACAGTTTGTGGATGGTCGTAGTCGTATGGCCATAGACCCTCGACCTAGGGGTGAGTATTTGAGCATATTGGCACGGCGTCCGAGCCATTCCACGGTAAAGGTGCGGCAGATTCTAAGAATTTTCTGAGTTCCTAACTTGAGAATATCTGTCAATATCTCACCCGAGAAATGACTTCGAAGGCATTCGTTCGCACAACCCGACCAAGCTCCAATGCCTTAGTTCTAAAAATACGTATACTCATGAAATTACTTTATCAATGACTAACCGCTAGTTCCTCGTTTGAAGAGCCCAATCGGACATGCACATTATTAGTTACTCCAACAATGGCAACCTCGACCGTGGCATGACTCGATAGTAACAGCCGTTCGACAGCATGACCAGGAGCAAACCGTGTCTTGGTAGTCCCTTCTCCGTGCAGGTAACGATAAAGTTAGAACGAGGTATCGTGACAAGTACCTACCTCTTTTACGTCGCCATTTATTCACATACTTCTGCGGAAGACAAACGCTCGTTGAATGATACTGGGCGACGATGTTCTATCCTGTGGCGAGACAAGCTGAGCACACGTTATTCGGGTACTGTTGTCCTACCGTGTAATGCTATCAACCCCCCCCCTCCCTTGTCTAACTGTCGTCTTTATGTGTGCATTTGATAAGGGTTCTACATGATTGGAGCGATTGTTCTTCAGATTGCGACGGGATGGTCCCGATCCAGAGCAATTTTGGCTAAGGGCAACAACTTTTCACTTTTCCACAGGGTCAGTTAACGGCATAGATGCTGCTGCGTGAGACATACCATGCAGGCGGAATTTCCGCAACACCGGTGGAAAATAATTCATGCCTCTGAATCAGCATGAATTGAGTAAATTTGGGGCGTAATGTCGTAATCTTGTAGATGTGTCGATCGGGGGATGGGTGTTTGCAGCAATGAAAAGTCGACGCCTAAGACAAAATACGATATATATATATTATATATATTGTTGTCAGCTCCAAAGATCAGGCGCCATGCCAAGCAATGGAAAACGCGCACTGTCAAGGACGTCGGGCCGAGTGTTCTACTATAGTCCTTGGTGGCTGGTGCCACTCAAGACAAATGCTGTCTGTGAAGGGGTCAAAGTACTGTGTAGCCCCCCCAATGTGTATCCTGATAAGAAACACTTGTAACTAAGGGAAATATCGTCTCCCTCGAGCATGAGAATTTAGTAATATCTTCATTACTATGAGTTCATGAAGTTTCATTGCCCCGTGTATATGTTTACCTGGTGTGTGCCGTATGTTCTCGTGCTAATCAAATCATTGTATTGGCTCTGCCTTTTGCTTGGCAAGGTGAACAAGCACTTCCACATCTATGCCGGGTGGTTCGCCTACATCGCCGGTCTCGTGCAATGTTACCGCGGCCTTGAGCTCGTTTCGGGCGCAGACAAGCTCGTCTTCTCTGCGGTCTACATTAACTTCACGGTCAGATGCTCTACTCGTGCATTACATCCACCTGTCTGTGCGCGACGTGTTTGTTATTTTGAACGGATGGAGTGTTGAGAGGTCGAGCCCTTTAGAGCAAACACGCGGAAACAAGAGAGACGCAGAGATGTAGCGGTAGAACAGAGGTATAGACAGAGACTGACCAACTTTGAAGCAGGCAGATGGGGAGGTATATATAGAGAGATACGGAGAGAGATTCAGAGATAGAGAGACAGATCAAGAACCGACAAGACGTGGAGCAAAGAGGGCAAGGAAACGGAAGATGTGTTGCGGCGAAAACAAGGCTGTGCTGCCTCCGGGGAGCTTGCGCCTGTTGCTCGCGGTGTACAACAGGGTCGGGGTGTAACATAAGCAATAAACAACAACAAAAAGGAATACCGTGTTGTTGAAGGGTGCGAAGGATCCTACATTGCGATGTGAAGTTATGAAAACAGCTGCAACAAGACCGTGTATAACAAGACCCTGCTACGTACGCCCTCAATGTCCGATCACAACTACCAATAAAAGCATTGCTGTCGAGCGTGAGAGGTTAAACCGTCGCTTCACCAGAGAGTTACGTTTGATTCCAAAACGACGAAATACGCACGAGTTCTTGAGGGTTCTCAGGGGCGACAAAACAACACTGAAATCGTCCGCCAGTATGCGAAGACAAAATGCTATTACTCTGAACCGGACAGTCGACAGATCACATACAGTCGAAATGCACCGCCATATCCCGTGCTGAGTCTTACCCGTCGGACGATGACAGATGGGAAACTTCGAGATCGTCAGGTCTACGCTGTTTCCGATATGGCTTGCAGTTGTGCCTGTCTTCTTTATCGCCTTGGAAACCCGGAAACAATTCCACAGGGTGAGCACGCGTGCAAACCGGCAGTAGAAACATTTAGCCTGACAAAACAACTTGGAGGAAAGGGGTAGCCGGGTGGGAGGGCGGTACGTCGCCCCCATGCACGCGTTTGGTAGTCGGTTTTAGCCGCCAGCATACATTTTCGTAGGAAAGAGAACCCGTGCGTTCGACAGGGGAGGGGGGAGACGGAAACAGTAACTATCGTAGCCGGTCACGGAATTAACCATGTTGTCGTGTTTAGGTGCTGCACATGATGAGTGCTCCGAGCTCTGTAAATTGTTGTTCGCTGTATTTTAGTACCATTGCTGTTGCGTGAAGCTCTCTAAGACGTGAGCAAGCTAATCGATCACCGAGCTTTGAGGGGCGCCGTGTGCGACAACGGCGGCGGGCACTTAGCATCCGTTGGACGGGTTCGAGCCGTTCAACTCGGCACGTCAGATTGGCGTACGATGCTGCAAATTGATTCTCCTCCGCAAAGACTCCAACCGTTATCATTTTCCTATTATCACCGCAGTTTTATAGATGCCACGTCGTTGCTTTCGATCTGTCGATTACACTCCTTACCGCATGCGGGAGGTTTGGTGGTACTTTACCCAATTTAGGCCTACCTGTTTGCCTCTATGATCGCGTGGTGGGGTTGACATCCGTCCCGGATGTGGATGTTTATGGTAACCGAGTGAAGCGCGATTACGCTCATGGATTCGCCGCCCCCTGGCGCTTGTGCAAACTCTTGTTGTGGTGACTATGAAGCACTATACCACTCACCACTCGAACGAAAGAAATATGCGAAGTATTTTGCTCGTGATACGGCACTATCACTTAGACCACTCAGTGACGTGAGCGAAGGCTCCACGCGTCAGGCATGCATGCACACACAAGCATTCGCAGCTCGATCGCCTTGTATGCATATAAAACGCAGTGAGGGAGAGCCGGCCCCAAATGTATCTCGCCGTGAAATGTGACGGTTCCCCGCCCCGACCGAGACCAACCAGAGCAACGAGCGCTGTTTCGTATGAAACAGCGTGCATGGATGTGAAACGAACCGCTCGCTGCTGTTGGGGGTGCGTTGTGCAGTACTTCGCAAAAGGGGCAGCAAGCATATGCGGCGTGGTGGCGATAATTAACGAGGAATTTTCCGACGAGGCCCTGAAGAAGGAGGTAGAAGACCGACTCATGCCTAGGACGGAGGAGCTGCCCCTCTACACAACGCAGGAATTCAACGACAAGGTGGAGACGGGCATTAGGACGGTCGAACAAACAATTATATGTACGTTTTTGACGGCTTTATACATTTCGCTAATCTTTGATCTCGATCTCTATCTTGAAAAACTTCTGAAGTTGCCTCTCGGCCAGATTGCTTCCATCGAACAATTGATTTTCCGATGGTTGTTGACGACCATTTCTCTCGTGTCACCAAAGCGATACAGTTCTTTTAAATGCGAGGCTTCGGCGGGTTGCCGAGAATGCCTTGGACGGCTCCAGCGGTCACTTTTCCGTGTAGCATGTCATCTCCGCGTATTTATGCGGCAGCTGTCCAACAATAAAACAGGTCCACACCCCCGCCAGCCCCCCTCGCCAGCCCCTCAAGCCCCAAACCAAAGGCGCTTGCACGTCATGTAAACCAATTCCTGCCAAACGCGCAAGGCACGAACACACTACCGCCACCATGACGCATGACTCGGGAGTAAACGCAAACCAGCCCAAGCGGTTCGTGTGGCGTCCTGGAACAAAAACAGGCAACAGACAGCACAACAATCGGATCCGACGACCCTACCCCCGCCCCCACCTCGCTATACCTCCGCCCAGGTACTGCACGGGCGCACATGGGTGATCGTGGACGCAGCAGTCATAGACGTTTCTTCCTTTGTCAAGCGGCACCCCGGTGGCGCTCGTCTGATCATGAACGCCATGGGCACGGACGTAACGTCGGAGATGATAGGGGAAGACGCCTCCATCGGGAACTCCAACATGGCGTTCGCTCCGCACCCTCACACCGACGTAAGTGGCAGCACTCTCGATTAAGGCTGCGGGGGATCTTAAACCACCCATCATCCCCGGGTTTCCGGTTTTCTCTAATCTCTAGAGCGTGTTTTGGTGCAGTCGATCGCGCCGTATTTTCACACGCTGGATTACGACCTTCAACCACCGGGTGCCTCGGAAGACACGGATCTTTACGCGCATAGTGTTGCATCCACAGCAGCTCGTATTGCATTCAGAGTGACCATCCACACTTTTTCAACGGAGGTCTACACCTCGACGTTGGGGTGCTGCAGGGTCCAAAATCGTCGACGTTCAGAAGACACAAAACGAGACTAGAAACCACCCCCAACTGAACGTTTGCACTTCACTTGAGGACAACTACATCACATCACTCATCACTCATCACTCCTCGCAAGAAACCACAGACCACGAAGTTAAGATACGCGCACCATGAGGTACGAGAGGGTGTCGGGTACAACGGACAGCAGTCGTAGGCAACCAGAAAAGCTGCCCGCATCACCAAAAAATCAACAGTTGACTCCAAAATCCACGATTGGATACGTCTGCGAGCTAGTTTGTAGATGTACTAAGATGGCTGCAGCACGTACGACGAAACAGATTTGACCAAGCGTTGGCTGGGGCTTTCGCAGATGGTTTGAAAGAGTATGAATAAGTACACGAAAAAATCAGGCGGGGAAAACCCGTCGTCTTTTGAGGTAGTCAAGTATTGGGCTAGAAAAGGGGCAAAAAAGGGCGACAAAGCTCTCAATTCTTCAAATGTTTCATCAGATTTTTCAGCCCGAGAAACGTGGATCTTGCTTGTAAAACGTTTAACCCTTCCAAGTTGTTTGTGTTTTTCAGCGAAACGCCTAGTACTAAATACTCGCGACTACTAGAAAAATGTTCCCCCGCGGCCTTGAGAAGGCTGGGCGGTCAAAACGGGGACAGCAGCAGTGGGAGGGGGCGTAGGGGCTATTTTGAACGCGTTAGCCATCTAGTGTCGTCTCTGCTGTGTCACGCTGCGTCTTGATATTTTTACAGCTACACTCGGTCACGTGCGCTCGCGCAAAAATGTAAAGATCGTCTCACGTTGTTTCTTGTTAGCTGAAACTCCCTGTAATGTCACACTTGCCACCGTCGAGGGAAACAAGGGCACGGGTGAGCCCTGACTCTCGCTGAGGAATGATTACACGTTCGCAAAGCCCTTTCCCCCTCACCCACACACCCCCTTCCACTGAACCGCTATGATTGGACAAACGCTCGTGTGTACCGTAGACCGCCCTTGAGATCGCGAGGAGTCTCGTGGTGGGCTACATCGAAGAGGAAGACGACATTGACACGGACATGAGCGATGAGGATGAGGACGGTGACGTCAACAGCAGCGGCACTGATCTTGAATCGTCCGATCGCCAGTACTCTCGAATGGCCCACCAACTGTCATATCTGTCAGGCGCTGACGGGAACAGCATCGAGAAGCGCGCCTCGTCCCGCGCCTCCCACAAAAACCCGTATTTTTCGCGTGCATTTTTCGGAGGAGAACAGTCAATCAACTCCGGCCGTCTTGCGTCTTGGCCTGGCGATGACGTGGACAGCAGCCGGCGAAAGTCTCTTGAACGGGGGGCTAGATCGGTTGGCCCCAAACCTGTCGACAGCCGCGGCGGCGGAGCGAGTGGCAACGGCAGTGGCAGCGACAGCGTCAACGAGCGAGGAAAGTCGTTCACTGACAGCTCGACCAGCCGACACAAAAGGCCATCAAAAGCCCCCGGGGGCAAGCAACAGAAGGCACCGGGGAGTGCTACGACGGTGGGACCGACGGTGACCCTGAGCGCAGAGGCGGCGGCGATCGTGAATGCGAGCTCGCCACCGCCAAAGGCGCCGTCACCATCGAAGGCGCCGAAGAGGGTCGACAGGCGCGCGGCAGTGGGGGCGGAGTTTGGGGTCGGGCCGAGGGCCGAGGAGTTTGCATTACCGTTTGTGCCCGCTTCCCCCCCCTCCGATGCGTCTGGGCCGGGTCGACGACGGGGGGATTTTTCTTTGGTGCGCTCGATGTCGTTCAGCAAGCCGGTTGAGTTGGGGCACCCTGTGGAGAGAATCACTACCGTCTCCTCGACGACCAAGGTACCGTGTGCCACCGACTTTCCATCTATCCTACCGTATTGGATGTGGGGCGGCTGGATCAATTGCGCATGGCCTGTGTCAGGAGCCGAAAACACATTACGTCACAGCAAGGAAGTATTTTTTACGGTCGTTCTCATCGGAAATGTGAATTTCCTAAATTTCCTGTTTTTTTTCCCCAAGATTTCCATGAAAAAAAGTCTGCATTATTATCGAGCGCGGGGTTGTTTGCTTTTTTTCCCGATTTTTGAAACCGAGCCTTAAAGCGAGACCGCCACCACCCACACCAGCAGTCACGCGCGTCATCACACAGCAAGCGTGAGCGAACGTTCCGGAAGACCGCAGAGGAAAGTACGCATGCCAAGTAGATTCGAGCAATCCGGCGACAGCAGCCCCTGGTGTCGGGAACATGCCGAGCACAACGAGGACACCAGCGATAGCCTTCTTTATGTTTCTGCGCCTCGTGTCTGGATGGTTGGGAAGGCTGAACCGATGTTTCGTCCGACTCGAGGATGAGTCCTCCGGAGGCCCAGGCCGCTTCCTTCCATCGGCCATAATGTTGGACCACCCTGGTCAACGTTTAAAGCTATCCGATGGTGCCAGCGTTGAGCCACGGCGATTGTCGGAGCACCGCCTTCGAAATATGGAAATCGACGACAGAATTTCCCAATTTGTGATTGTTGACTTTTCCATATTTTTGGGGGCTGGAGAGTTTCATAAATTATGAAAGAACGCCTCCGTGTTCTAAGACACATTCCACAAATATGGAAATTGAGGAAATATAATTTTAAGCAAAAAAAATGTCTCCGATTAGAACGGCCCTCAGTCGCCCGTGTTCTCTGTTGACTCAGGAACGAGATGTATGGCTTCAGTGATCACTGTCGGCAGGAAGTTGCCGCTGGGCAACACGTCACGGTGCACGACTGCGTGTACCGTTACGCGCCGGCCGTGTCGCCAGGTGGTACCCCATACCCCACTCCCTAAAGCCTGAATCGTTCTCAATGTTTAAATGGCGCGATGGGTTATTCGCCTTCGTTTGGCGTAGCTAATACTTCTGCATGCCCTTGTCGACCACACTGCTTTTGTACCATCGACGTTTACACTACACTTTCGCTGTCAACAAACTCTTACACTGCTTCCACAGTTTATCTCGAGGCTTTCTATACCCCCCGCCACCCTGCTCTCCCCTCCCCCCCCCCCCCCCCCCCCCCCCGCCTCCTCTCGCAGACAGATCCGCCCCCCGTCCCCTTCGCTCGCATCGTTCGCGTTAGACAGTTGTAGCGCTTCTACAAGTTGCATTTGGTTTCACCCCCATCTAAAGCGCATACATACGTCGTTGGCTGCTACCGGCCACGCTTGTTTGGTTATTTTCGCTACGCAGACGGCGGCAGCGGAAAGGAAGCCGAAATCAAACTCCATCCAGCGCATCTTGGGCCGAATAAGCTCGCAGATAGATGTGTTTAGCGGAGCCAACGGCGACGAAAGTGATAACAAACAGGTATCCGTGCGGGGTCGAAACCGGTAGAGGGGGCTTAGGGTGTATTTCACGGGTCAGGCATCGTGTTAGCGTGTGCAAGGGTTTTGCAACCCGGTCTTCGCCATGCTTCACGGCCAGTAGGGAGATGACGCGACCATGAGAATACCTCATTCACGGATGCATACCACTGTTGCCAGGGTCGTGCTCGATTGTGTTCGAGCGGAAGAAACGTATTGTGCCATCATGTATCCATATGCATGTCTGTCGTCACCGCTACTCCATGCGAGCGCGTGGGGCTCTCCCGCCGGTCCCTATCGTGTATTGACAAATAGGCCATGCTCTCTTGATTTTCTATATGTTCCTTTCTTGCGCTAGTGCGGCACTTTCAACATCAGTCATCTTCTGTATTCGCAAACATAAGCCGGGTAGTTGAGGCCCTATAGCCACTTTAGCAGTGCAAAGCCTGAGCTACCACCTGTCAAGGGTATACCAACGCGACAACCTGACATGGTGTAATGTATGGTGTTCTCGTACTACCACGGCCTCTCTACTGTTCTCAGCCAGACAGACCGGTCAAGGCCACGCGGAGAGTACGGGAGAAGAAGAACCAGCTGGACCTATTCCACGTGTGTCCGTTGCTAATGCACGAAAATATGGGGGACGAAGCTGCCAGGCCCGTGTACAAGTTCGTTTTCGCGTGTCCAGGGAGAGCGGCGGCTCTGGTAAGAGGCCGGTGGGAGGGCTTATTATGTAGCGATAAAGTACATGTGTCGTCAGTTAGAAGCCTGTACCTGTTGGGCTAGTCCAGTAATGTTACTAAAGCTGAGTGGGCAGATCGTCCGCTCCTGATCATACTGCGCGTGGGGGCGAGTCTCAGCACGATCACCTGTCTGGGTTGAAATTTGTCGAAGGTTTTTCATTTCCCATAAACTTGACGTAATTCTGTGGTGTGGTGGGTAGTGTCATATAACCAACATGTCTTCATACGTATGCTTGTGGTGTGTTTGCTTGTGTTTGTGCTTTGCTTGTATGTGTGTGCGTTCTTTGCATGTATGCTCTGGGCAGTTGTGTTAGGAATCCATGTTTGTGTCTGATTGTCTGATTGTTTGTTACCATTATGTTTTTAACGTGACTTGTAGATGTGCTTGTACTTGTGCTGCGGTGGTAGTGCTTGGGCATGCATGTGCGTGTTTACTTTTGTGTTCGTATTTCGTTTGGCCCCGCTCATTTTCTGCGTTGCCAGCATTGGTAGCGGTACATTTACGCGAGCAGGACCAATCCCAATGTTGATGCCCGATTTTTGCTGCGGCTCCGCCTTCCGTCCAGTTAAATTGAGCAATATATTGGGTAAGCAGCGTGGGTCGGTCTCATGGGTTAAACGTGTAGAGGTGGGGTGACGATATGCATTGACCGGACGTGAATGTCACAGTCTCCCCTGGGCATATGTTCGCCTGTTCCTTAGGGATGCGTATCGTGGTTCATGTAGGCATTGCTGGTACCATGCCGCCGCCTTAGTAGAATGTTACACTTCTCGCTACCCATTATTTTGATAAAGCAATATCGTTCAGCTTGTCTTCCTGGTGGCGAGGGCTTACCAGGAAAACTTCTTCAGCGCGGGAACGATTGTGCAACTGATTCCTAGTGACATGGGAAAGTGACTTGGAGCCCTGTTACTCTGTGGACGGAGGGTACGATACAATTGCATGTGTTGTCGTGTAGCAGAAAATAAATTTCGGATTATTCCAATGTCTAAGCGGTAATTGCGAACGTTGCCTGTTCATTTTTTCACCCGACATTGGTCGGCCCGATGACAACCGCTCTGCCACCATTGCCTGTCTTCTGTTGCCAGGTCAGTGCCATGACTGGTGTTTGCCACTTCCACATGCGGGTAGCGCAAGAAGCGGGGATGGTGAGTAGAAGTACACAGACAGGCGGGCAACACCTCGCGCAGTACGAAGCGAGCAGCACATGCGTTCGGTACGTGGGCGATAGTCGTTGTGTTTGGTAATGCCGTGTCGCGACCGAACTATTGTTGGATGCGCAGCTACCCGTCAACGTGCGATCATTTAGTCTCGTCGTTTATCTCCCCTCTACACTGCTGTAGTTTTTTCGTCGCTGTTCGCAGCCATCGTAACCACGGTGTTCGCGGTTGAGGTGCACACACAACGGAACACGTTCGTAAACACAAACGACCGGAACGAAGCGAAACGCTCCGCGAGACACGAGGACGCACCCAACGGTGGTCTCTTGCTGTACTCGCTCTGTGTTGTGGCAAGCTTGTGGTTTCGAAGCCACTCAGCCACCCTCCCCATTCACCCCCCTACGCGTTCATCCACCAATCCACCCCCCGACCCCTATCCCCCCATTTAGCCCCACGAGCAGACGTGTCATCCAACATACCGTGGTTTATCTTCTCTCACAAGTAGCCTGCTCGTTTTGCTCCCATTCTTTCCGTCGCTCACTCCTCGTTCCAAACGCTGCCGCGGTTTGCTGGAACACAGACTGTGGTGCAGCGATCCTATAACGCGTTTGCCGTGCGGGTCCAGGGCAGGGAGGCGACCAAGCGGAAGGTTGTGCCTGCCAGCCTATCGAGCGAAGGCGAACTGTGCATAGAAATGAGGATTAGGATTTACCCGGACGGAGCCATGAGCAACTTGTTGCTACAACTGGTCAAGGTGCGGCACCAGGGTGGCGGGGTTGCAAATTTGCCCGTGACGGGGCCATGTACTGTGCGGTGTCAAAGACCTCACGACGTGGCACGGTGGCTGGCGCGTTTTGTTCTGTTCTTGTCGCGCTGGAGGCCTTGTGCTGCTTTTGGTGTTCCGTCGGTTTGTGGCCTCAAGGTGTATCATAGCCGGGGACGTTTTAGGGTTCGGGAGCTTTAGCAACGCAGTATGTCCTATCTGGCGCGATGGCAGCTCCAATTGTTCATATAGTTACTACCTATTTTCTCCATTCCCCCTATTCCTGTCATCCTCTGCCTTGCGCTCTTTGCGTGCTCCCGTCACCGTACCGCATTCGTCGGCTTGTAGCATCACCCGTCCCTCTCTCCTCGTCGCATCGTTACCACGTGCCGCTGTTCATCTCTCGGTTGTGCACTTGTGCCCCGGTGGCGTACGGCGAAACGACCCAAACGAAACGAATGGCCGCCAACCGGTCGACTCGTTGTCCTCGTGGGGATCGGCTAACGTAAACCGCAACACAACACGACCGGCGGGCTGCACTGCAATCGGATTTTTGGCTTCATCGTGCCAGACCTTCGATAACCCTGCGGTGCAGCTGAAGGGGCCTTTCCTGCTGGATAGGCTGATCCCACCCCCGGCCCATCGCAACATCGTCATGATAGCAGCGGGAACCGGCGTTAACCCAAGTGAGTGGCTTGCGAGCGGATCGTCGATGCCGTTATTCACAAGTTGATCTTTGGCGATGGGCAAGTACGTCTAATCCAATCTTACCGTGAGGTGACTTGACAGGAGGGTCTCTTGCTGGATGACTATATTTCTTTCGGTATTGTTCAATAACCCCCCCCCTATCTTCCCGCAACGACATGGTGGCTGCCTCCCTTGTGTCGCTTTGTTGGACTTCCCCCCCTGGGGATGCAAAGCATACCATACGTATATTATTGCAATAGAAATAGCCATATCGAGCGCCCTAAAAATAGATATGGAGACAAAGGGCGCGTTGCAATCGATCATTCCATAATATGGTGAAGCTAACAGGGAAGATAGTAAACCTGGCGGGGTGCAGGGTGGGGGGTGGTGCTTGCCCATTTCTGTGTATACCGGATATAGTCCGTGTTCTAGTTCGCAGGAAGACATTTGTACCAACGGCGGCACATCTCGGCACCCACTTGGGTGTTTCTCTTTTTCTGAATGCCCCCACGCCCTGCTCCTCTATGCCTCTTTCCGCACGACTTTCTTGACGTGCCTGGGCCGACATATCTTAATGGCAAAAAACACCAGTGGTGCAAATGATCCGGGACTACTTAAACCCCGATAGGTGAGAGCTCTACCAGGAAAAAGAGGAGGATCGCGCACTTGTCCAGGTCCACCATGTGTCCCACTTTGCCGCTGGGCGCTCCAAACTTGCTGTCGAAGTGGTAGTATCGGCGGACGACAATTGCTGCCGTTGCGTGCGCTGCTATTGCCGTAGTAGGAATCTGAGAAGCGCCAACCTCTTTCAACCGGCGCTGGCGCTCATGGGAGCACCGCGCACTTCGATTTCTCCGTCTGTGGGCCGTGGATTGAACTCAATTTCAACACCGACGACTTGATACTGCATCCACGTTACTGTCTGTGCCCCCTGCACCCACACAGTCACACCCACGGGGAGCTGCTGGGGGCGCACTCGAGGCTAGTTTTGCTCTGGCAAAACAGCGTGGAAAAAGACTTCTACTGCACCGACGAGCTGACGACACTGCAGGTAGCTTTGTGTACACTATTAGGAGAAAGTATTACGTGCGAGGAGTGAGGGTTCCCTACACGCCCCGCCTTCGTGCTGCTGCCGCGCCGCTGTTTCACCCCTCTCGACCCGGTGGTGCAGTGCAGTACAGTGAAGTTTACGACGAGGGTGAAACGAGGCGGGATATAAAGGGTAGATAGCCCCATGAGCAGAAAAAAAAAGGGGCAATGTAGCGTTTATTGTGATATTGGCCTTGTCGCTACCTGGGGTATCATGAACTTACACCAGAACCCTACACCTGTAACGAGGAACTTGTCTAGAACGCGCGCTGCCGACGCACGGCTCAACCTTTGAAGTTGAAAATCGGCCAATTCGACCGGACTCATACCTAGTAGCACACCGCTGAAAACCGTCGGGACTCGGCGTCAACGTCAACACGCACTGCAATCGTCCGTCCCGAAGCAGAAGGCTTTGCTCGAGCTACTGCATCAATGGAAACGGCTCAATGAAAAGCGCATTGGTCGAAGACCCCCGGCTCTGTTTAGGATGCTCGAGAACGCAGGCGGACACGGTACGCATGAGGATAATGAGGTGCATGACAAGCGGACAGCCCTATACTCTCACACGCTGACGAATAGCCTCCAACCGCACACAATCGTATGCGAGTTTTTTCAAAACCTAAATCCTTCGCCCGCCACAGGGAGCATACGAGCATGCGATTCTCCGTACCATTACCTCCCCAGAAAGCCATCGGGAACTTTAACTTATACTCATTCCCCCTCGCACTCACCGCACTTGTCAACGACTTGTGGCTCTCACCTCAAAATACGAAACAAGGCGAAAGCGAAGGGTCTGCTGGAGGTAACGGCTCTCGTCAGCGGCGATACAACTCGCCGAAACATCCCTGGTAATTCATTTCGTCGCGCTAAGGCAAGGCTCTTGCAAAAAGACAGGGAGGCCGGCCTGGACAGCAGGGGCGCAGGTGGTACCAGGGACACCGGTGACGGCAGAAGCAGGACCAGAGATCAGACGTCGCAACGAGCGATATCGTCGGGATCAGAGGGGTGTGGCGTACTCAAACAAGAAGACGAAAGCAAGCTCAACGACGACGACGACGAGGTCATCAGAGGCGTAGAAATGCGCCGTCTCAAGTTTGGAAGATCGCTGTCGCGTGTGACCGAGGAAGATTGCATGGGCCGCGAGAGCAGCTTCGTGTCTAGCAATATTGGGATTGGCGGTAGGAATGTGGAGACCAGTAGCGGCGGCGACGTCTATTCTGAGGCCCTCCGCAAAGGCATGGAAGAGACAAAGCCTGCTGCTGAAGTCAGTGGTAGCGGTCGCAGCAATGACGTTCCGTTGGTGCCAATCCGCGAAGATAAGGCGGAAGATATCGCGGAGGACAGCGGCCGTCGCCTGGAAATATGGAACGGTGGAAAAGACGACCACGGTGGTTCCTGTTGCGGCGAGGAAGCTGCGCGAATCACCGGTCGTGTGGGGAGTGCAAGGGAACCGGGTGTCAGCGCTCTCAGGGAATATTGGTCGACGGGAATGGTAGCCAAAGGGGAAGCGCGCGGTGAAAGTGGCGGCGGTGATGACTGCGCATTTCGCGGCCACGACAAAGAACCCGAAGCTCTGGCGGGGTCTCCACTCGACAATGTGAGAACCATCTATTATAGTGCGTGCTATAACCGACCCCTTGTAACGGGTTGTGAGTGTGAAGGCGCCGCATGCCCGGTGCGGGCGAAGCGGCAGGACTACTACTGTCTTGACTGCGATGTCAGCATGGTAGTTTGGAGCGCGCTTCGAGCACCCAATGTTATGCGTTGTTCGGGATGCTTCCACGTGTGGATGTGGCGTGCCGTACTAATGTAGTAAGCTCTCTTGCCGGAGCCGAGCTCACCGCTTCCACACGGGTGCGATACTCGTGTGGGACCCGAATGTATTCCCTGCCTATCGCTAGCTTACCAAGCCTACCAGAACATATTGTACCCCCCTTCCCCCCTTCGAACTCGTTCTTGTCCTCGTGTTTGTCGATTGCCCAATACCACGTCTTGCAATCATCATGTAATTATAACGCATCGCTGGACGCGCTTCTGTGCTTGGAATGTATATGTAACACGACTACACGAAAACATTACACAACGCCGGGGGTGCGTGACAGTCGGGGAGCGGGCTACAGCACGCGAAGCTATCCAGGTCTATACTACAGGAGGCCATCGGCCCGGACGTGATGAAAGCCGCCATTAAGGCTAGTGCCATTGCCAAAACGAGTCCGGAGGGATTGGCTGGCACGACAGATGGCTCGAGGTCCGCGCTGAGCGACCTGGTTGGAACTGAAAGCAAGGGAGGTACACTCCAGGTGACCGGGGCGAGGGATAGAGATGACGTATTCCTGGCATAACTGTACCTTGCTGAGGCGAGGCGTGATAGAAGTGTTTTTCTGTTGTTTGGAAGGCTGCTCGGTCCGCTAGAGAGAACCCGGACGTTCGAGCAGTCGAAGCGTAGAGGGGAATGGCGCGGTAAGAGCCCGGAAGCGGGCGACGGAGCAAAAATACCCCCAAACAGCCATTGCATTCTTCGGCATCGTTTGGATCCTCCAGAGGCTGTAAATCGTTGAGCGTGTCGTGTTTATTTAAGTTATGCTGTACGTTAACAATCGGGTACATTGGAGGGGGGAGAATGACGTTGCGGGTTGCCATGTGTTGATTCTACTCGACGTCAAGAGGAGTGCGACGGTGCGTGTTCCAAGGGTGGTCCCGCGCGCGCGGGGGGGGGGAATCCTGTCCCACCCAAGGGGTAGGAACGGGACGGTTTCTCTTACAAAGTGGAGGTATTGCGCGTAGAATGCGACTTCCGGCGTCGCGGATGTCAGATAGTTTTACTCTCGAGAAACGATCAATCGTGTGCACGAAATGAGACCCCAGTCCTTGAACATTGTTTCGGCGCGGCGTGTACGCTCGATTATGCGGGGGGCTGATTATCACCACCCACTCACCACCCACCCTCGACGTTGGGCCGGATCAAGGCTGCGGTAGTGTGGCATCATATTGTATCATACCGCCATTTTCACTGCCGGGTTTGAGCAATCATATCACACATACATACTCGCCCCAAGCACTCTACACCTCACTGACGAAAACAACTTAGGCGATTTTTTTGGCGCAGCGTAGGTGACCAATCCATTGCGGGTTCATAATTGATAGAGTTAAGCAGAACGAAAGCCTAAGCCCGCGAACAAGCAGAGATGTCACTCGAGCGAGTGAGCCATTAAGAAAAAAAAAGCGACCCTCCTTCCGTAGCCTTGGTCGCCGTTACTGATACGCTAATAAACTAATACACTAATACTCTAATACACTAATACACTAATACACTATTACACTAATACACTAATACACTATTACACTATTACACTAATACACTATTACACTATTACACTATCACACTATTACACTATTACACTATTACCCTAATACTCTATTACACTAGTGACGCGCACTACGATAGAGGTGCACCACTTTTGTTCTGAGGTTCCTCAACTTGGGAAATTGAAACCTCTCCCATATATCGATTTGGAAAAAAACAAAACTGCTACCAGGTGAAAACTTCCATTCATTGCCTGGGTACACAACGAGAATCATGAAAAAATAAACAGGCTATTTCCGGCGATTTGGGGTCAAGGAGCTCCGTCATTTAGAAAACATTTCACACGAAAACTGTTACCTCTATCGTTGCACGCGTCTAATATTATCTATTATACAAAACAATAATACAATAATACAATAATACACTGTTAATAATACACTAATACACTCTACCTACGGAAATGCGTTGTGCACTTTCGTGCTCACAGCTTATTGATATTCAATTTTGTCCTCTTGGTCCGTTCCCCCCATTGATCTTACCGTTTCAGCAGGCTTCAGCTTTCAAAACACCACTTACTTTCCGAAAATATAATTATAACCGTCGTGGTTCCATCTGTTCGCAGGTCGTCGTGTCGGGTCCAGCGGGCTTCGTGTTTCATGCTGAGGGCCTTCTCGCAGAGCTGGGCATCCCCCCCCAAGCAGTAGTACTGTTGGACTAGATGCGCCGCAAGGTAGCACATGAAGAATTCGGGCGTGCCGGGGGACCTAGACTTTGAATAGCCTGTTCGCGTGATGAGTCTGGGAAATGGGGCGGCGCTGGCGGCAGGCAGCAGGGAATACCTGGCACAATAAAATGAATCGTGTTTGTACATTAATTTTGATTAGGGTATTCACGCCGCTGGTCGAGGGAGGCATGCATCATGTTGGCTTTTGTTCCTCATGACAAGTTAGCGGTCTCGATCGGATGTAACGCTTACTACCAGGTACGTGCTGTAGTAGTTGACGCTGTCCCCGCTGGAATTACTATCCCCAAAGGCAGTTGTTTGGGTGTTTTCTGGAGATATTCCTTCCTATTATTAGGCGTCCAGCACCCAATATTCAGTGGCACTAGCCATACAACTGTTTTGTTCCGGTTGCATTTTCGCATGTCAATGTTGGTGGAGTGGGCGTGGCGTGTGAGCGAACACATCTTCCAGCCATTTTGCTTTTTAGCGGGCTAAGGGAGCGAAACGATATAATATTCTACCGCTGTACCAGTTGGTGTTGATCCTTCTGTGTGTTTCGCGTGTCCTCGTGCGCTCCTTCCTTACGATAGTGTGTGGGCAAACGCTTGATCGGGCAATGTAGTTGTACATTTCGGCGCTTGTTGCAGGTTTTCGCTATTGACCCATGTCCAGCCGAGCTTGAGTACGACAGCTCATGTGAGTGAGTACATACAGTAGAAAGTGTTCGTCTAGCAGCGTGGTTTTACACAATCTCTCTGTATTTGACACAGCGTGCGCTACCGGCGCTCAGCATGTGACTCTTAAATCATACTATTTGCTGACCAGGGGACGGAGATGGAGGAAAGAGAATTTTGTGCTGGGCAGCGGAAAAGATTCCGTTTGAAAACGTGGGAAAGTGCGATAAGCGACGCAGTACCACCGGTTCACCACAAGCTATCGGGCAAGCATTTTGCATGGTCAACGACTCATTATGATATCTGTCAGATCACGATTCGCTGGCTTTGTTCGGTGTTATCACATAGAGTGTTCAACACGTCTGTCTGGGGAGAGTTGCGGGCAGAGGGGCTAGCAATGGTCGAGGGGGGCTACGTTTACTGGCATAACTCTTCAAGGAGGGCCGCAGCGGGTTAAGGTGCCCAAGCAGCAACAGCTTTCCTGGGAGAGCTACATACGTGTGCGCCGTTTTGTTGTTGTGCAAACAGCGGAGGAGACGTATTCCATCACGGCTTGTGGCGTTCTCGGTTAAGCGTTGTCGAGGGTGTGGCGGAGTGTATTGCGCGTATATCACAGATGCGAAGACGTCAGCGTCGCCCGCTATGCGGCGCGTGACACCTCCTCGTGTATTGGTACAGATGGTCAAGATTCTGATGAAGAATGTACGTTGCTGAAGGTTGACTTAACTGGGAACACATGCAAGCAAGGGAATCGGTGTGTCCTCGGGTGTTGTGTATCGACGGCCGCCCGTGGTGCCGGGAACCTATTGCATAGCTAATGGGTAGTATATAGGTTAACTGTGCGTAGAAAAAAACGTTTTCATAGAGCTCTGCTCAGTAGGCAAAGAGTGGCTGCCAAACGGCGTACGGGGGAGGTGTCTCGCGTAAACCAAGCACAGACATTTCGGTGTCACAGGATCAGAACCCGTTGCTACTGCGTCCCTGTAATGTGAGGACAACCACAACGCACGAAACGAAGAAAGGAAGTGGGTGGAGGCTGTCGTCACGTCCACACACTTATGACTCAAACGTGCAACACGAGATCAGTCTCAGTGAAACAACTACTGTTCAGCCGTCAGGAGGTACACTTTGCATAATTTTCAGGCGTGGTAAGGTGTTTCCGGTCTATACTTAGTCGACTCCCCCTTCCTATAAAGAATAGATTTGCCGGTAAACGAAATAACGGTCTCCGAAGATGTAGTGATCGGCAAATCGCGGTTTATTGTAGTGAGAATTAGGCATGTTCTTTTGGGGGCCTGGGGAGGGGTTTTGGGGCTTCGAAGTAGACGAGCGTAAGCTGGCGTTTTCCTCTCTCACTGTTGAGAGTAGACCTCAGGAGTAGGTTAGCAAGACCGAGTCGAGCACAAGCGAGTCGGGGTTCTTGCCGGGAGCGTCAGCGGATCGACGTAATCACTGGGTTGGCCAACCCAGCCAGAAGTATGTGCCTCTCCTTTCCTCTCCCCCCCTTTTTTCCTTTCGACAAGCGGGAGGGGTGGGGAGGGGGAAGAGTTAGGTAGCCGGGGTTCCGTTTTTTTTTTTTCATTTTCAAGCGTGGTTGGGTGTTTCCGGTCTATCTTTAGTCGGCTGCTCCTTCCTGTAGAAAACGCATTTATAGCTATTGCACTCCATATACTATATGCCCACCTAAGATGAGTGGAATATGCAGACCCCACAAAAACCTGCAGGGCGGGGATGGGACCATTCGGACATCGGCAGGTGGATCGAAGATGAGGCATTTCACAGCTCAGGTTTTAAGCTCTTCTGGCATGGTATCCCGTGTGGGCGATACTTTTTTGCTATGCCTTCCCTGTGGCAGATTTTAATCGGCTTTCGCCTTGCAAGTTATGGAGGTGTGGGAGATGGGTGTGAAGCACCGTCTCTTCGATCCATTCTCCCAGCTCTCCGGATGGATTTGGTACCCCTCTGCATCCTTTGCGCATATACGGACATTCAAGGTGGTCTAGTGTTGTTGTTGTTGTTGTCTGTATCTCTCTAGATGATGTGGAGGCGGTACCGACCCTTTCAAACGAACAGTCGTCTTGTCAGAAGAAACCTGGGCGGGGCAAGGACTATTATCAGTTGCCACGTGTGAGTGATCAATATAACCAGGGACAACCTGCAGAATAGCGTAGTAGGGTTCGTCTATGGGCTACTGCCTCATCGCAATTCGGTACCACAACCTTGCACATAATTCCATCATCCCTTTGGTGGGAGTAGTTCGGACTAGTATACTACTTCGATGGAAGCTTCCAATATTATACTACTTCTATGGAAGCTTCCACTACTTGCATGGAAGCTTCTGTCTACTTGAAAGGAACTTTCCATCTACTTCTTCTATGGACGCTTGCAAGTATCATACCTCGTCCCAATTATTCCGGCACCACACACTACTACAGTCTATGAATATTAATAGTTGTACAAGGTGATTTCTTTTGGTTACTTGTTCATGTATTACCGCACCGTTGCAACCTGTTACCGTGCATAAACCCTCGCCAGCGATCACTTAATGTTTCGATGTCTGACTGGTTTCCTGCAGCAACATAACTCGTGCGTGGTGCCTCGCGGAGGCCCCTATATACCTCTGCGTGTGAACCGCGGACCCGTGGGCAATCACGACCGTTTGCAATCACGACCGTTTGAGGTGTCTGGCTATTTTCTCGGTCTACTTGCACCGGGCTTGATATTCTTTGGCGGAGATCCGCACACCCTTACGCGCTACCGTTTGTGATGCCTGACTATTTTCTCGAGCCACATGCACCGGGTTTGACACTCGTTGGCCGAGATACGCACACCCGTGCCCGGTAACCGTGAACCCAGAACCCCGCGTGTCTGGCTATTACTCGGGGTCGCGTACACTCCCCCACCCTGTTCCGCAAGTCGGTTACCGGCGGCCACTACCGTTGGTGTCAGGCACTTTTCTCGATACGCTTGCACCGGGTTTGATACTCGTTGGCCGCGATCCACGCACCCTTCCGCGCTACCGCTTGCACCGGGTTTGAATCTCGTTGGCCGAGATCCGCACACCCTTGCACGCTACCGTTTGTGGTGCCAGGCTATTTTCTCGAGCCTCATGCACCGGGTTTGATACTCGTTGGCCGAGATGCGCACACCCTTGCCCGCTAACCGCAAACCCAGAACACCGCTTGTCTGGCTATTACTCGCAGTCGCGTACACTCTACCTGATCCCCCCTGCAATGGTACCCTGTTCCGCATGTCGGTTACCGGCGGTCACTACCGTTGGTGTCGGTCTATTCTCTCGAGCCGCTTGCACCGGGTTTGAAGCTCGTTGGTCGAGATCCGCACACCCTTACCCTTCCGCGGCGCTACCGCTTGCACCGGGTTTGGTACTCGTTCGCCGAGATCCGCACACCCTTGCACGGTACCGTTTGTGGTGCCTGGTTATTTTCTCGACACTCATGCACCGGGTTATAAACTACTTGGCCGAGATCCGCACACCCTTGCCCGCTAACCGCGAAACCAGAAACGTCGTGTATCTGCCATTACTCGCGGTCGTGTACCCTCTACTTGTTCCCCCTTCACTGGTACGCCTGTTTTGCGTTTCAGCCCGCCTGTTCTCGCGAGCTATTATTTACCGCCTCTACCAGACGCGAGAAGGTCCGGTGCCGATGCGCACACTGCTTCTGCTGTAGCTATCCTTCTGGCACCTATTACCGACCGCTGCTGTTGTAGATGCGTCCCCAGCGCACTTTGTGATCCCGCCCCTACTGTGCCGTTCTTTGTCCTGCGCGCAGTAAGGTACTTGAGGTTAGAACGACGGCCTCTCTCGCCTGGTACTCGGCTCACCCCACTACGCAATGTATGTCACTACCCATCTTAGTGAGATGTCAGCAAATCGTGGCGCGCAGGGAGGCAATATAGCATCATCACGGTTGGGTTAACGTGCACTACTGCATGTGTGTTGCTACGCCTCTTAGTGAAACGGGAGCCAGATGAGGCGAGCAGGGTACCAATATAGCACCATCACGGTCTGGTTAGCGTACCGTAGTTAGCATACACGTTTTGACCGTTTGTTCCTCGGGACCAGGCTAGTCATCTACCTGGTATCCAGATGACGACGTATTCATATGCATACTAGGATTATATACCAATATACCAGGTATATACTATATTGAGCTCTGCTTGTTGCTAGTGGGAGGCGTGTCCGCGTACATTCCATTGTCTATGATGTTAGTTAGTGAAACATATTCGTAGTTGTAGTACAGTGCCGAGTCAAGCTGGAGTATCTAATATCTGGTGCACATCAGGGACACGTTGGTGAGCAGGTGGGTGGAACGATCAGTTGAATGCGAGGTGACATGCCCCCCCCTGGACCCAGTCAGAAAATACCGTATAGACTTCTGCTGTAGTCAGTGTAGTCAGGCATCCCCCGGTTACCCGGGTAAGTATGCGATACGGTCGGACATGTAATCCTCGCGATAGGAGTATCACACGCAGCTTGCAAATATGATTTTCGGATCCTACAGCTGTGGTGCACCTGGTATTTTAATTTTGCTCTGCGGCATACGTCGTGCGAATCCTCGAGATACCTTGGTTGTGCTCCATGTAGATGAATGGAAATATCAGGTTTAGCGTGAACAACGCACACACAGGTGGAACACGTGCCAAGTACGCGCAGGCGTATATTCTTGTGACCGTATTGAAGCCAACGCGTGTCTTGCGACGGGGTAATCTACTTTCATACAGCCCGCCGCCGCGCCGTCATCGACGTATGTATATGCGCTCACGATTTATGTGATGCACGAGTTCGTGATTTTCACTGCTGCTACTGCAGCTGCCATACATAGCAGCTGATCCTGCTGTATAGTTTTTGCTGTATGCCTCTGAAGCACCCTGGTTGTTACTACCCTGCGCATTGTCCTGGGGCACACCCCGGAGCACGAAAAACTTGACACCCGACAAACAAACTTGAAGTTCGAGTTAGGTCGTGTTCGCAGCAGTGCAATACTTGGAACTAGAGTCCGGTCACTCTGAACCACCCTGGGCGCTACGCTCCTCCGATTATCTCGGGGACAGAATATTTGAAACAAGAGTCATGTCATTATCGCGGTAGCTTTTAAAATAGCGTAAGGACCTTTTCCAGCCGTACGGTGTTATGTCATTTGCGAAATTACTTGACCTTACTGTAGGATTGAACCGTTGCTGCTGCAGCATCAACAGCTGTAATTTACCGTCATGGCTAGTCTAGTATCCTGTCCCCCCAATGTGCCTCTTGACGGGAATTCCCAAGAGTTGTGAACAGGTGAGGTGTATTTGAAATGCGTTTGTGACCCACACACACGTGTCGGTGCCTATGGGAAAAGCGCGTTTTATTTATTTATTTGTTTTAGCTTCATTATATGTATCAAGCACTTCCTGTACGGGGCGGATCCCAAACGTGCCACACCTAGAATAGGACACCTTCGCTATTCCCCACGCCACGGCAAAGTCACAGCTCTGTTCGTAGCTCAGGGCACCGGGGTCAAGGCGCTTAAGTTGGTGAGGTGTGGTTCCAAACCAAGTCAAGACTAGAGTTTATTACGCCGCTTATCCGTGACCCGCGCGTGTTGGGGTTGTTTCGTTAAGTATTGGGACCGGGTCATGCGCGCAAAGACACCCCGAAAGCCTCCCGGCGCAACTTTCCTCCTCTTGAAATACGCTCACAACAGCCACCTACAACGCAAAGGCTTACGTGGCCTACGGCAGCTTTTGGCCCCGAAGAACCACTCCACCGTCCATAGCAGCAACACTTCTCGCTCGCCACTGAGTTTGGGGCTGATTCGACTTCACCAAGCAGAGTTGGTGATGGTGAGTATGATGCGCTCACTCGATGAAGCGGTGGGTTGGGATGGGGGGGCTGACAACTTATATGTCCCCGTGCGGAAATATATATGTACCAATTTTGAATTATCTCGTTTTCTCCAGCCACCAACACGGGTGCACAGGAGACTAAAGCCGCTGTAGTCTAAAGTATCCCCTGTTCACGGGGTTTCCGGGGTAATGGCACTATGTTTTGTTTGTTGATCCCTACGAAGCGTAGAGGGCTTACCCGTTGAGCTGACAATAGTGGGGTAGTAGAGTCACCGGTATGAAGACAAGTATAAGACGTACAAATATATATTACGTTGCTCCTAGCCAAGGCGCAGCGTGGAGTGCGCTCGCCAGGAAGAAAGGCGGATAAATAGGCGGAGTATTTCCACCATCCCGATATCCCGCTATCATGTAGCCAACTTATCACTGGAAACCCCTACAATACCCAACCGTCATCATATCCGCATCATATCCAAGCATACAATCAACAGCCTCCCTGCTTCGTAAATGATACGGTATGATGCTATATTGTCATATCATCAGGGTAAAACGATTCAATGAAAATTACGGTCAATCAATATCCTCCCAGTACCTCCGTGACAAGAAAGAAAGATTGCAACACCATAGTCCTTGAAAAGCACTCCATAAAACTAGAGATACAATTCAGGGACAGTATTCAACATCAATCTTCACGAACCTAAGATCTACCTGGTAAGTCGTAAAATCCTAAGTCCAAAAACAAAAAATCAAATCAGAAATTCATAGACCGAAAACTCAAATCCGAAAACTCAAACATCGGCCTTATAATCAGCATTCAGCCTTCCTTATAAAACGGTTGTCAGCTCCATAGAACAGGGGTGCCAACAAGTGTGATTGGACAGCAGTCTCAAAACTCACTTTTGAATGAGACAAACGCCTCCCGGCTGGGTACATACTAAAAATCCATTCAAATTCCAAGCGCTCAAATCCCGAGAGAGATAATGCCATACTAGACAACGCAATCGTGAAAACAGTGATATTTCAAAAACAAAGAAATAGTTACTTGCCTCCCTACCTACCATGCACTCTTTAAAAGTACGAAAATCCAGCTAATATATGCAGAATAATCCGTCAAGAAACAATTCAAATCAGCTCGCGAAAAAGTTAGTCGCCCTCGGGTTCAGACGTATCGAACTCGTTGAGTTTGAGACCTTTTTTCTACTTTACGAGCCATAATCCTCTCAAGTGGTCAAGCGAATCCTTCCCCGCACAAGCGGTAACAGGTGGGCGTGACCCCTCCTTGCAGGATGAAAATTAAACGGTTTGGCTCAGCTGGGTCTCATTACGGGGCTAGTTGAGAAAACCATAGACTGATTACGCAGGGATGACCCCCGGTAGTTACCAAAAAACCGTTGCCGTCCCCAAGTCCCAAAAAATGCAAACTGAACGATTTGGCTCAGCTGGGTCTCATTACGGGGCTAGTTGAGAAAACCATAGACTGATTACGCGGGGATGACCCCGGGTATTTTACCAAAAATCGTTACCGTCCCCAAATACCCCAAAAAATATAAACTGAACGATTTGGCTCAGCTGGGTCTCATTACGGGGCTAGTTGAGAAAACCATAGACTGATTACGCGGGGATGACCCCGGGTATTTTACCAAAAATCGTTACCGTCCCCAAATACCCCAAAAAATATAAACTGAACGATTTGGCTCAGCTGGGTCTCATTACTAAACAGTAGAAAAACGAACCTAGCGTACTAAATCATGACATATTCCACCGTTCTCCCAAAATCAAATGTTCATCACAAAATGCCGGTGAAAACGAAAAGCTGGACCGGCAAGTGCCTTCGTCAGGGAGTCTGCGTGTTGCTGCTCAGACTCTACGGCGACAATGTCAAACTCTCCCCTGAATACAAGCTCACGGAGGAAGTGGTGCCTAGTGTCGATGTGTTTCGAATTCGACGCGCACACCGGGTTATGAGCCAGGTGCCTTGCCCCCTTGTTGTCCTCAAAAACCGTGATGCATGCGGAACCAAGGCGAGGCAAAATAAAACTCCACACGTACCGCAAGAAAATCACCTCCTTGATGGTGTCTGCTAGTGCTACGTACTCGGCTTCTGTGGTCGAAAGCGTCACGCACTTTTGAGTCCTCGAAAACCAGCACACGCATGCTCCTGCGCACATGACAGCCCCACCGGAAACCGACCTCCTATCAGTGGCATTGCTGGCGTAATCTGCACCCGCATACGCAACCAGCTCCAGTCCCTTACCTCTCTGAAAAGTAATGCCAAAATCACTCATGAAAAAGACATAATCCAAAATACCAACCGCCGTCTTCCAGTTTATCTCCCTGGGCGACTTGGTGTACCTGGCTACAGCTCTCAAGCATCCGATCAGCTCGCGAAAAAGGCCAGTCTGTTTGAGACCTTCCTCGAGCGGGTTTGTCCTACCCGAACTAACGCATGTATCACCATTAATCGCAAACCCCGCAAAAACATATCAAATCTCGCAATATGTCACTATATTTCAGAGTTGACTCGACAACTGTTTGATGCCGGTATAGCACGACTTCAACTGCGTGTTTATTTCTGTTTCAGAGTACCGATAGATCAGATCGCAAACGCCTCGCTACACGTGACGAGGTTGTTATATCGAGGGTCAAGTTATTCCGCACGTTCCTTGCCGGAAGAGTGACACGTAGTATCACAGTGCTGCAAGAGTGTTAGTCCATGCTGCTACTTGATAAGCTACCGCGATAAAGAAATAACGATCCTTTAAACTGTTTGGCAACCTTGATTAAAACGCGTACCTGGTATATAGGATACGGTATCAGGTACGAACTCCATAACAAACGCAGGAATATTGACTATCTTCGTCTGCACTCAAAATGTTCGTATACTACGTACATAAAATGTTTGAGCACCTAACTGTGGACTATAAGAACCTTATAATCTACGCCATTCCCCCTGCTCAATATTTTTGTGGTCCGGCATACAGCGGGTACCGCTTATCATAACACTCTGTGGTTGTTGCCTCAGTCCGGTGCAAACGGTGGGAAGGATTCTCCACCTGGGTGTCCGTGCCTCCCACACCCAGCGTCCTCCACCGCAACCAGACACCTCGTGCCGACCCCAACCCGGGCCCACATATCAACCGGCTCAGCAGCCGGCGCTCCCATGGAGCACGGCAGATACTGCTCGTAATTTGGTTTCACAACCAAGTCTACGAGCCATCCCTTCTCCCCCGTCTCAAACTGCTGCTGCTGCCCCTGCGGCTGCTGCTGTGCAATGAGCTCGCTCCCAGTCTCAAGCATTGGGTATACGAGCTGTGACGTCCAAACAGGGGATGGTGCCGCCGGAGGCTGCAGCTGCTGCTGCTGCTGCTTCAAAGGCAGTTGCAAGAGCTTCTCCTGCTCTTTCCTCCTCGTCTCTAATCCCACCATAAAACTTTTCTCCGTCTTGAACTGCTGCTGCTGCTGCTGCCGCTGCTGCTGCTGCTGCTGCTGCTGCTGCTGAGCAGTGCTCTCACTCCCATTATCAAGTACTGGAATTACGAGCTGTGACTCACATCTGGCCACGCCCGCTCCCCTCTCTGGTACCTGAGACGGCTGAGAAATGCCTCGCATTCGCTCCAGTCGTAAGGAGAAGGTTCAGAGCTCGAGGAGAAGTTGCGAGTACTCGCGAATGATGAGTTCGCTTTCCTCAATGCGACCTTCGATTCTGTAGAACTCGCGCCATCCAGCCGAAATCTGGTCGATTGTTCGGAAACCATAACGGAAACCACCCTCGATTTCTTTTTCAAGTTGGTCCCGTATTGCGAGCAGCTCTTCCAGCTCCCGCATCTTTGCCAGCTGAGAGCTCCCCGCTCTCGCTGCCAACGCCTTCACGTCCACAACGCCCATGTTTACCTCGCCCTCAGGCATGGTTGAAATAAGGCGCCCAGCTCGCTCCCTTTCACGGGGAGGGCTGTTTTTGTGATATCTCCAGCTAGCTCTCTTCCGCAGAAGAGCCCACGTCACTCAACACTCTTTGCTTCTAACAGGGATAATACCGCGTACGCGATAGATTATCGTGTTTGTTGATCCCTACGAAGCGTAGAGGGCTTACCCGTTGAGCTGACAATAGTGGGGTTGTGGAGTCACCGGTATGAAGACAAGTATAAGACGTACAAATATATATTACGTTGCTCCTAGCCAAGGCGCAGCGTGGAGTGCGCTCGCCAGGAAGAAAGGCGGATAAATAGGCGGAGTATTTCCACCATCCCGATATCCCGCTATCATGTAGCCAACTTATCACTGGAAACCCCTACAATACCCAACCGTCATCATATCCGCATCATATCCAAGCATACAATCAATATGTTTCGACCCAATACACGGCTGAGAGGCTCTAAACGACGCTACCCGTTATTGGAAAAGGACGAAAAGGCGTATAAGGTGGGTTGTAAAGGCTAGGATATCGCTCTATGGTCCTGACATGATGCCAAATGCTATAGTTGTGCTGTTGTTGTTATCGCTGTATCTGCTGCTGCCTCTGCTGATGCAGGTCGGCGCTCCATATATGTGTCTGAGCTCCTCATCGTCGTAGAAGTGTACGCGGATTGGATCACACGCACTCCGATGTTTATCGTTATTCAAGGGGGGTTTTGCTGCGGCGGGCTGCTGCCCGCCTTGGCTCCGCGCATGCCCGTAACTTTCGAGGATGTACGATAGGTATTAAGGAGTAGAATTCTACTGTATGCAAATCAAGGCTGTACATGCGACAGTAGTACCGCCACACCCCTATTATCTAACAGAGAAAGCCCGCCTGTCTGTCTCTATGTATGTGCGTTTGTGTGTCTGTCATCATGGGTCACGCCATTCAAAGCGTTTCATCCCCGCCTTGCCATAAGGGTACAAAGGGTGGGGGACACAACCAGCACAACATTAGGTCTCGTGCCGCGCCCAGCCGTGAACGTTGCGTGCTGAGCATCCCAGACAATCTCGAGGCAGTCCTCACAGCAACCGAGCTAGCCTTGCTGCTGAAGTACAATTTTGAAAATCGATTCTGGCTGCTGATTGGTCTATCAAATCCCTGCCAGACCCCGCTGGCTCTTTTCTAGAGGGTTGATGCTGAACAGGAATGTTTCAGCCACAGAACGGTCGAGGTTCCGCCGCGTTAGCCAGAAGTAAAAGTAAAGGGTCCCATCTCTAGTTGTTCAGGAATCCAATCGTTATTGCTGTCCACACACCGTTTGGCCCAAGAGAAATTGTAGCATGCCAAGTTGAGTACTCGGATTTTCAATACCAGGTATATAGGTTAATACCAACACTATGCTTCAGTCATCGCGACAACATGTGTCTTCGCTTGTTTCTCGCGGGCCGTCACCGCTTTTCGTGTCAGTGCTGTTCAAATCTGGCAGCTATGTGACACCAGGTATCCTACGTACGTACACTGTTCTAGGCACACACCGTTGGGGTCGGTTAAGATGTAAGCGTGGTGCTGCGCTGCGAAATTGGGTCCATTAGCTCTAGCTTCCCGCCCGAAAGATACACACCTTGGACGTGCGTATTAATACACAGCAATTTCCGTTTCTAAGAATCAGGCTATGAATGAAAGTTGCCCTACTCTCGTTACTTGGGCGGAAACGATGCCGTGAGCCCAAGCAAACCGTTGAGAGAACATGAAGGCGCGCAGACACAAGCAAGGTGACTCCATAATTTGTCCTATTGATATATCAATATTACGTACCTCTGTGTATGACGTGGTATGAGAAAAAAAAAGCAGCGGAATTATCAATGATGAGATTCTGCGTGAGTCGCGATAATAGTGTCTGCAATATATTTGTGCAGCTGTGATGCTAGATAGGTTGCGTTGAACCAACGTGCGACATGTATGTACGTGTATAATAGCCGTAGCGCAGTGATGTTGTTCCGATGATTATTGTAGGCTACCATACTGCAGGCGTACGAATACATATGCCGGATGGCTTCAATGTTTGCAGCAAACGGTAATTCAACCGTATCCGATTCATACGTGGCAGTGCATAACGAGGAATTGGGAAGCATACCCTTATTTACTACGCGGAAGTATCCACGTTCCCGTAACAATCTTCCTGATAGTGTACGATTGTACATGAACAGTTAAGTTGCGTATAAGACGGGGGCGCGGAAGTTCGAATACGCCGCGGTCATCCGCGACAGAGTAAGGGCCTCTGGTTTTAATCGTTAAATTAATCGGTTGTAGCCTTTCGAACTAACGTTTCATAGCAAACACCCACCCTTGGGCATGGTCCCCCTGATCTACAGGTATAATTCCGGGAATTCCTAACTATTGAATCTTAGGTGGCGGTGCGTAGCGTGTGTCAGCCCGTAGCTGGTATACGCTTACGTAGGCTCGCTTGCGGATGACCCGATCAAGATTCAATAGGTTATGAGCCTCGTTCGCTACATCTGCGCCACATGCCACCTAAGTTCAATAGGTTATGATCAATAGGTTATAGCCATGTTTATGGGCTCGTCGTTCAGGATGGAGAGGAAGCTTGAGGTTGGCTTGCGGGTGTACACGAAATGCTACAAGCAAGGAGCGCCACGCCCATCGCAGAGTGGACGCGCTCACACTGCCTCTGCTGTACAGGGCGCGAGCACGGGCCCCAACGACGACGAAAAGCCATCCCTCAACTTCGACGATGGTTTCGAAGAGGGATTCGCGTTTACAGGGCTGCTAGCTGGTAGCGGCAACAGGAGTTTTCATCCCAGGGGTTTTCACCCCAATGGTAGCGGCAACAGGGGTTTTCACCCCGACAGCGACAGGTTCACGATGCTTGTGGATAGCGGCGCGTCGGACCACCTGATAGATGAGGAACTGATTCCAAGACTGCGGAAAAGCATGAGGGATTACAAGAAGCTAAAGGAGCTGAAGACCATCATGACCAACGGGAAGAAGGTATTCGCAACAGCAACAGGCACCATCTGGGGATACATCATCGACCAGGCTGGCAAGCGTGTTCCTGTTCGCATCTCGGCCATGTTCGTACCTGGACTGGGACGCAACGTTTTCTCCTCCATCAAGATTATGGACATGCGCGAGGATTCTGCCCACATCGATGGAGAACCTTTTCTGTCATACAAGGCCTTTGCCTACGCTACTTCCAACCTGCATGACAAGCGGTTCTCGGAGGAGGAAAAGCGGGTGGTTCAAATTCCTCGCACATACACTGATGCCATCAACTCACCGGAGCATAAAGAGTGGAAAATCGCTGCAAATTCGACATCGATCAGGCAATGGCCAGGCCCACCTCGATCACTCCACGACACAATGCGTATGCTACGGACAGATGTACTCTACGGGTAGATGTCTGATCTACCTACGGCAACGCTTCCTGAGGATTGCTCGTGGTCTACCGTACCTATGGCAATGTTCCCTGAGGTTTGCTTCTGGGAGATTAGCTACGTCAACGTCCCGACCGTTAACCTAGAATCATGTTCCATGAATGTTGCTCCGGGTACTTTATTTCGCCGCATTTTTTTGTACTAACATTACTCGTACGTTCTACATGTACCAGCGTTTGGATATGACTAACCAGCAAGCTGCTGTGCATCATGTATCCAAGATATTGCTGCTGAGACTTGTGCTTGCTACGTACTGCATCGATAAACGAGAGTTGGGTCTCGGTACATCATCATCTTGATGTCCTTGTACTCCGCCGTGAATCCTTGTACACAGATGTCCTTGAATCTGCGGTCGGAAAGCATCTCACCCATCTTGTCGAGCTCAGAGCGCGCGAGCGTCTTTTCCATAAAGTAGGAGTCCGGATCTTCTCCTTGCTCCATGTTGGTGTTGATGAGCTTGTCCATTTTCGCCCGGATCACTTCGTCAGTGACCTTGTTGTACTTCGAGACAAGTTCTTGTAGGGCCTTTTGTCCGTCACCGGTCGTCTCAGTCTCATCCTCGTGCTTGAGTACAAGTAGAGATGCTGGTTTTTCCGTTAGTAGAAAAAGTATGGCGTACAGATCTTGATTTGCCCTTTCATAAGCTTTATCGCCGAGCTTTGGTGTGTGAGTTTCGATGTGCACGAATGCCCTTGACCCGATAGCACGCAAAGCTGATAGATCTGCCTCTTTATCGTGCATCTTGAAGAAAGGTGTTCTTCCTCCCAATGTCGCGTGAGGTGACCTATTAGTTAGATAGACTGCTGTGAAAAACAGTTCTCCCCACAAGGTTGGGGGAAAGTTGCCGTCCTTAAGAAGACACCTCACCGTAGCCGCAAGTGTCCTTCCGACGCGCTCTGATACCCCGTTCTGTCGTGGCGTAGCTGTCGCGGTGTATTCCATGCTGATGCCAGAGTTAACGCAGAGAGTCTTGAACTCTTTGGAGATGTACTCGCCTCCCTTGTCGCACCTTAATCTTTGGATACGTAGCCCCAGTGGGACTGCAACTGTCATGTTATAGACGTGAAGCGTGTCGACTGCCTCCGTTTTGGATTTTGGGAGAAAAATCTCGTTCATCCGAGAAAATTCGTCAGTGAACTTGCTGACGTACTTACATCCTCCTCGGGCTTCACTATTTTGGACACACAAACGAAGAACAAGGAATCTTTAAACGGCAAGGCAGCATCCAACGTTGGAGCTGAGCACAAGTGGTGTTCTGCAAACAAAACTGCCTCGCACAAGCAGCCATCAACAGGTTATCAGCCTCGACTCGCGTCAACGCGTCAAGCAGCTATCAACAGGTTATCAGCCTCGAGAGCTTCATCTAAGAATCAACACTAACCTCTTTTGAGGCGCAGGCACAGCGACGTAAAACGCGACAAGATCGATTTTTTTATAAAACGCAAAGCAAGGGCATTGAGCAGCACGAGCAACGCAATGCCGCAGGCGTGTCCACAGCCCCTTGCCTTGCAGTTCGGACACATCCCTTACCCTAGCGAATCATGCTCTTTCGTGTGGTTGGCGCTGTAATCGTGAAGCCCCAAAATAATTAACCGAGACAAGGGTTGCTCTTAAAATGAGCATTGCGTTACAACATTACAGCATTTTCATACGTAAAGCGTACTACGTAAAGTGTACACCGGCGAGCCCAAGTAGTGCTCTCCAAGCGCCAGAATTTCAGAACTTGGATCTTGGGGTGCAGTACATATGCAAGATCTCCTTATGTTGTACGTGGTCCGCGTACCGTTTGTGATGAATCCGTGGGGGGCCACCATGTCTCTGGCTGACTAACGCCACTACTCCCTGTAGTGCCGCTGAAGTCTATGGAACTGAATGAGACTCTTGTGACATGTTCCCAAAGCGTCGGTGCCCTGAATAGTGCCGGTTTATTGGGCTGGCACAAAGGCATGTACCCGGTATGGGACTTGGTTACTGAAACCATGTACTTCTGCTATGCATACCGGTGTGATTTTCCTGTAGGATGTTGTTGTTGCCGTTGTGGTTCTCGCATTAACTCGCATAATCAAGTCCGATTGAACTACTTTTACAATATAAATAAAATAGTCAAGTAAAGCTGAAAGTCAACTCACAACACACCAATGCCTCGTCAGGCATTGAGCGTTGCGATGTAGCTCGTGCCGGGGTACTACTGCTGGTGATGCTCACGGCTTGGCTTGCACCATAAGAGTATGCTCACCCCATACTACCAGATACCTGATAACTGCATACATAAATCTATATATCCCAGTTCGCTTATCACATATGCACATCCTTACGTCTGCGGATATCTCCCGCCTCTGACCGCCTTTCCGCGCGGTTTCTTCGCTGAGGCGTGCCCCCGCCTCGCCTGCAACCACCGGCTCAGCTGATCCGCCCGCTCGGCGCCGTAGCGCGCGCGCGAGGCCTCGACGTCGAGATCTACGCCGAGATCTCCGAAAAATCGTGCCCTGTGAGACGTTTGGTGCGTAGTCTGCACACAGGGCTAATGTCTTCGCGTTATTTCTTCGGTACGTGTTCTCTGACCTCCGACACACGGGGGGGGGTCGATTACGTGGCCGGCGTCGCCATTGTAAAGGCCACTAAGCGAGGTTTGTGCTAGGATCTGGGGAAGAAAAGTTCGTAATCCCCGAGAACACATGCCACCCAGGCGTAGTGGAGAACTGCGAACTCTCAATATTTTTGAACCCCCGGTAGTCTACAGCAGCACGTATACATGTACATGATGTACAGCAGTAGCTGAAGCTATGATGAGCCTGCAGCATCACGAAGCTACAAATGGTATATGCACAGCAGCAGCTAGGCGTCGTGGAGAACTGCGAACTCTCAATATTTTTGAACCCCCGGTAGTCTACAGCAGCACGTACATGTACATGATGTACAGCAGTAGCTGAAGCCATGATGAGCCTGCAGCTTGACGAAGCTACAAATGGTATATGCACAGCAGCATCACGATGCTACAAATGGTATATGCACAGCAGCATCACGAAGCTACAAATGGTATATGCACAGCAGCAGCTGTGGCCGCGCCTTTCTGCGTAGCAACGCAGAGCGTCACCCAGCTGGGGTGAACCGCCATGCTCTCCCATAATTTCCAGGCTGCCTTCTCGCATTGTTCCGCCGCACACGGGAAATCGGGAAAAATTTGTCGGCATTTTCCCTTTCCAGTATCTCCCATATATGAATTAACAATCTTCGTCTAACTCTTGGCATTACGTCTTACCCTCTTAATATTTACTATCCTGCGCTGCGACCGGCGGCCGTCCAGGCCGCCGGCGTAGCCCCTTGTAAATACCTACAGCAGTATGAAATACACTGCCGTGTGAATGCCAGCATGTGTCGTATGCCTGAGGTGCGCTAAGCATCCGTATACCGTTGTTGTCCCGCGTTAGTGCCGCATCCTTTAGTGCAGTGCCCCTGTTAAATGCGATGGAAAACGCTTGTCACGACCTGCTCGTTATACAATATATATAATATATATATGGAACCTGGTCTCTCACGGGGTCCCGGTGTCGAAGTGGAGAGGGTGGTCCCGGAGGTCTGGTACTCGTCGCGGAGCGGAAGTCGAAGCGGAGAGGGCGTCGCAGAGCTGAAGTCGAAGCCGAGAGGGCGTCGCGGTGCTGAGGTCCCTTGACGATCGTCCTTACAGCGGACGCACTCTGAAAACCTTCCTTTCTTATATGTAGCAAGGAGATGATAAAGCTAGAGCTAGAGTGACGGTGGGCTTATGCCCTTCGTCAAGCGGCGGGATCATCTTTCGTTGGCTAACCTTCCGGGGACGGGTCAACGCCGTCTATGACGGGTGACGCCGTTCGCGACCCGGGATCGTGTATTGCCTGACCGGTGACGTGTCTTCTCGCGCATGCGTGTACGCGATCTACGATAGGTATCTACGACCCTGCCTTCCACATATATGCTCATTCTTTTTTTTTCATTCGGTCAGCATTTTCGTCTTGGCTTCAGTATGGGAATCTCGGATTGGAATTTCTCGGTCAAATCGCTTCGTTCGAGCGCCGTCTTCGGGGGGCGGCTCAAACGCCCCTCACCCTGCCGTACCCGTTCCGCACCTGGCCGGGATCGGGTACGTGGGCTGAGCGATACAAGCGAGAAGTGCGCAATTTTTTGTATTTTGGGCGGTATACGCTCGAGCTATTCTTGGATCTTGGCATATGCAGAGCTTCAATGAAAAAACATATGGGAAAACATTTATTTCCAATTTGGCATCATTTCCAAATTGGTTTCTTATTTCGTCCCCACCACACTTTTTTCATGGTCACACCTCGAAGCGTATGGCCTATTGTACAACTGCTGTGTCGTTGCTTTTCGATATCGGATTTCACGGATAACTACCGTTGTTCGAGCGTTCGTTGTCTTCGAGGGGGGTCGTTCCCTACCCAACGATATCATTACACCCAGTGTCCGTGCTGATTCTTCATCCTAGAGAGATACAAGTTATTATGTGGTCACAGACTGCCAGAGAGAGTAAACCAAACAATCGCAATTTTTTCAAGGTATAAAGCAAGTGAAATGCTAGCGTACCGGGTACGAGAACGCAGCAAAACAGGCCAGACCATAAAAATACAAAATAAACACAAGGAACGGAGTCCCTTTTAAAATCGCAGTACGAGAAACAATGTTTTGTCAGTCTTTTTCACTGCCACTCCAAAGAGTCGTTCCGTATATATATATATATATATATTGGTCCACGAACCATGATCCATCTTTCAGGACCGCATAATAAATATCCGTCACTAATCCCATGTATGTTTATCCCCGCAAACGAAACGTGCATGCACTTCCAAAGGTAGGTGTGATTCTCAAGGTGGTTGCAAGAACTGCACTGGCTACTGACTGTTGTTGTTGCTGGTCAATACATCATGTGCGCCAGCAATTGATTGATGACAGTAACATAGAATATAGGGATCTTCTTGAAAATGTCATCTCGTGTTCGCCAGGAATTAATGGATGATACCGAGAAATAGGGATCTTCCTGACAATATCTCCTGTGCGCCACAGCAATCGACGATATATCAATGTCATAAAAAATAGTGATATTCTGCACAAATATCTCGTGGTACCCATCATATCACTACGCATACGCACTTTAGACGCAAGTCAATTGGAAAAAAGAAGAGAAATGAAAAGACAGAGAAGAAAAGGTGTATTATATTCTGATTGAAGATCACCCTGTGTCAAGCCGAAGAAGGCGCTCATTGCTGTTATTTGTTGTGGGCAATATATATGTGGCTGTTAGTTTGCCGGGGCATGGCGATTAGACTGCTCTTCTTATGTCCCGAATGGATTTATCGTGACGCTCTGGGCACCAACTGTATCGATTCATCCCGAGGTCGAGCGTTGGGTACGAATTCCGGTCGCATGGCAATTTTCTGCCCTACGCGAGTAGTTTGCAAGAGAACCGGCGAAAATATTTGCGAGCTTAGGTTTCTGACCCAATAAGATAATGAAATTGGCCCTCCAACCTAATAGGACAACGATAGAGGCTCACCAGCCAATGGAACTGGGGTTTCCACACTGTGGGGGGCGGTGTCGACCCGAGAGAACTCGGTTTTCTTCCCCCGCTTGTCTGTTTTTAGATATATGGAATGAACCCTGGACCGGGGATGGGACCCTATCGTCCCCGGGTGGAGCTGGCTCTATAATATACGAACCCCAGCCAATAAGAGATCGGCCGGTCGGTGGCATTGGGGATTTCCGCACTGTGCGGGGAGGTATCAATCCTGGTGATATATCCGTGTTCGTCCCCGGGCTGTCGAAGTTGCATATATGTGAATGGATGTTTGATTCTGGGAATGGACCCTATTGCCCCAGGTGGCGATTGCTTTACTTACAATCTCCGGCCAATGAGCGACCAGCAATCAGACAAAAACACCGTACCAGGTGTTATATGTTTTTATTTTGGTCTAAAACTCGATCGAGCCTGAAATTCTTAACTACCAAATTCTTAGGTCGATGCTATCGTGTACTACTAATATTCCAGCGACCAGACGAGCGTGGCCTACAGCAACAAGTAGCTACATTGTTATAATAGCATTCGAGGAATTGAATGACGAAGGCAGCAACACCGTGTTTCACGCCTAGAATACAGTCAGCAAGTCCCTCCACGATCACTATACACAAACAGAGACACAGTCGGTCTGCGAGCCTCGGATCTAGTCTAGATATTATGGTACCATGCATGTAGTAGCAGAAGCTGGCTCAATGCGCGCCTGTCAATTGCTACGTAGAGAACATGCAGCAAACAGTTGGCCATCCCTCTGCTGGCCCTAGATGCTTGGTTGATTCGAAACGTCAAGAAACGCACTCGAAACGTCTCTTCGTGGGCAAACTAGAGGGTCAATCTGCGTGGGCTCGGATTTATCCGATCGAAATATATACGATGAAGCCCAGAATCGGATTCACACACAAAAAGCGGAGAAACGGAGGAAACGAAGGAAGAAGTAAGTAGTCCACTACTGTTAGTCTATATCAATCTCTTGGCATTACTCTGCGTTTCACAGGCGTAGGCTATGTGATATGTGGAAACGATTTTTACTCTCTATCGAATATTGAATCGAACAAGTCGACGTGCTGCCCTGCCCTACACGGAGCATGAGTGCCGGCACCCAAACGGAGCTCTTGTAGAGTACTATCGCTGTATTGCACCATCTTGGGGTAACGCCAGGTCCCGCTTCTATGCGGGTACCAGGCTCCGCACTATTGAGGGATGACGAACGGCCACTGCTGTACCATACACGGCAGCTGTTCTGCTGTCGATACTGAAGCCTGCGCTATCTGTTCTTCTTTCTGCAGCTGCTGCTGGCTTGCGATGGCAGCCGCCCTTGTGCTAGCTCTGTAGGTGGTCGAGTCGCTGCAGCTGTTACGGTGTGGTTGTTTGCATGCCTGCCAGTGCCACTCGTTACACGGTGCAACGCTGTTGTGTATTCAAACTGCCGTAAGGCGGCGCGTCCGTGCTTCTTGTGTAAATCTCCGTATCATGGATACTGGGTACGATGCTCGTCTATAAAGCAGTGTTCGCACGCATGATAAAAACCAACACACGCAGCGGTACCCCCGCAAACCGCATTGCGGTTCCCATTGCGTACCTGGTAGGTCGGCCAGTGCCCCAGAAGATATTCGCCATAGCTCGGTCCGTTTCTCTATCGATCCTTCCCTCTGTCCAGCGTTGTCTGGCTCACGCTACTGGCTAGTATTCAGCGGCTCCTTTTGTTCGAAGTTGGCCAGCGTGAAGTCGTGGACCGGGTGGGTCGTATTGAAGTTAGTTGTGGGTATTAAGGCTGGCCGAGCTTCGACCCGACCGAAGGTGCGGACCATGTCGTTGGCGCGGGGACAAAGGCCCAGCACCAACCGGAGGAGGAGCCGGGTCTAGCGCTCGTCGATGTAAGCGAGGCCTTGTGTAACTCCTCTGACCTTTCCCTGTGCCTTCCCTGTTGTCGCAGGGAAGCTAGGCTTGAACGAAGTGACCGGCGATTGCGTTCATTCTTCTAGTGATTCGCACCCAATGCTGGAACCCTTTTTTGTCCCAAATATGGATTCGTCTCATTGGGTAACGATTTTACCCATGTACTGGAATAGTGCACGAGACCTACCTTGCGGCAAAGTTATAATACACGATCAGAGGAAGCACGAACAGCATGCATTTTGTACAATACTTAATCCTGGGGTGTGCCATATTTTTTTATTGGGTGGGAGGGTCCAGCATTGAACGTGCCAGTGAAGGGGTCCGAATGACGAAGATGGCGTGCTTGTAAACTACAGCTAGGTACCGAGAGGATCGCTAAGACAGACTTGGGATAAAGGTCTTCCTGGGTGTATGGTTGTTGACTGCTCACGATTGTTGAGGCCAGGAAGCGCTTCCAATGATGGGATCAAGGCACGGACATCGACCCAACCCAATCCCTAACCCTAGCCCTGGCCCCATCCCGGACCCAAAAACCGGCCAGAACGGGCGAGAAACAAGCAAACGCGGTTGCGCCGCATTCGATTTTTGATCTGTTCCGATATGTGGATCACAGTTTCCGAACTGCGGACCACGATTTTCCTCCTAACAACACTACTAATAGCGAGTACGAAATTCCTGGAAAGACTGACCCTTCCTGGAAAAATTTAATTGGAAAAATCCCTGTCTAAAGTCTGTCATATTGTAGACATACTGGTATAGGTACTGGTTTTTAGTGACAGCGTTGGTGTGTTGGTGTGTTGGCGCCAAAATCCAAAACGGTTACGAGTACGTACATATCATGTACGTACATAATGAACGATGCATACCGTGCATAACCTGAACTCTCAAAACAGTACCAGCTATGACATGAATGTGAGCGGAACGCGGCGGTACTCTGTGGTACACCTACGGAAGCTTGATGCAGAGTGCATAATATACTTTGTTTTCATGTGTCCCCATCCTGAATCATTGCTGCCTTTCAAGCTCAACTCGTATACCAGGTATCATGTAAGAGAGGTGTTTACCGTCACTCAGCGGCCTTCTGGACAAGCCGTAGTCACAGAGTTGTCTTCTATTAGCCCCCCCCCGATAACTGTCTTCATTTTTACCGCGCATACACTTCAGCCTTCATGTATGTCCGTTTCTCACGAGCCGTCGGTTTGCACCGATTTTTATTTTGATATCCACCACGCTTCAGCGAGGACGAAGGCATCGTGCAAAACCTAGCCCACCCGATGACGATGGGGCTGGCATATACGAGCGACCGCCGGCATGCGTGCGAAGGGCCGTATGAGGCATGTTATACTGAGACGACGCAGGCATTGTCTCGAAGTCGTCGGAGGGGCCGGTTAACATGATGTCATATGAGTCATTGTGACCGCTTTTGGAGCAGCAAGTCTCACGGTTTCGGAAAATAAGACAGAGACCGTTTCGCTGCTAACACCGGACCTTGCATCCCGGGCTTCATCATTCCTCGTCGAAGCAGCAGAAAAGAGGTAAAATTAATAGACCACGTAGTTTCTATACCTCGGTGGTGTTTTCCACGAAGACGCTGACAACTCAATAATGGTTGAGATCGATCGACGGGTCCGATTCATGACGGTATGCCACAACCGGTTTGGTCCAGAGCTATACGATGTGACGACCGCGTCGCCCAGCTTGAAGGTCCGCATGCTAAACACCCAGGTGATTGAGACCCTGCCGTGCGGGTGTGTGACGTTGACCCTCAAAGCGAAACATTTTCATCTATGACGAGCTCCGAAAGGCGCATATCCAAGTCCTCCGATAAGTCCCTGGCTTCCAGCGTCGTGCCAACCACATCAATATCTCGCACGCCAAGGCCCTCAAGAAGACGAAATGCGAGAGCATCGAAAGTACCACCCAGAAACGGGAGCTTTTCTTCGTGGAGGCGATGGTACAGCAAAACCGAGCGGCGATTCCCAACGCCGAACGAAGTGGGGGGGGGGGGGGGGGCTTAAAGAAAGCAAGAGGCACCAGGCCGACCAGTATAATAGGCAAAACCTGTCTACGCACTCCCTCTCAAACTGCTGCGATTTCCTCGTACCCGATTCGTTTTTACGTTGATGTCATGTGAGCCTGCCATCTGTCCGTGGTGCTATTTTTAAGGGGGTGAGGGTTACCTGTTCTATCCGGAGGAAGGGGGCAGTGCCGGCCGATACTGCGGTGTTTCCACCGCTGGTATGTTGGTTCTTGCTACACCGGTTTTCAAATATTATCCGTTTTGTCCCTTTCTTCGTCTCCTTTTCTTTTTCCCCCCTCGTTTCCTTTATTTTGTTCTCTTTTGGGTACCCTTGGGTGGACTGGAGGCGATGATGGCGGTATAGTCTAGACACCGTTGTCGTTAGAAACAGAAACTACGGGACAGACCAGGCAGCAATGTTCCGAACCCTATAATATTAGTATAGTAGTTGCGCCGGAACCTAGTTTGAGTAATGTCCTGACGCAGGCTGAGTGGTCCCATTTTTTTTTTCATGTGTTTTGCTTACTTTTTATGTTTTAGGTTCATTGTTGTGTTGGGTACGGGGGCGATGACAGCGGTATGGGCAATGCCCTCGGCAGAAACAGTACGCAGGTGATACCATACGGCAATCCTTCTGCTCCTACACAGCAGGTGCCCCCGGTGCTGGTGGCGTCGTGTCATCTGCCTTGTTGCTGTTTGTTTGTCGTTTTCCGGTAGATTTCGTTCTTCTTGTAATTACCGTATAATTTCATCTAATTATTTGCTTTTTCTTGGGTAACTCTTCCCCCCCCGCCCCTGCGATACATTTTCTGTCTTCTCATTTATATTTTTTATGTCCTTTATCTCTTCTTATTTTCTTCCTTTTCCCTGAAAGTAGCCTGGTGTGCTGACTTGCGTATTTTTCGTCTTCCTCGTGTTCGTTGTATTTGACATTGCATGGCCTAATCACCTCACTCACCGCATGTGAGATGTTCATCTCTAGCTTGCATTTTGTGACCACAGAGCTCGTCTCTCTCAACGGTATTGATTAAGAGGAAGTGTCGGCACAGACACACTGGTTGCGCCGGGTGTAGATGGGTGGAAATATCAATTTAGTGTGAACAACACACCACGCGTCATAGAGAGACGAGCTCTGAGGTCACAAAGCACGAGACAGAAACACACAAGGCCAATACTGCAAGGTGATTTGGCTATCTATGTAATGCCAACCGCAATGAGCATGTGGTATCTCATTATCGACGCCGATATGAAGGTCGCCTCCTCCAATGATGTCGGCCTTGTCTTGGTGTTGGACGGGTGTTGGCCGAGGCCGAGACTTGCTTGTTCTTTCGTACATGTGGCAAGGAGGTGCGTTCACATTTTTTTCTCGTATTAAGCGAGGGGAGATTTCATAGAGTGATCTGAGGAAGCTTAGGTCGTTCTCGTAGAGGACCCTGGGCTCTCGGTTGCGTTCGGGGTTGTTATTGCCGAGCGCCAACTATCATGAAAATCCATTACTGATGGCATTTCTCATAGACCCGGCGTTCTTAACGCGTCTTCATGGTTGGCAAAAACGATTGGAGATTGACGATATCTACGTAGGTACCCTGTCCTCCACATGCGGGCAACAAACAAATGTATACAAGCCAGTACACAAGACTATTGGCAGTAAAAAAGAAAAAAAAAAGGATGAATGAGAACCAAGAAAACACTCAAAGGAAGAAGCAATTGGAAATAAAGCGGGAATCAGGATAGCGCGACAGAAAATATTAGAAACAAAAGGCAACAGACTGCCAGCAACTACGTAGCAGCTAGTGATTCATATTGTGTCGGACGATCCGATAAATCAGTAATCAAATGGGGAATCATGTCGGGAAAAAAAGTGTCCCGATTACGGGTTTAGCATCCGATTACCAATTACCGATTGCCAATCATCGATGAATTGCCGCATGTTTGCCAGGAAGAGGCGGTGAGAGCTGCTGCTGCCCCTATACCAGGCCGTTGAGCTGCTGCCCCTATAACGGGCGCGTTGCTTTGGGGGAACCCGGTACCCTGGCACCAAGTATGAATATATGGCGCGTAATATGTGTGTATCATTGCGAATTTTTCAGGGCTTACCAAGGCTCATGACCCAACCCGCGTGTCGAGACAGAAAGATCCCGAAATATAACCGGTCGAGTCCGGTCGGATCTGGAAGTGCTCGAATTCCATGGGGCGGGTTCGGAGTTCTTCAGGGCATGTCTTGGGCCGGTGCTGGTGGGCCGCCTTGGGGATGGGGGCCCAGTCCACTAAACTTTCAGAGGATGCGCAGCGGCCCGGCCCGGTCCGTCACATCTCCGATGATGGGCCGCGACCCGGCCTGGTGTAATGTAGTGCCCTCCGTAGAAGGATACTTTGAAGATTCGACTTGAAACTATGTCAAGGTTGAGGTGAAACCACGTGATATTAGATGTCACACTCACGTCCAGGTCATCATAGATGGGCGGTAATGTACCCATGAGAAGCACGCTTCACAACACCGACCAACCACGCATCCCCCTCTCGGAGTTCCACTACACCGGCCCATCGAATCTAAAGGGTTCCGGCCCGGCCGGGCCAATGACATTCGCGGCGAGGCGCATGAAATACGGGCCCTATTTTGGGCCGGTCCGTTATCTCGTGACGAGCGTGGGACACGAATATCTTGTGAAATATCTTATTGTTCCCCTGGCAATGCTGGCGACGGATGCCCGAGGGGTGCTACACCGCCGTCGGGGAGTCAGTTACAAGCGTGGAAAGTGCCAGGCTGACGCGCATCGGGGTTTATGTTCGTGGCAAGGCGACCGGCCGAGACGCATGGCAAGGAGGGGTACTCGATGAAGCGGGCGAGGGCGGTTACTGATTGGTTTACAGTTATGGAAGAGCTAATGGTGTTATGCTTGTAGCCGCTGTCTGACCCTTGCTGTGGGTACCCGGAACGTGCGTCTTGCGTGTTGGGGCTGGAGTTGTGTGTATGTAACCTTGACCCTGCTGCCGGCCTGACCGATGGCGGCGGCCCTTGCGAGAGCTGTTTCCAGCATCCCCTGGTTTTTTGCCACGGCGTTAGCACAGTATGCGTTCCTGCCCGCGACGGTACGCATCGCCATAGTCTCCGAGCTGACCAAGCTCGGGGTTCATGCACCCAATAGCTTTTGTAAAAGGGTGTTTTTACTGTTTAAAATAATGCGAGGTATCCTGGCAAATAAGGCAGTGTCCTCGGTTTTCGTGAAGGGCTGCTGCGGAGACTGCTGGTGAAAGGAGACCACTCCACAGAGGAGGGTCACCAGTCGAAAATCTACCGCCAACAATGCAAACTTCATCACAATGGGGAAGCGGCCAGGTCGAGAACCTTGTGACACACGCTCACGATAACAGTGTTGCGTTGCCAACCCGTAGCCCAAGCAGAAGTCTGCGATGGCGCGCACCCCTGTCCGCGGCCAAGGGCGACAGGCGAGGGCCCCGACGGGGAGATACACGCCCCCCCGATACCGAAACAGGCAGTGATGAGATGTTTTTGTCATTTAAGGCAGGTGTCTTACTGTTCGCGAGGGCGCCCAAGGTTAACCACATATAACCGATCGACCCAAAGGGAAGAGGACACGTTGCCAGCTCACCAGGGTACAGGCTAGGCATGAGCTGCGGGGGCTTCTCGTTTACACTCAGACGAACTGTCTCTAGTACCAGCCCCACCCCCGACGCCAAAGTGCTCTCGATCCCTGTCACCCCCGAATTCACCACCCGGACAGCACGATAGTAAGCCGCATAAGGGGTACCGTTTAGGACACCAACATTCTGCAATTACTAAGAGCAGACGCCACGCCTCCGTGGTCGAATTGCCGGCTCAACACTTGGACAATAACATCGAAATACACTGGCCCTTAATCTCCCCGCCCAAGAGCGCGTGAGACCTGTCCAAAACTATCGTCAATGATGGTGAGGGTAAGGGTTGACGGCCTGTCAGGAAGGATAGCACGCCCGAAAGCTTTGCATGGGGGGCGTTCCCACCCGGAAACCCAAACCACGGTTTCTATGCCGGCTTGGCGGTAACTCGTACCGAAAACCATCAGCATGTTAAGCGAGTGCCTGGTCGGGGTTCGGCGGGGCAAAGGTTTGATGCGCTCGACCTTGCGCGTATCGATATATATGTAAGCATACTTAACAGTGGCTATATGGTGGGCTTCGATCTGGGCGGCGGCCGCGTCTACAGAGGCCTGCCGATCGTGGGCGAGAGTGGAAGACAACGGCTGCGCGCCGTTATCATAAATCATCATTTGTTGTAACCTATCCGTGGAACAGGCTACATTGACCGCGAACGGAACCTATCTCTCGGAAGGTAGTACTACCGTAACGCCCGGGGAATCTTCTCTGGGTCGTCATTTGTTGTCCCTTATCCTTGGAACAAGCTACATCGACCAGGGACGGAACTTGCCTCTTAGAAAAACTTGCCTCTCTTTTTTAGAAGGCAGCTTTCCTTGACGTCCGGAGGGGGCGCACTATTGTCCTCTCCGTCCGAAGAGTCGGATGGTGGGCTCGAGGTGGAGCTATCAGCATGTGTCCATGAATGCTCGCATCCCGAATTGCCCCCAGAATACCTGATTTCTCCCCCTCCCTTGTCGCGGTGCGTCGTGCCCATGTGACGTCTGTTGCCACCACCAACGCTGATATGGCCGGAGTCACCACAGTTGTTCCTCCCCGAACCACCCCCGCGACGGTCGCAGTCCTCGCCGCCCCCGCGGCGGTCGTGGCCGTCGCCACCGCCGCTTCCACTGGCCCGAGGTGGAGCTATCAGCATGTCTCCATAAACGCTCGCACCCCGAAATGCCCCCAGAATGCGTGCTGTTCTCCCCTCCCTTGCTCCGGTGCGTCGTAACCGTGCAACGTCTGTTGCCATCACCACCGCTGATATGGCCGGAGTCACCATGGTTGTTCCTCCCTGAACCACCCCCGTGATGGTCGCAGTCCTCGCCGCCCCCGCGACGGTCGTGGCCGTCGCCGCCGCCGCCTCCACGACGGAAGCCATCGTCGCCGCCGCCATCGCCGCCGCCGTCGGGAGAGCGGCCGTGGGCCCTTTCCGCACGTAGCTGTGCGTCATAAACCTCAGGGTTCGTTCAGAGCACGGTTTCCGTCGCGACTGCGTGGGCGCGCCGAAGTGAGTCACAGAGGGCGTTCACGGCCACCGTAATATTCTGCGACAGGTAGCACACGGACCCAGTCCGTTTTGTCGCGAAGCGGACCGACAAAAGAGGCTCTCGCTTGAGACGGATCACGGTGGTTGCCGCCTCCACACCTTCCGTTACCTCGTCCGCCGAAATAGCCCATGAGGCTCTACCGTCAGACACTCCACGCTACCACGCTTTTAGGTATGAAGTACCCAATCGATCCGCTTGTTTAGAACTGGAGAAACAACATTGTATTCTGCCACGGCCGGTGTGGTAGAACCGCCCAAAAAGAGAGGGATCGCCGTTGCCGCATCGACGAGGTGGTCCTTGGTCTGAGGGGCTCCGGTGGCGGCGGGGGAAGTTCCCAAGAGCTTCAAAGCCTCCGCGGCCGTGACGGCGGCGTGGGCTCTAGTGCCCGGAGGAGGGCCCCCCACAGCGGTAGAAGCGCCTGAAAAATAGGGGGCTCTCGAGCTTGTAGCGGGGTGTACCGCAGAAACAGCGGCAGGGTAAGTCCCGGCGTACGTAGATGAGGTTCTTGCGGCAAACGTTGCAGGAGCACCCGAAAAATAAGTCGCCTCCGCAGCAGTAGCGTCAGAAGCACGCGCGTCGCGGCGGTGCTTTTGTCGCGATTTGGCGAGGTCTTTCTCCGCACGCAGGATGGCCGCAGCCGCCACCTCGGCTACCCGAGCGCGTTTCCTCGCTTCCCTGAGGAACGGAATCCTCTTCGCGGCTGCTGTTATTGCCCACTGCTCTACAGATGCGCGGAGGAGTTGATCTTTTCAAGGGAAGCTTGCGCGGTGGTCAACGCCTCCGTCTTGGCGCGGGCATGCTTTTCCCGCCTGATGGAGGCCTCCTGGACAGCGTCCGAGAACACCGTGGTTTTGAGGGGTCCCAATCTGTTGGGGAGGCCCAGGCAGTTTCGCGCTTCGGCAGGCATTGTGGTCCAGGCGTTCTCAATCAGGATACCCCGAAGGAGGCGCGACAGGGTCTCGGAGGGGGGAAGCTTAGGCTGGGGGGTCGGCACCTCATCGTGGTCCCCGTGATTCGAACCAGAGGACTCGTGCTCCTCGAGCTGCAAGTATCCAGTCGCCTGGGGCGGGTCGCCCTTTGGAGGCCCGTCACTGTTCACCTCTTCACGAGTGGGAGAGGCGTCTCCTGCCACCCCTTCGCAAGGGGAAGACGCGTCGTCGACCACTTCTTTGCGAGGTGAAGGCGCGTTGTTCTCTCCATCTTCCTATTGTCGATATCGGCGGCCGCGACGCCTGCCGTGCCTGTCTCTACCCTGAGAATCCTCCGACTCCAAACTAATCGTGGATGGAAACGCGCATCTTTGTCTGGGCTCGAGAGCAGGAAGCATGGGGGGAAAGGGGAGCGCGACAATGAGCGGGACTCAGGCGTAGCGATATCGCGAGACCCAGTCGTAAAAGTAGCGGTAAGCCCTCCAGCAGTAGTACTGTGGATACCGGTTGCGGTGGGCCTCTGCGCTTTCAGCGGCAGCGGCACAGCGCGCATCAGCAAAGGCAGAGTCGCTGCCAGCCGTAGCAACAGTACGACACGTAGTCCCCAGGGCGACGGCACTCGTAGTAGCAGCAATAGCGCTGTGAGGTGCTGGAGCAAAAGCATCTGAGCTTGCGGCGGCGGCAGCAGGCTCATTTACATTGGTGGTACGCTTGCCACAGCTCAAGTAACCGCGCTGTGGGGTACCGACGAGAAACGGTCTGTACTCGCAACAGCGGCAGCAGGCTCGTGCATAGCATTGGATACGCTCGTCACTGCCGCAGCAGTCGGCGTTGTTTCTGCGGCGCCTTGGCGGGAGCCAGCCTCGAGAGCCGAAGACGTAAGTACCACTAATACAGTTACCAACACGATTTTCAAGTGGTGTTGGAAAAGTCACAATAGTGTCAGCATGTGCCAACCCAACTTCCCGTGGCATCTGTAGGGGAAAATGTCTCAGCGGTATCTAAATTTCATGTATCACATGATGTGCGAGGTTGCGCTCCAGGCGTGAGGAGAGAAAAGATCCCGAAAGCAGACCCACGAGTCTTCGTGCTAGGATCAGCTCCGACCTTCTTCTTACCAGGAGCTGTGGTGAGGGGCGAGCATCGACAAAAATCTTGCCCGTGCGTGAGTCGGCTAGCGTCTGGCTTCTGTGTACTCTTGGAGAAAAACTCACACCCATCCCAAGACCAAGGCTCTCTGCCAGAACGGTGTGCATGAACGGCAGCGGGGCACGGGACAGAGACATGACTGGTGTATCCGATTGCTTCGCAACGACGGCCAGGCTGTGATGGGCATTAGAGGGAAAAAAACAAGGCGTTGAGGTTGCCGACGCGGTAAGCGTGTAGGTTTCCACAAGCCCGCGAACATCGCCAGAGGAGCGACCCTCGCGTACGCGGTCAACGAGAGGGAACTCGCTGGCATCGACGGTGAGCCGTTGTACGGCGGGGGGCTCCGGCTGGGTCGCTTCGCTAGTCTCAGATGGACGTTGGGGGCCCGTGCCGCTTTGGTTCATCGGTGGAAAGGGGAAAAACAGGCAAGAGCTGGTCTAACTTTGTATTCTACCTCGGAGTGAGGCCAACACAACGAGGAAAAGTGCGAAGAGAGAATGCCCAAAAGCCGCGACGCCAAGTTATATATGCTTTATGACCTTGATAACAGACACAGACCACCTTCTTGCAGGCCTCTCTACTAGGTAGGTTCCACGTTGGTCACTCACATGTCTTAAGAGAAGCTCCTGCATTAATCTATCTAGCCGCGGACAGATATGTGCCTTTGATCGCTCACGCACCAGGTAATCCTTGTTTACATGGAACCTGGTACGCATTGATTTGCCCACATAGTGGTTATCATGGGCTACTACTGCTGCGGCTGTGTATCCGGGGGTCGCCATCGTAGACCTCTTTGCTCTATGTTTTTTTTTTCAGCGGCAACATGAGTCGTGGTTATTGCGGTGTTGCAGTACTGTGTTCTGTATATTCCCTGTTCGCGCCTCGCTTATCCCTTTATTCGTTTGAAGATACAGTAAGTAGAGGTCAGACCAGGTAGCAATGCTCCTAACCCTCTTCTAGTAGTTGCATTCGGAACCCAGGTTGGGTGCTGCCCGGACGGCGGCTGGGTGGTGTCATCTACTTTGTATCTGGGCGTTTGCTTGCATAATGATTATTAGGCTTCGTTTTTGTATTCGGTACGGGGGCGACGACGACGGTATTGGCAGCAGGGCGTATAATAGGCGGTAACGTGTTGCGCTGGTGCACGTTTGGGTACTAAATCCTACCAGGTACTTTTTTTCTCAACGAGCCGAGATATGTTCCGGCTTGCCTCAATACGCTTTTCCTGAGCGGTACTTTTTCTCGACGCAGGCAAATAAAATTGTGCAGGCCCTGATTCGCCGTAGATTAAAAAAGTGTTTTGATCTGTTCCGCCTGGCAAGAAACGTTTTGGCGTTTTTTCCGACGCAGGTGATTTGATTCTTGCGTTGTTTTCGTCTTGCCCAGATGCTTTATTTGGGGCTGGATTATAACCACAGCAAATGTAACAATGTTGCTGTTTTCCTCTGCATAAGGACGAAGCAGGCCTCAAACAACTCGATCGAAAAGGGGGAAGAAATACCCAGTATGTAGTGTTTGCAACAAAAAGGGAAGAAAAAGGGGAAAATAAATCGAAAATAATAAAAAGAAGAACGAAGAAAAAACTGAATGAAAAAACAATTGGAAACGAACGAAATAGGACGTCACGAGAAAAGCGAAGAAAAGCACAACAACAGAAGAAGCCAGCAGCTGCTAGCAGCATGGTATATAAGGCTTGGTTTGGGTAAGCTATTGGTTAGCCTTTTGCAAGTGGTCAAACGGATTAATAACCCACCAATTCCTCAACAAATGGCGTCGTCGGCAGGACCATAGGATTTTTGGGTCGTGGGTTCGAGTCCCACTATCCTCAATTTGATAAACTTTTCCAGACTTTCGACATGCCGAAACTTGAAAAATAATGTCCCCGGTATCCCCAGGATATGAAACCGCTTGAATATTGACAGGAGGCCTGTACATCCAGCCGACCTGCTATCCCGCCGTTTCAGGGAGGGAAGTGTTATATAGGGCTTAGTTTGGGTAAGTGTTATAATAAGGCTTTAGTTTGGGTAAGCTATTGGTTAACCTTTTGCAAGTGGTCAAACGGACTAATACCCCACTAATACCTTAACAAATGGCGTCGTCGGGAGGACCATGGGTTTTTGGGGTCGTGGGTTCGATCCCCACCGTCCACAATAATAAACTTTTCAGATTTTCCCCATCCATGTCGAACTTGAAAAATACTCTCCCAGGTATACCCAGGCAATGAAACAGCTTGGATAGTGACGGGTCCGCCCGTATATCCGGTCGACCTGCTACCCCGCCGTTTCAGGCGGGGAGAGTGTTATAAGGCTTAGTTTGGGTAAGCTATTGGTTAACCTTTTGCAAGTGGTCAAACGGACTAATACCCCACTAATACCTTAACATAAGCTATTGGTTAACCTTTTGCAAGTGGTCAAACGGACTAATACCCCACTAATACCTTAACATAAGCTATTGGTTAACCTTTTGCAAGTGGTCAAACGGACTATTAATAATACCCCACCTATTCCTTAACAAGTACTAAGTAGCTATTAATAGCAACAAAACAGATGAAGCCATCCAACCAAGGGTCGGTCGCCCCGGTGGTCTATAAAATAGACGGTCGCCCCGGTGGCGTATCAGGTTATCCTCGAGCCTGGTATAGGTCAGTTTCGTGAGTTCGAGCCCCGCCGAGTGCATACTCGTATAAATTCGTTGGAAGTTTTTCTTGTGCACAAACTGACTTGTGGAAAGCGCGAGAGCGTGAGTTAGCAACACTCGAGAAAAAAATCGACGAGCAGTGGGATTACCTATGCGCCATGAAAATTGAAGGCAAGAACCGGGGGGGAGAAGGGACGACACCTGTGACCACGGCTTGCCCAGAAGCTGGAAGGTTAAAGTGTGAGAAAAAAAAAAGTGATTATAACCTCGAACACTACGAGGTACTAAGGTTACAGTCATTCGTCTCGGTATCATGGACATTTTGGTTTCTAGAGACACACCAACAACTGCCGAGACCGCTCCATCTCATAGCGTGGGTAATCCGAGGACCAACGCCCGAATAGGTACGGTGGACCGTATCTGGACCAAGTCCGGCGGAAGGCTGTTTTCTCGGGATCGGGGTTTTTGTTGTTAGTGGGTGAGCTTACTACGCAAAAGTTCACACTATCCGGAATGACGGCGTTCCGCGTGCTATCTCCACCCACGCACTTGATCCCCAGGGTTCAGGTCGGGGCGACAAACTCACGGATCCGTATACAACGGCAGCTTGTTTGTGCTGCTGGAGTAAAAATGGGGACCGCCGGTAAAGACAGCTCGGGCCACGGAAACTGAATGAAGGAACGCCAGCTAGCGCTGTGGATTGCGAATGCAATTGAGGTAAATCGACACACGACGTGTACAAAAATGCGTGGAGGTGTGGTGAGCTTAATAAGCTTCACTTTTCTCCATCTGCCAGATGATTAAAAAAAAAATGATAATGAGAAGCAAAACTCGACGCGAGTCGACGAGGGAATTATTCTCGCGATAAAAATGAAGGCGCGCACAGTAACGGTGAGGAGGGGAAAGAGCCTACTTTAGCGACCCCAGGTTAGTGTTACGTCTAGGTAGGGAGGACGAGAAAGAAAAGTAGTGCAAGATAAAATAAAAAAATGTAGGATGTGAACAAAAAATTAAAAGCGCCGGGGCCAGCACCTACAAACCTATATTGGGTTTTGAATGGCCCTGCTGCAGGAATAGGAGCCGCATGGCCTTTCACTTGCGACGATGCGTGCTGATTATTTTTCCTGTATTTTTAAGAGCTCACTAAATCCAACTAAAATCTATCCTAGAAAGAGGCCTCTTTTTTTCCAGCTCTTCTTAGGCCATTTTTTTTACAGTCGGATTTGTCAGTCGAAAACGGCCGTCTTCGACTGCAGCCCAAATCGGGCTTTCTTAGGCCATTTCTTATACAGTCGGATTTGTCAGTCGAAAACGGTCGGAAAAGTTTTACACGTGTTTTTTGAACCGATCGCATCGCTCATCCCACCACCAAACACACCCACACGGCCATACGGCCACACACCCATACCAGGTACCACACTGCACTATCATATTGTTGTTGTTCTCACATTAACTCGCATAATCAAGTCCGTGGTCACAGGACGGGCTCCAGTCACTATGGAGCTGAGGAATACCCTAGGGAAAAACACAAACGACCCAAGGTGGTACACGCATGTATCACAGCTGACGCAATTCATGCCTCCACCAGAAACATATAAAAGTGAAATCGGGAATCAGTCTACGATGTGCCAGGTCTATACCTGGTGCATACGTCTCATTACTCACGCCTGGAAGAACCGACTATAGCGCTTGCCACCCAAGAAAGACTACCACGTACACATTACACGTAGTATCTATCACTACGCATACGCACGACAGACGCAAGTCAATTGAAAAAATGAAACAAAGAACAAATAAGAAGAGAAAGGAAAGGAAGAAAAAAGAAGAAAGCGAAAAAACAAAAACAAAACAGGGAAAGAAAGAAAAGAAAAGACAAGAAAAGCAAGAAAAGGCGAGACAAGAAGAGGAAGCAAGGAAAGGAAAAGAGAAAAAAATGTCATACTAGCAGGCCCTAGGAACTGACTAAAGACGACATTGGGCTCATAGAGGATATCAAGTGCATCAGCAAATGGCACTGGGGAGAAAGCGCAACATGGCCAAGAAGTTAGGGCAGTCTTACGCTATCTTGTCACGGCCATTGGAAGGCCCACAACTTTCAAGACGATGATAGCCAAACCCAGACTTCGGTCTCTTGGGCATGACGTCCCCCCTTCCCCCCCCCCCCCCCTTCCCCCCGTCCCCCCTCCCCCCCCCCCCCCCCCCTTCCCCTTCCCCCTGGCTGCTTAGAGATGTCGACGGTGGATGACGCTGCCGCAGCCTTTGCGCGTTGCTCTGCGGCTTTGCGCCTCTCCGTCGCATGCCAATTCCGCATGAACAACTCGGCTCCCTCCTCTACTCGTCGAAACCATCTGCCAGCCTTCTGAGCAGCCTTTCGCCACCGTTCGAATTTCATTCCGAAGACCGACATATCCTCCTTCAAATGATGCAAGGCGCTGACGCTGGCGTGGCTATCACCGCTGTTGCTTCTCGCAGCAAGTCAGCATAGCGCATTCCTAGTTCCGCTCGCCAGTAGCGTGTATCACACGACGCAGCAGCCCGCGGTATCGATCCCATGCTGCCAACAACGGCTGCGCCGAGCTTTGGCGGCTCTCGGCTGAGTGCAACTCCACGAACGTAGATTTGGCGGCTTTCGGCTAAGCCCAAGGCCACCAACTCGCTGGGACGAGGGTACGCCGAGCCGTTGCTGGCGGAGAAAGCGCGAAGCACAGAGCTGCCAACCGATTTCGACTGCTGTACAGCAGTACTCTGTCACACCAACCGCCTCTAGGAAGAACACAAAAACTATAAAATCGACTCGACTGACGATAATAAGAAGAAGGACCAGAAGATTCCAGTCGAAAAAAAGTCCAGCCGAAAAGGGCCGTTTTCGACTGGCGGAACCCGACTGTATATGTATATGTATAATTATGATTATTTTTTTTTTCCTTCGGGCACATCTCTTCGTGCTCGCACCTTTGTCCCAAACGTCGGGTGGAGTGGGCACAATTCGACCGTCGGGATCTGGAGGTTTGGGCGCGATCCGTGCTGTGTGTCGCGCATGGCAAGCCTTTTAAACTTTTTTGGCCTTGGGCACACTTAAGGCAAATCCCCGGGTTTCCGAAACATCCCCGGGGATTGGGTTTCTGCATCCCCTATCCCCGCGTACGTACGTCAAATTTTGATGCCGAGCTTTTCTGCTCGTAGAGGGTACACGTTTTTTTCCCTCGTTTTGCACAGAGCACCACGCTACGATCCTGCCGCCCAGCAGCAGTCCAGCCCCCTAGCAGCAGCAGCCTGCAACTTTATGCGCGTGTGGCTGCTGTTGTAGTAGCTGATTATTTGATCGGAGCGTGGCATTTGTCACCCCACCATACCCCGTATTTCTGGTGTGCTGCCGCTTCGGACGCATCTCAATTGCATGTCCATAGATTGCGCCAATTTGGTCGGAAATATAGGAACCTTTTATTATTAATTGATATGCAAACCCATCCTTACATTTACGTCCAAAGAGGCGGTATTTTTCCGTACTACATACCAAAGGGGTACGTATTGTTTTGTGTCGGAGATTTTGATCACGCCACAGATGACAGGTACTAAACATGGGGACGGCACAACGCTACGTGTACAACCCTACCGCGCAGCAGCAGTAGTGGGATACAGCATGTACATGCGCGTGGCGAGTCCTCGCTATGCTGAGGCGAATTGCTTTCGTCTCCACGAGGGGACGACTTAGAATCGGACGACAATATAAACAATCCAGCGTAATTTTGCTTGACTATAAAAAGCAAACAGCAGTGGATATAGGCGCTGATGGCACCACGCTACGATTCTGCCGCCCAGCAGCGGTCCAGCCCCCGAGCATCAAGAGCGTGCAACTTTATGCGCGTGTGGCTGCTGTTGTAGGAGCTGATTCTTTGATCGGAGCGTGTCATTTGTCACCCCACCATACCCCATATTTCCGTGTGCTGCCACTTCGTGCGCATCTCCATTGCATGTCCATCGATCGCGCCAATTCGGGCGGTAATATAGGAAACTTTCTGATGTTCATTTATATACCAACCCATCCTTAAATTTACGTCCAAGTAAAAATAGTGTTTTTACGTACATAACAGAGGGGTAATGTTACGGGTCGGAGATTTTGCTCACACCACAGATGGCAGAGACCAGACAACATGAGGACAGCACAACGCTACGTGTACAACCTTGCCGTACAGCAGCAGCAGTAGTAGGATACACCATGTATGTGTGCGCGTGGCGAGTCCTCGCCATGCTGAGGCGAGTTACTTTCGTCTCCACGAGGGGACGATTTTGAATCGGACGACGATCTAAACAATCCAGCGTATTTTTTCTTAAATCTAAGAAGCAAAAAGCAGTGGATATATGCGCTGATGCTCCATGAGAAAGGGCTTCTCTGTCTCAGCGACAATGGAAGCCCTACAGTTCCTCATTCCGCGCACTCTCTGCGACGAACTGGCGGTGAAGGGGGGTGATTGCCCATCCTGCCGTGTATCACTCGTCGTTAAGTTCAATATCTGGCTCAACAAAACACGAAGAGCACCTATTCTGAATTTTCTGATTTCCATACGAAACAACAGGAAACAAAGAAAAAACATCAAAACCACGATAGAAAGACGGCGCACGGAACAACTGCTGATTTGTTTTTTCAGGGCTTTCCACGGGTCGGGTCAAATCTCGCGGGTCGGGTCGGGTCGGGTCGGGTCAGCTGACCCGACCCGATCCGGGAGATTTTCAAGACGTCTTGACCCGACCCGACCCGACCCGACCCGCGAGATTTTCGAGACGTATTGACCGAACCTGACCCGACCCGCGAGAGTTTGGAGACGTCTTGACCCGACCCGACCAGACCCGCGAGATTTTTGAGGCTTTCTTGACCCGACCTGACCCGACCCGCGAGATTTTCGAGACGTCTTGACCCGACACGACCCGACCCGCGAGATTTTCGAGACGTCTTGACCCGACCCGACCCAACCCGACCCGACCCGCGAGATTTTGAAATCGTCCTGATCCGACCTGACCCGACCCGCGACAATCCGGGTGACCTGCGAGATGCGGGTCGTCTGGCGGGTCCCATTAACTTGACCCGTGACATTTCTCACGGGTCAAAGTCAAAACGTCACGGGTCAAAGCATGTACACCTCGGTCGGTTGGTTGGTCCTTGGTCCCTCGTACTTTTCCCAGTACGTCGTGTTCTCTGCGTTTTTTACCGGCATTGTTTGCAGATGATGATTATGTCATGTGGTGTGCACGCGAAAAATAGAAAAGAAACGGCAATCCACATGCATCGACATGCCCGTACCGCTACACCACCGGGTCGACCCGACGAGCGACCCCGAAGAGCGAGCTACTTATCAGTTATAAGTGCAATCTCCGGCCCCGGCAAGCAGCCTAGCTGAGCCGCCTCCGGCAGCAAGCCCACAACTGGGGCGGTGGATCTGTCAGCAGGGGCTGCGATCCGCGAGGATGCCTTGTCTGCTGCTGTTTTGCTGCTGCTGCTTGCTGCTGCTGCTGCTTCGACAACGGCTGCTCTTCTTGCTTTTTTACGTTTGGTCACATTTCGTACTGGTTTGATTATTGTCGAGCTAGCTACTACTACTGCTGTATCTATCTTCTATCTGTGCAGTCTCCAGCCCCGGCAAGCAGCCGAGCTGAGCCGCCTCCGGCAGCAAGCCCACAACTGGGGCGGCGGGTCTGTCAGCAGGGGCTGCGATCCGCGAGAATCCGGGGTCTGCTGCTGCCAGTGCTGCTGCTTCTGCTGCTGCTGCTGCTTCGACGACGACTGCACTTCATTGCCTTACTACGTTTGGTCACATTTCGTACTGGTATGACCGTAATATTTCTACTGCTCTTGTTACGGCTTCAGTAGGTACGGTATTCGCGTCACTCTGCTGTATGCCTTGGTACGAGTAGCTAGGGGTACTGCCTGGTGATTGTTCTGCACGCTTTGATGACATATGATCGGAGCATCGGCACGAGGGAGGCAGGAAGCGGAAATGTTTGTATTTTTTTGGCGGACCCGCGGGCCCGACCCGCGGGGCGCCTGCACGGCATCATCAATGGCTCTCAACTGTAAGTTTGAAAAAGGCGGATCCGCCGGCCAGATCCGCGGGTTTGACCCGCGGGTCAGTCCAAAACAACTCACGGGTCATTATTACAGCTTGACCCGCGAAGTGACCCGTATCTCGCGGGTCATGACCTGACCCGACCCGCGAGATTTTGAAAACCTCTTGACCAGACCCGACCCGACCCGCAAGATTTTGAAACCTCTTGACCCGACCCGACCGGACCCGCGAGATTTTAGAGCCTCTTGACCCGACCCGACCCGACCCGCGAGATTTTGAAAATCTCTTGACCCGACCCGACCCGACCCTTGAGATTTTCAAACGTAATGACCCGACCCGACCCGACCCCCGAGATTTTGAATCCCCCTTGACCCGACCCGCGGGTCGGGTCAAGGCCCGTGAAAAGCCCTGGTTTTTGTGCCGGTTGAAAATTCACCTATTAGTCCTTTAATTTTTCACCACGCAAAATTTACAGGGCTTTTCACGGGTCATGACCCGACCCGCGGGTCGGGTCAAGGGGGTTTCAAAATCTCGCGGGTCGGGTCGGGTCGGGTCATTACGTTTGAAAATCTCACGGGTCGGGTCGAGTCGGGTCAAATGATTTTCAAAATCTCGCGGGTCGGGTCGGGTCGGGTCAAGAGGCTCTAAAATCTCGCGGGTCCGGTCGGGTCGGGTCAAGAGGTTTCAAAATCTTGCGGGTCGGGTCGGGTCTGGTCAAGAGGTTTTCAAAATCTCGCGGGTCGGGTCAGGTCATGACCCGCGAGATACGGGTCACTTCGCGGGTCAAGCTGTAATAATGACCCGTGAGTTGTTTTGGACTGACCCGCGGGTCAAACCCGCGGATCTGGCCGGCGGATCCGCCTTTTTCAAACTTACAGTTGAGAGCCATTGATGATGCCGTGCAGGCGCCCCGCGGGTCGGGCCCGCGGGTCCGCCAAAAAAATACAAACATTTCCGCCTCCTGCCTCCCTCGTGCCGATGCTCCGATCATATGTCATCACAGCGTGCAGAACAATCACCAGGCAGTACCCCTAGCTACTCGTACCAAGGCACACAGCAGAGTGACGCGAATACCGTACCTACTGAAGCCGTAACAAGAGCAGTAGAAATATTACGGTCATACCAGTACGAAATGTGACCAAACGTAATAAGGCAATGAAGGGCAGTCGTCGTCGAAGCAGCAGCAGCAGCAGCAGCAGCAGCAGCACTGGCAGCAGCAAGCACCAGCAGCAGACCACGGATTCTCGCGGATCGCAGCCCCTGCTGACAGACCCACCGCCCCAGTTGTGGGCTTGCTGCCGGAGGCGGCTCAGCTAGGCCGCTTGCCGGGGCTGGAGACTGCACAGATAGAAGATAAATACAGCAGTAGTAGTAGCTAGCTCGAGAATTATCATACCAGTAGTACGAAATGTGACCAAACGTAAATAAGCAAGAAGAGCAATCGTCGTCGAAGCAGCAGCAGCAGCACAGCAGCAGCAGCAGCAAGCAGCAGCAGCAAAACAGCAGCAGACAAGGCATCCTCGCGGATCGCAGCCCCTGCTGACAGATCCACCGCCCCAGTTGTGGGCTTGCTGCCGGAGGCGGCTCAGCTAGGCTGCTTGCCGGGGCCGGAGATTGCACTTATAACTTATAAGTAGCTCGCTCTTCGGGGTCGCTCGTCGGGTCGACCCGGTGGTGTACCGGTACGGGCATGCCCATGTATGTGGGTTGCGGTTTCTTCCAAATTTTTCGCGCGCACACCACATGGCATAATCATCATCTGCAAACAATGCCGGTAAAAAACGCAGAGAACACGACATACTGGGAAAAGTACGAGGGACCAAGGACTAAGCAACCGACCGAGGTGTATATGATTTGACCCGTGACGTTTTGACGTTGACCCGTGAGAAATGTCACGGGTCAAGCTAATGTGACCCGCCAGGCGACCCGAATCTCGCGGGTCACCCGAATTGTGGTGGGTCGGGTCGGGTCAGGAGCATTTCAAAACCTCGCGGGTCGGGTCTGGTCGGGTCAGGAGTTTTTCAAAATCTCGCGGATCGAGTCGGGTCGAGTCGGGAGGTTTTTAAAAGCTCGCGGGTCGGGTCGGGTCGGGTCAGGAGGTTTTCAAAACTCGCGCGTCGGGTCGGGTCGGGTCAAGACGTCTCGAAATTCTCGCGGGTCGGATCAGGTCGGGTCAAGACGTCTCGAAATTCTCACGGGTCGGGTCGGGTGCTGACCCGACCCGACCCGACCCGACCCGCAAGATTTGATTCGACCCGTGAAAAGCCCTGAAAATTGACTGCATAAGAGTCGCCCGTATACAAAGTCCCCATCGTACGAGTACTGGCGCTGGACACGTACGTACTGATGGGATTACCACATATTTACGGTTCTCCACCACGACGGCGAGAGAGCGAACCGTACCCGGGAGGGCGCCTCCCCACACTCTCCTCCTCGAGCTGCGGACAAGAACATAGTTTTCAATAGCACCAGGTACATCTTATTTGCCCACAGACAGTCAGATGTTGGATGTTTGGGTTTCGTTCTTGCGCCACTCCCTGAGGCTCTCCCCGGAGGGGAACCTTGAAGGAAGTATATTTACACAGTCGAGAAAGGGCTTTTTTGACTCAATTTTTTTTACTGAGAATTCCGACTGGCGTTTTTCGACTGGATCCTCCAGTCAAAAAAAAACTCAGTCGAAAAAGTTTTACCCCTGATTTTTGAACCCATCGCATCGCTCATCCCACCACAAAGCACACACCCACACGCCCGCGCACCCATACCACGTACCACACAGCAGTATCATACAACAGCGCCGACGCTGCCTTTGCTATCACTGCTGTTGCTTCTCGCCGCAAGTCAGCGTGGCGCACTCCTAGCTCCGCTCGCCAGCAGCGTGTGTCACACGACAGCAGTAGCGCGCGTTATCGATGTCATTTGCCAACAACGGCTTCGCCTGCTGTAGCCTTGACGGCTCTCGGCTGAGTGCATCGCCAATGACATAGCTTTGGCAGCTTTCGGCTTGAAGCCCAACGCCACCAACCCGGTTGGATGAAGGTTCGTCGCGCGCGAAGCACGCGTTGCTCGCGAAGAACGCGCGCAGCACAGCTGACAGAGCTGCCAACCGACCTTCGACTGCCATACAGCAGTACAGTAATACTCCCTCACACCAACCGCCTCTAGGAAGAGCACAAAAACCATTAAATCAACTTGACTGACGATATGTGCAGCCGGTCGCCCCGGTGGCGTATCAGGTTATCCTTGAGCCTGGTACAGGTCAGTTTCGTGAGTTCGAGCCCCGCCGAGTGCATACTCGTATAAATTCGTTGGGACTTTTTCTTGTGCACAAATTGACTTGCGGAAAGCGCGAGAGCGTGACTTAGCAATACTCGATGAAAAATCGACGAGCAGTGGGATTGCTGAACCCTGTGCGCGATAAAAATTGGAGGCAAGAACCGGGGGGGAGAAGGGACGACACCTGTGACCACGGCTTGTCCAGAAGCTGGAAAGTAAAAGTGTGCGAAAAAAATAAAAAAAAAAACAAAAAAAAAAAAAAATATGTGCGTCGGCGCATCAGGTTTTTTATCCTCAAGCCTGGTATAGGTCAGTTTCGTGAGTTTGAATCCCCTCGAGTGCATACTCGTATAAAGTCGTGGGGATTTTTTCTTGTTGTGCACAAATTGGCTTGCGGAAAGCGCGAGAGTTAGCAACACTCAATGAAAAACCGACGAGCAGTGGGGTTGCTGAACTTATGCGCGATAGAAATTGAAGGCAAGAACGAGGGGGGAGAAGGGACGACACCCGTGCCACGGCTTGTCCAGAAGCTGGAAAGTAGATGTGTGTGAAAAAAAGAAAAAAAAAGAAGAGGGACCAGATGAATCCAGTGGAACAAAGTCCTGGCGAAAAGGGCCGTTTTCGACTGGCGCGGCCATTTCTTACACAATCGGATTTGTCAGGTTCGAAAACGGCCTTTTTCGACTGAGGCCCAAATCGGGCTCTCTTACACAGTCGAAAAAAAGCTTTTCGACTCAACTTTTTTCGACTGAATTTTCCGACTGGGGGATCCAGTCGAAAAACTCAGTCGAAAAAAAATATTACACGTGTTTTTTTTAACCCTTCGCTTCGATCATCCCACCACCAAACACACACCCACATGCCCAAACACCCACACGCCGACACACCCACACCAGGTACCACACAGCACAGCATCATACAAGGCACTGACGCTGGCTGGGCTATCACTGCTGTTGCGTCTCGCCGCAAGTCATCGTGGCGCATTCCTAGCTCCGCTCGCCAGCAGCGTGTATCACACGACGGCACAGCAGCGCGCGGTATCGATCCCATTTTGGCAACAACGGCTACGCCTGCTTGCTGTAGCTTTGGCGGCTCTCGGCTGAGTGCAACTCCACGAACGCAGCTTTCGGCTGAGTGCTGCTCCACGGACGAACGTAGCTTTCGGCTATAAGCACGAAGCCACCAACTCGCTGGGACGAAGGTTCGTCGAGCGCAAGCACGCGTTGCTCGCGCAGAACGCGCTCAAGCACAGAGATGCCAACCGATTTTCAACTGCCGTACAGCAGTACAGCTCGACTGACGATAAGAATGATGACCAGAAGATTCCAATCGAAAAAAAGTCCAATCAAAAACGGCCGTTTTCGACTGGCGGAATCCGACTGTGTAAGAAATGGCCTTATAGTATTAGACTATTGAAGGACATTATATTTTTCAAGGGCAACACTCTGGAGATAATTCTGATATCAGAACTCTGTATTCTGCACTGCCTACAAAATAAGCTGGTCACGGTGTGGTGGTAGTGGTCAGGAGGTAGGTGGTGGTGGCGGCGGTGGAGGAGTCTGAAACCGTTACCAGATAAACTTTTGTGGCGCCGTAGGGTCAACCGGACAAATTGTTTTCCTTGCTGCATGGCATACTACAATGCGCGCTGATCTGTGTTGCAAAATACGAAGTATATTATATAATAATGTTGCAAAATTTATGTAACAATCCTATGGCACGAAACGTTCGCAGTTTATGGCCGGACATTCACGACAAAAAGCTACCAGGTAGTAAGCGTTACAACAGAATTAACAAGGAAATCGGTGGTTGTTGCGGTGAAGAATACCAGGTACGTACATGGACTTGATTGCCCTCCGCCCGCTTCAATGTTTCGCTCTAAGTCTTGCAGGCGGCAACGTAGACACGCTATACATACTGCTTTGTACACTTAGTGCCACTTTTTGGAGGGCTCAGGTCCGATGGGGGATCACGTCGGCGTGAGATCAGGTTGCCAAGCGGGAGCAGGGTGTAGTTAAAAACAGCAAAAGGACGCACAGAGTTATTACAACTGTATAGTTCTGGTCCACAGGAATATTCTCAAAACTTTGCCCTGATTTTCGCTTCGTAATTTCAGTCCGACATTTAATTGTGGATTATCTACGTACGTACGTACTCGAGGTCTAGCCTATTAGATTCAGTATGCCTAGAAATGACCTATAGGCACAGGGGAACTTTCCAGGAAGGTTCAACATTTTCCAGGAGATTATTAGTCTATAGGCGTGGTAGAAGTTCATTATTATCAATTTGAAAACAAAGTAAAGCGGCGCAGCCGCATTTGTCGCCCTGTTCTGGACGGTTTCGTGTCCAGGTTGTAGGGTCAGGGTCATAGCGTTAGGGTTGGGGTTGCTTGGGTTGCCTCTACGCCCGTGCCTTGATCCCAGCATCGGAGGTAATCCCTAGCACGAACAATCGTAGCAAACAATAACCCGACCCTATTAATAGGAAGATCTATCCCAAACAGGTTCTTGAGGTCCTCAAATAATACCATTACACCACACCGGGAAAGGGAGGGACGGAAAGAGGAGCTTTCAAGCAAGGGGAGCGGGAGAAGAGTGGGTGGGAGGTGAGAGTGAGAGCAGCAGCAGCATATGATGATATCATAGATAGGAGTATTCTGTTGACATGGGACTGAAACGTGGATCGCAAGCGAATACTATCTAGTACCTCAGCTACCTGCTACTACTACTGTGCTACAGAGTAGCCATCATAATATATATATGAAGTCTAGTGAAAATGTTTCATCACTATTATTATACCATGTATATTTAATAGACTAATAATATAAGATATGCACTCCATAGAACAGAACAAGGCTTGCATAAGAGTGGCGTATCAGGTTATCCTCGAGCCCCGCCGAGTGCATACTATACTCGTATAGATTCGTGGGGACTTTTCTTGCGCGCAATTTTACTTGCGGAAAGCGCGGAAGCGTGAATTAGCAACACTCGATGAAATTGGTCTACATCTCTACGAAGGAACGAAAGTGAGTACTCTCCGAGGACCTGCTCAATTATCAGTTATGCAGACCTGGAGGGAGCACTCTGTGTCCCCCAACTTTAATTTAACAACGAGCAGTGGGATTGCTGAACCCTATGCGCGATAAAAATTGAAGGCGAGAACCGGGGGGAAGAAGGGACGACACTTGTGACCATGGCTTGTCCAGAAGCTGGAAAGTAGAAGTGTGAAAAAAAAACAAAAAAAAAACATACCAGGCAGGTACAAATAAAACCATTTTAAATTAAGACCCCGCGAAGTTATACCAGGGTATGCATACAAAACACAATTATTGATGTTGGTATTGATTTTATGATTTTATGGCTCTTCAAAAATGCTGAAAGGGGCTGCTGCCACGCGCTAGGTTATTACTTCGAAGTATTAATATTATTTTGAAACTACTGCTGGGCTGATTCTTGCTGCTGCTGTACGCCGTACATATTATTAGGTGCGGTATCAATATGCTTGTGGTGGTATCATCGCTGTTGTATGTCCAGCCCCAGGGCTGCCCTCAGTAGTAGTAGTAGTGGTAAGCTAATCGGACAGAATAGACAGGCCGTCTACAAACAGACCAGTTAAACCGTACAAGAGTTTGAGTTGCCAACTTGACAACCGAGCTCACAGCTATACTAGCACATCAGGTATCATAGACTACGAGTTCGTATACGATGTGCCTTTTCGGAGCAGTGATATATTATAAAAATTAAAATACACTCCAGCGGAGCAGTGACATACTGTATATCATAGATTCGTAAATATAACACAAATAACGATACATTCATCGACACACGACGCGTATGAAAATACGTGGAAGTGTGGTGAGCTTGAGCTTTATTTTTCCCCATCCGCCGGAGAATGAAATAAAAACAAAAAAAAACTCTTTTTTTTTATAATAATAATATTACCTAATAATACCAGGTAGGTAGAGACTTGTAGGAATGTCTCTTCTAGCCCCTGGTACCATTCTGTGTCGTAGCTTGTGACCACAGAGCTGATCTTTCTAGGGTGAGGAATCAGTACGGACACTGGGTGTGCTGGATGTCGACGAGTAGAAGAACGGTTTAATGTGAAGAACACACACACACACACCATGTATAAGTTCCACGCCCTTACAGACCGCCCTCTCGTTCAAAACATATTCGGCTCCAGACACGAGTACTCGTATACGCACCGTAGTAGGGCGAACAGGTGCGCCAGCCAGCCTTTCGAACGTAACCCACAGGAAGCCTTGTAATGGCTGCAACCAGAGGGCAGGGCGTTTGTGTGTGCTGGCTCCTGACCACCTAACACCACCACCATAATAACATTGCTGCTTTGTTCGTTTATTTTTGCAGAGAAGCTGTGCGGACCGTAAGTGTTGTGGCTACCGCTACCATTGGGGAGGCGGGAAGCAGATAAAACCCTCTGCATCGAGTTACCCCACCGAAGCAAGCGGTGATGAACTAGGCTCGCAGTGGTGTGGGGGGTCGTTCACGACTTGTTCGTCGTTTGAACAAACAAGAAGATGGATCGATCGATGCTGAGCCTAAGATCGCTTGCAGTTGCGGGTCTTTGGCGGGCTTCCTTGTTAACTGCGACAACAACGTGGGGGAAATCGGACAATGCCATCGGCCTGGAGGCATCCGCCTTGAACAACGCGCGTCGGACTTTCAACGGGACAGGTATAGATTATATATTTAATATTTTACAAGTGTCATAGTGTAAGGACGATCGTTGTCCATAACGCCTGGTTTCCCGCGACAATCTGTGTTGTTGTAAATCAGAGCGTGAATAAAGGTATTGTTTTTGCCTTGCCTTGCGGATGCGAAAAAAAAAAAAGTAGGCACTCACGACCGTGCAATATTGCAAACATTAGTACAAATACGTCAGATACAAACAACGTCAGCTGTGAGTCATTTATAAAATGCGTCCGCTGTGAGCTTGATAAATGTAGGATATCATAGATGCCCATCTTTGCAAGCCGCGTCATACACCAGCCGCCAGTTTTTACAGAGGATAGATATACTATTAATATTTATATGTATATGACGCCCGCAACAACAGCAGTACGTGCCTATTTTATGAATGTTGCCACTATTTGACCTACAGCAGCAGCAGTACTACTATACGACGAATACTCGACTCGTTTCGTTCCAACTCTTGTACGCTGACAACGTCGTCACATCGGTATAGCATATACAGAACAGCAGCTCGCTGGTAGTTCGTACTACGACAGCAGCAGTAGTAGTATATCAGTATACAGTCTTGCATGGTGGGTAGGTGACGAGCCTGTTTTATTTGGCCCTCCCAGTCTTCCTTCTTTTACTTGTTTCTTTTTTCCGGGGTATTTTTTCCCTTTCTTTCCCCCTTGCATGTCCATTTTGGCTCATGCTCGGGGTATGTTTCTATCTCCCGTGCTTTGGCTCCCCTTTTTATTTATTTATTTATTTATTTATTTATTTATTTTGTCTTGGTTTCTTTCGTTGTTTCTCTCTTTTACAAGGTATTTTGGTTTAATGAGAAGAACACAAAGGGGGGAGGGGGGGAAACAGGAGGAGTAGAAGGAAAGCCGTCCAAGGGAATGGGGGCAGGGGGGGCAACAGGAGGAATAGAAGGGAGACCGCGGTGGACGAAGGCAGGAAGGAGATGGCAGACAGGGTAGCAAGGTACCAGGCCGACTAGTAGGTACATAGCACTTTTCGTCTTTTTCTGGGGTATTTTTTTTCCCCTTTGTTCCCTCCTTGCGTGTCCAGGTTTTTGGCTCGTGTTCGGATTACGAGTATCTTATTTTGGTTTTACTTTACTTCATTTTATTTCATTTTATTATGTTTCTTTTCCGAGCTTTGGCTCTCCTTTCCGGTTGGGTTGTTTCTTCGATTTCCCCTTCATTTTGTTTGTTTCATTTTTTGTTTTATTTTTATTTTTGTTTTATTTGTTTTCTTATTTTGTTTTTGTTTTTTGTTTTTGTTTTTGTTTTTGTTTATTTCGTATTTCTCTCTTCCAATGTATTTCTGTTGCTGACGTATGTATGTTGTGCCTGTCGTACCCAGTACTAGGGCATGACATTGCGTTGTCGAATGCATTACGATGCATTATCTCTGTGTCGTAGCTTGTGACCACAGAGCTGATCTTTCTAGGGTGAAGAATCAGTACGGACACTGGGTGTGCTGGATGTCGACGAGTAGAAGAACGGTTTAATGTGAAGAACACACACATACCATACCTCAGTGCAATCTGCCCTAGTCGTACAAGCACAGCAGTATACAGAGAGGGCCGACAGATTACCATAATATATATGTACATAATATACTATATAGTGTAGACTAGGCTATAGATCGGTTTCTTTTTATATTCGGGTATAAAAATGAAGGCATGTACAGCAGTTGTAAGGTAGTGGGGAAGGGGGAGGAGGGCCCGCTATGTGACCCCGGATCTGAGTTACAACTGGGAGGGAGGGCAAGCAAGAGAGTAGAGTGCGAGGTTAATAAAAATGGGATATGAAAAAAAAAGTAATATAGACCGGCGCGTTGGTTAACGTGTGTTCATGGTTGGCATGTGTGATGGAAGATGACGATATCTACGTCGTGCCCTGTCTTTCCGCACAGCTCGGTTGGTTGCACTGGTACTTTCTTTTATTATGTATATTTAAAAAAAAAAATGAAAACTAAACTCAGCTGTGAGGTGGACAAAAAATTATTTTTTGATCAAAACTCAGCTTTGCAAGCTGCCTGTGATACTTCGATCGCGCGTGTTACCGGGTGTACCCTCGTGAACGATACAGGTCGGTGACTCCCCTGCTAATGCCAGGGTCAACAGGACTAAGACGTTCAGCCTTGTTCATACATATATGTTTTTATAATATATAGACTATACTCGTATAACTTGCTTTTTATAATAAATAACTTGCAAAGATGAGTTTCGACAAAATCTTCGATCTCACAGCTGGAGTGTATTTATATTTTTATAATATAGACTATATGTGTGTGTGTGTTCTTCACATTAAACCGTTCTTCTACTCGTCGACATCCAGCACACCCAGTGTCCGTACTGATTCTTCACCCTAGAAAGATCAGCTCTGTGGTCACAAGCCACGACACAGAGATAATGCATCGTAATGCATTCGACAACGCAATGTCATGCCCTAGTACTGGGTACGACAGGCACAACATACATACGTCAGCAACAGAAATACATTGGAAGAGAGAAATACGAAATAAACAAAAACAAAAACAAAAAACAAAAAACAAAAACAAAATAAGAAAACAAATAAAAACAAAGATAAAAATAAAACAAAAAATGAAACAAACAAAACGAAGGGGAAATCGAAGAAACAACCCAACCGGAGAGGAGAGCCAAAGCTCGGAAAAGAAACACAATAAAATGAAATAAAATAACTTAAAGTAAAACCAAAATAAGATAATCCGAACACGAGCCAAAAACCTGGACACGCAAGGAGGGAACAAAGGAGAAAAAAAAAAAAAAAATACCCCAGAAAAAGACGAAAAGTGCTATGTACCTACTAGTCGGCCTGGTACCTTGCTACCCTGTCTGCCATCTCCTTCCTGCCTTCGTCCACCGCGGTCTCCCTTCTATTCCTCCTGTTGCCCCCCCTGCCCCCATTCCCTTGGACGGCTTTCCTTCTACTCCTCCTGTTTCCCCCCCTCCCCCCTTTGTGTTCTTCTCATTAAACCAAAATACCTTGTAAAAGAGAGAAACAACGAAAGAAACCAAGACAAAATAAATAAATAAATAAATAAAAAGGGGAGCCAAAGCACGGGAGATAGAAACATACCCCGAGCATGAGCCAAAATGGACATGCAAGGGGGAAAGAAAGGAAAAAAAAAAATACCCCGGAAAAAAGAAACAAGTAAAAGAAGGAAGACTGGGAGGGCCAAATAAAACAGGCTCGTCACCCACCCGCCATGCAAGACTCCCTTCATACGAAAGTAAGGATAAGAAGGGGAAAGAACTATATACGACGTATATCAATAGGTCTAGACTATATTATAAAAAATGAAACTACACTGCAGCTGTGAGATCGAATATTTTGTCGAACTCATCTTTGCAAGCCGTGTGTGATACTCCGATCGCGCGTATTACTGGTTGTGTGTACGGATGTACGTCGGCGACTCCCCTTGCAACTACACAGCAGTGTAGCTATCAGGGTCAACAGGGTGATGTTAGTCAGTCTGTGCGCGGAAACTATAAAACCTGTTTCTGAGGGGGACAAAGGTCTATATGTCTTAGAATTGGCGACCTCAGAGCCCCACATCGGCACGGTAAAAATCATTGGCGTATAATCGTACAAATTATTAGCTAACAAAGTGAAAATGAAGTACAAGAAGATATGTTGAAATTGCGGTAGATCACACTACCAACCTATTACGTAGGGTATTTCGTACCTACCGTCTACATGATCGCCTTCCAACCTCTGCCAAACGAAGTAGCATATGCCTAATGAAGTAGCGTGATTGAGCGCGGGCGCATCAAGCGTTCCTTTCAAAACACTGACGATTTGCCCTTCCCCCCCTCGTGCTCAATGGTGGTGACATTACATAGTCACATCACCTCGCTCGTTGTTAGTTTTTGCAATATGTATCTCTGTCTTACAATTGGCGACCTCAGAGCCCCACATCGGCACGGTAAAATCATGGTAACTACATGGTTGCACCTATCGATTGAAACGTTCTATCTTGCGATCCATGTACAATGACGCACCACGAAGCTATATTCATGTATAACGCATTGTCTACCATACCTAAAAATCGGACTACACCCAACATCAAATCTGCTATTAATAGAATAATAACCAATACCAGGCAGGTGATGTAAACTGATGCATTCCATCTACCACTAACCGTCAGATTTGCCCCCTTGAAGGATTTACAGTTTCCGCGCATAGATTGAGTTGTCCCGCCCGTTTCCCCCCGCCCGATACCTCTTGTTCAAACGCCCCAGCCACCTAAAATCAAAATATACCAAAGGCATAAACACTACCAGGCCGTTGATATCACCTCATTATCTTTCTAGCCATCCATGCCGTAGCTCCAGTTCATCCTCCCCGCCCCCTTTTCCCCCGCTCCCGCTTGTTCAAACGCCCCACCTAAAAAGAAAATCTGCCAGAGTAATAGACACTACCAGGCAGTTGATATCACCTCGCATTATCTTTCTAGCCATCCATGCCGTAGCTCCAATTCACCCCCCCCCCCCCCCCCAACGCCCCCACCTTCCCCACCCTTCGTACCATCGCCTAGATCTAGCACCGCGCGTATGGCAAGCCCCTACAGCTATGCGACCTAAAGCTGTTGGAAACCCCCCCCCCCCCCACCCCTTCGAACACTCCGCCCTCTCCTCACTGGTTGTACGACTTACAGGATATACATGATGAACCAATGTATTCCTTCCACAACCGTCTGATTTGTCCCCCTGAAGGATTTATAGTTTCCGCGCAAAGATTGAGTTGCCCCGCCTGTTCCCCCTCCCCACCCCTCGCTCCCTCTTGTTTAAACCCAGGCCCCCACGCCCTTCAAAATTCCGCCCTCCCCTCACCGGTTATATGACTCACAGAATACACTTGATATTATATAAACTGATGCATTTCCTTCCTCGGCTGTCAGATGTTGTCCCCCTCAAAAACGGGTTTTATTGTTTCCGCGCACAGACTGACTAACATCACCCTGTTGACCCTGGTACAAGCTAACTGTAGTTTCAAGGGGAGTCGACAACCTGTACAAGTATCCTTAATGAGGACACACTCAGAAGTACGCGCGATCGGAGTGTTACACACAGCTTGCAAAGATGAGTTTCGACAAAATCTTCGATCTTTACAGCTGGAGTGTATTTTCATTTCTATATTATATATAAAAAATGGGATGAAGACAAAAAAAGTATAGACCGGGCGTTGGTTAGCATGTCTTCGTGGTTGGCATGTGTGATGGGAGATGACGGTATCCACGCCGTACTCTGTCTTCCGAACAGCTCGGTTGTTGTTTGTGCTGGTCGTTTTTTCCTTTTTTTTTTCTTCATCCCATTTATTATCCTCGCACCACTCTCGCGCTCCCACCAAGTAGTAACTGAGATCCGGGTTCACATAGCGGGCCCTCCTCCCCCCTCCCCACTACGGCGGTAAATGTGTGATGTCTTCACATTAAACCGTTATTTCTACCCAACGACATCATCAGTACACAACACCCAGAGTCCGAGCTGATCCTTCATCCTAGATACAATTTCTGTGGTCATACTAGTAGACTGTGAAACAGAGTTAACCCAGCAGTCCTCAAGGTAAAGCAAGTGAAATGCTAGCGTACCGGGTGCGAGAACACAACAAAACAAGCCAGACCATAAAAAAAGAAGAGAAAAAAGAGAGGAAAAAAGGAAATACAACAAAACAAACGACAGGTGTTCTGGAGAATGTGGTGCAACAATGTCGGAAAGGAAAGGATGCAAGAAGAACAGCACACGAGCTGATTCAATGAAGAGGAACAGATACCTGTTGCACGGGCTAAACAACGCGAAGAAGATAACTGCTGCTGTTGTTGCACGGACAAAACAGCACGTAGAAGAGAACTGCTGTTTCACGGACAAAACAAGAACAACACGAAGAAGAGAAAGAAGAAACCGGCACAAGGCCGGTGGGGAGGGAAAAAAGGGAGCAAACAAAAGAAAAGAAGTGAAAAAAAAAGGACAGCAAGTCATTATTGTCGCTTTCGCGCTCCCCCCATTGAACTCAACGAAAACAAACTAAGCAGAAACTGCCACTCGCTGTAGAAGGTTCAGGGCTGTAGTAGCACGCGCTCCATCTATTAGTCGAACTGGTTCCTTGCCACGCGATCTACTATTTCGTTTCTGCATTCATCTACATACAGCTGTATCAGTACGGATGCCCCCCTCCTCCTGTCCCCCCGGTTTCCCTTGGTTGCTGCTCTTGGTGTCCTCTGCTGTGAGGCGTTGCCAGCTCTTCTCTCTGCCTCGCCCCTGTGTCATCTAATCATGAAGCGGTCCGCCGAGTCGACAATGCCCCGGTGCTAGTTCCCACTCTTCTTAGTCGCCCTCGGCCATAGCACAGCCTCTACTCCGATCAGTAAAGGGGAGCTATCCGTGGACCCCTCGGTTGCTTCGAATACCCTGATGTCGTCTTCTACCAGACACTGGGCCCAGTTCGTTTCTGGTCGGTCTCGTCCCGGGTTCACCCCGCACCAGCCATCGTCCCAAGCATCACGCGATGGGTCAGTCGCTTATTGATCGTTCGTTGTAAGACTCCCGCAAAGAGGAGGCGTCATTTGCGAATAGTCGTCTCAACGCTCTCACATTGTGCCTTCTTGAAGCTTTGGTGTACGACATGCGGTGGTCGGTGCGCTGTCGGCGCTGATCCTTAGGAGGAGGTTGTGCTGTGCCGTTCGGAGTTTAGTTAAGTGCTCCAGGCCAAGAGCCCAAGTTACACACCCGTACAGGAGGGCCTCCATCACCTCGGTCTTTAGCAAGCGCACCTTTATCATGAACGGAGCATCCTTTCATGTTCTACAGCTCGCGCTTGAAACGATCGTGGCATGCCCACGCGAGTCGGATCCGTCGTTTGATATCTGGCATGATGTCGGCGTTTGCGTCGATAAGACCGCCCAGGTCCAGAAACTGCATCGTCTGCATATACCTCCGGCCCGCTGCTTCGACGACGAACGGTGAGGTCGGGAGCACCTGGTTGAGTGTGCGCAGCAACATTGTCTCCGTTTCTTCTCGGACACGGTGAGTCCTGCTGCTTAAAAAAACGGTCGCAATGACGGTAATCATCTTCGCAAGGTTTTCCGCCGATTTAGACTTAATGCCTGCATCGTCGGCGTACAGCCTGCCCCAGACTGACCTCCGCACACATGCTAGTGGATCAACCTCCACTCCGTTCCCCCCGAGGTCTTCCTCGTCGTGAATCAGGTCCTTCAAAATGTCTGGGTCCTCACTGAAGCGTGCCTTCATTTCTATCGCATTTTCTTCCCTCGTCGACTCGCGTCGAATTGTAGTAACATAGTATAAACATTATATATTTCTCCCTTCCCCCCCTCACCCCCGCTCCCGTTTGATCAAAACCAGGCCCTCACGTCCTCAAAACCTCCCCCCCCCCCCTCCCTCCCCCACCCCCCCCTCCCTTTTGATCAAAACCAGGCCCCCACGTCCTTGAAAACTCGGCCCTCCCCTCATCGGTTATTCGACTTACAGGATTCACTTGATAAACTCATGCATTTCCTTCCACAACTGTCAGATTTTGTCCTCAGAAACGGGTTTGATAGTTTCCGCGCACAGACTGACTAACATCACCCTGTTGACCCTGATAGCTACACTGTAGTTGCAAGGGGAGTCGCCGACCTATATCCTTAATGAGGAAACACAATCCGTAATACGCGCGATCGGAGTATCACACACAGCTTGCAAAGATGAGTTTAGAGCAAAATATTCGATATCACAGCTGGAGTGTATTTTTAGTTACATAATACTTGTACCGTACTTACATGTACTGTATGTGATGTAATGACGAATAGGCACTATAATACCGGTATACTCTGCCCCCGACCGGCGACCTCTTCTTGCGGTGTAATTTTCTTCGTGTCGTATTAATATGGGTACTTAAAGGGATACAGTCGACCCCGCTTTAAAGACGCACATGGGTTTTTTTTTCAGGGCGTCTTTAACCCGGGGAATCGTCTTTAACTTTCCGGGGACAATAACTCCCCTTCCCCGGGGTCAACGGAGACGTAACCTACGTCAAACGACGCGCCATTTCAGCAGGAATACTGGCATGACAGGCAAACGCCGAAAAAGAATCACCACGCCGTTGTAGGTATGTAGAATTTAAGTTTTCGCGGACATCACCTCCACCCGCGCCAACCTGAGAAACTACAACCTTGGCGCTGCACATAGACTACTTGCGTGTGTGGACTGCGCGTGCTTTGCGTTCGTATTTACAAACAAGGGAACCTGTATTCGAGTACATTTAGTCTCTCGTTGGCCCACTTGAAAATCACTCCTCTGAAGCCTACGCTTGATGTAGTCACCACATGAAAAATATGCGTACTGCCGTTTCAACGTCACGTACCAACCAGAGAGCCACCTGCGCCCGAAACCACACAGCTCGAGTACAGGGGAAAAATAACACCATGAATCACGAAACACGCACAACGCTGAAACAAAGAGAGCTCACTCCACTGCAGTTTTAAAAACCGAATCCACACAGAGCATGAAACATGTTTGCCGAGCGAAGCAAAATCACAGATCGCACCAGCGACCTTAGCCCAAAGAACGGCATTCCCAAACTACGACTTCCATGCATCACGAAGGGTGGACTGCACCTCACCCCTCCCCTTCGCTCTACGCTTGACTTGAGTTTCATGTGTAAACGAATGAACGGTTCTCGAAAGAAGGAATAGCGATTCGCTGTATTCGCCGTTTCCCCCTTTCGCGTACAAGTAGGAACGAACTTCCTCAAGACGAGAGCGGACTTCGGCTTCTGAAAGGGAGGTTGTGACGCACGAGTCTGTCCTCTTCTGGCAATCTGTGCACTCTCTCTGCTGCCCGTAGCCCTCGTCTCCGATGCCCCGACCGCAATACGCGTGCATGGGTCGCCCACAAGGGCACTCATGAATCGATGACACAAGCATAGACTTTGTCGTGCACGTTGGTTCACCACACGGCCTCAAGCCGGCGGCAGACGACCCGCCAGTAGACGGGAGGAATCTCTCCATACCCACAGGTAGCAGCGTCGAAAGCAGCAGACCGCTGTCTGAGCAGCTTCGCGAGATGAATTTTGGGGGGGCCGTGGAATGGAATTGGAGAAAAAACGACACCCCCCTACTGTATGTCCTATCTGCGGGCCACCATGGTTCTGTAAAAAATGTCGTCTTTATAGCGGGGAGTTGACTTAAGCCGAGCGTCTTTAAAGCGGGGACGACTGTACCAGATACATAATAAGATGGGAATATTCGATTCAGGAAAATGTTGTGAAGAAACAAGAAAATTCAAGTATGTATCATACGTCGGACATACGTTAATATGAAGTACGTTTGTTACGGTTTTTACGTGTACGGTGGAGATTATGTCAGCATGGACTCCGCACCCAGTCGAAGACACAGCAAGTGGAGGACAGGCCAGGCGGCAAAATGCTCCTATCCCCCTAGTAGTTGCATGCGGAACCCAGTTGGGGTGCTGCCCCGACGATGGTTGGGTGGCGACGTAATCTGCTTTGTTTGTTGCTGTGTTTTTGCTTTGTTATTTAGCTTCGTTCTTACGTTGCGTACGGGTGCGATGATGACGGAATGGGCACCAATTTGTCGCCAGAAATAGTGCGCAAGTGATAGACCATGCGGCAATGCTCCTACAGCAGCAGTAAGTAGCACTGGTCATCTGCGTTGTAGCGATTATTAGTTGCTGGCTGGCTGTTGTTGTGCTTTTTTCGTTTTTTCTAGTGCCGTCGTGTTTTCCCTGTTTGTTTCCAATACGGTTTTTCCTTCAGCTTTTTCTTTGTACTGCGTATGACGTATCATACGTTTTTTTTTCGTCGTTCTCTTTTTTTCCTTCTTCTTTTTTCGATCTTGTTTTGCAAGTAATCCGGTGTGACTGGCTCGCATCTTGTTGTGCCCGCGTCTTCATTGCGGTCCATTGCATGGCCAAATCACCTTGCTGTATTGCAATGTGTATCTCCGTCTCGTAGTTTGTGGCCACAGAGCTCGTATCTCCAGGAGGCATTTGCACGGACACTGACTGGTGGTTGTGATGGATGTAGATGGGTGTAAATAACAGTGTAATGTGGAGAACACACACTACTGTTGTTGCTGTGGCTGTCGTTTGGAGCGTATGTTTGTCTTCCAATACTCCGGTGCCAGGGCGTGAAATTGGCGTTCGGCTCGGCACGCATCACGAGCCGCAGGCGAGGTGCGACCCCCCGCCACGGGCCCCCTGGGGAACTCCGGAGAGCAGCCGGGGATTGTTTTGTTTTTGGTCGTGTATCCTTTGAATTGTCCTTTTTTTGTTGTTATTGTTTCCTGCTGCGATGAGGGGGGAGTCTCCACTGGCGTGACGCGAGAGTCGCGGCACCGGCCGCTGCTTCTAGTATCCTTTTGCTCTGCCAGAACCTGATAGCCCCCCCCGCACCCCCCCACCCCCCGGCCAACTGGCCGGGGCTCTAACATGCGCAGTCTCGGGCGACCGAGACCCCCAATGGCGGAAAACCGCTGACATACCCCGCCCAAATCGCTATCAATCAACAGCAAACGACAATTTATTATAAATAAACGAAGTCGAAGTACAGCAGTGTGGCCAATCCTTTGCATGTGTGGCCTCTCCGTTCCACCCACCTTCGAAAGAAGGAAGGGGCGGGCGGGCGGGAGAAACCACAGCAGCAGTAGACCAGCTTCTACTTTAGTAGGCCTATCAATCGGCACGGAAGTAAGTGTTGTTCTGCTGGTGCGCGCTGCTGTACTCGCAGGGCTACGCACGTGAGACGCGTGAAGCCTCGAGGAGAGTGATTTCCCCTTTCCCCGATCCTCAATGTACATCCGTCGGTAGGACCCTCCAGTATCGTACATACATATAAGTATTCTAATTCGTCGGTTTTGAACAAAACTGACATTACGAAGGAAATATATTAGACTCTCTATTATTGCCCTTTACATTTTTACCCGATATTATGGGTCAAAATGGGAATTTCCTCTCCCTTTTCGAGCTGTTTGGGGCCTGTTTCGTCCTTGGGCAGAGGAAAACGGCGACAGCGCAGTTCCATTCCAAGTGTCAAAGGAAGTGAAGTACTTTCTGCAAAAGAGGAAGCCAGCCCCGAATATATATATCTGCGAAAAGAGGAAGCCAGCCCCAAATATACAGGATGTACTGTACATAACTTCAGATTGAACACATTACGCACCCGTAATTACGGCAAATCGGGGATTGACATTACGCACGCGTAATTACGGCTACCGTGCGGGGACAAAAGCCCCCCATCCCCGGGGGTTCCGTGTATAGCTGTGTTACCCTGTACCCAGGGGTTCTGTACGTAGCGTTTGCTCTCTTGCTTCGCGTTCTCGCCGAGATGTGGTGTCTGGTAGTATGTTTGTATGTTTGATGTATGATACCCTACCGCCACAGCTGCAGCCCTGCAGCAACCGTTGGAGAGCATGTTGTATGTTGTATGTTGCATGGTACATAGCGCAGAGTACAGACTTCAGAAAAGTCAAAAACAAAAAAGATCATGCTCATTCTCCATTCTCCATGTATGTGCTTACTCGGAGCGATCAAACCTCAACCCAGCTGCTTCAAACTTCAACCTTCTAAACCAAGTAGCACAAGAGACGCACCGTAGAAAACGGAACATTACCGCGGAATATCTATATTACGCACGGCCCATCCACATTACCCGTAATTACCCGTAATTACCCGTAATGCGTAATGTACATCCCTGAAAATATAGCATCTATAAGACGAAAACAACACCACAAAGCCACCATGTAAAAAACGCTGTGTGTGCGAAAAACACGCCCAAATATTTTTCGCCTTGGGACGGCGAAACAGACCGAAACATAATTTTGCCTACTAATATACGGCGAATTAGGACCCGCACAATGGTTTTCGCCTACGCGAATGTGGGGCAAAAAACTGAAAAAAGGAGTGGTACTGGATAATAGAGCGTGCTGCGGCAAGCTGCACCATGCGTTCGGTACGTGGTCGAAAAAACGGTGTATTACGAAAACATGTGCCAGTGCAACACAACATTTCGCCACCTATTTTACGCCCTGCTCCGTAAACATTTTATAAAAAAAAAATTCAGGACGTCAGCCGTGAATTCGACGAATTTCAGGTCAATACTCGTATTTGGAAGCTGCGTTGTTGGTACTTGTAATATTATACTATATGTGCGAGTTTGTATTGGGAAGGGTCCCATTGTTTGTCCACTATAATGGTGAGTAAACATTCATCATGCGTGTAGTAAATAGCCGTATAATACCTCACACAGGCAGCAACATGTTCCACGTTCCACAACATAAATGCTGTTGCAGATTTTACGTGATGCCATCACGTAACTCTCACGCAACACCAGATACACCACGCATGTATGTGTGATATCATACGTACGTACGCAGATATTCTTACATTTTTTACCATGAACATTATTTTGCTTTGAAATTTATCATTCTCTATCCACGCCCTACCCTAGGCTCTCTCTGCTCTTCTTGTTGCTCTTGCTGCTTCAACACATATTATTAAAAAAAAAAAAACACTCCAGGCGTGAGAGATCGAATATTTTGCTCTAAACTCATCTTCGCAAGCTGTGTGTGATACTCCGATCGCGCGTATTACGGGTTGTGTGTCCTCATTAAGGATATAGGTCGGCGACTCCCCTTGCAACTACAATGTAGCTTGTACTAGGGTCAACATGGTGATGTTAGTCTGTGCACGGAAACTATAAAACCCTTTCTTGAGGGGGACAAAATCTGACAGCTGTGGAATGCACCAGTTTGTTCTGTACTTCCTGTAGTTGCTTAGTTTTTAGTATGACCGCTGAAGGGAGGGGGTCGTGTGAAGGGGGGGGTATGTCCCATAAATGCATAGGAGCTTACTTGGGTTGATGATAGTTGGCGATGGTGGGGGCGGCGGGGAGGCGGGGAGGGGGGGGGGCGTACTCATTTGTTGCTCGCCTTAGTCATTTGACCATGACCACGCACCCCTTTCGAAACGGAGCACCGTTCCTACTCTAATAGAGACACCTCCAACACTTGGGCGCTCATTACACTTCTTCCACATAGAGGGGGGGGGGGTTAATTGGTAGGGTCAGGCCCATAATGCCCGCGTTGGTTTTAGCATAATCAGCCTTTTAGAGCATAGGAAAAGGCATAAGTGCGAGGAGCATATGCTCGATAATATTTTAGCTAAAAGGGCATACACGCATAGGCGACGAGCATCGCTGCTTCAGTTTGGGCATGAAGCATACGCGCGAGGAGCAAATTGTTCAAGCATATTTAGCTAAAAGAGCATACACGTTTAGGCGACGAGCGTTGCTGCTTCATTTTGGGCAAAAAAACTGTAGGAAAAAAAGAGCGAAAAGGGTGTTAACTGTTGAAGACATTTCTAAAAGCGTCTGGTGTTCAATCATTCGAATATTTGGTGGTATTTCGACTTAGTTAGACCGGCGAGCACAAAGTGACATTTGAAGCACATATACCCGCCATCAAACGGAGCGTAAGTGGGGGCGTAAACCCCGAAAAAAGACATAACTAGTGAGCATAATTGACTTGCTTTTGTATATGCTTTTCGAAAAAAGGAGCATAAAATTAGGGGGGGAAAGGCATGATGGGCCTGACCCTATGAATTGGAACTTGAAGACCATATAAATATGAAATAAAGAACTGCATTGATGGCTCGAAAAGTATATATATACTCTCCCGTTGACTTTCGGATTGTTTCCCGTTCCCGGGGTGAGTTGCCTACAATATAGATGTCTGGATCGCGTGTTTGTATTGCAGGAGATCGGCTGCAAAGACCACAATTTTATTCCTGTTTTGCGCCCATCCATATTTGTTAGGTTTTCAGTTGACTCATGACTTTATTTCCACCGTCCGTCCCTCGCTCGGCGGCTCATGTTTTGGGCCTTTCATGATAGTGAGTTGCCCAACACTGCCCAATCTAACCCTATCCAACCCCACCCAACCCAACCCAACCCAACCCAACGTAACCCAACCCAACCCAACCCAACCCAACCCAACCCAACCCAACCCAACCCAACCCAACCCAACCCAACCCAACCCAACCCAACCCAACCCAACCCAACCCAACCCAACCCAACCCAACCCAACCCAACCCAACCCAACCCAACCCAACCCAACCCAACCCAACCCAACCCAACCCAACCCAACCCAATCCAACGAAAGCACCGTTTCTGTTCAAGTGTCGCTGGTGGACCCACCCCGCCCACCCACCCACACTCCCACCACCCGTGCTATCGCACCCCAGCCTAACCCAACCGAATGCAACCTACAGACAGAGGTGATGCGTGTGCATCCCAAAACGGTTGGGTTTCAAACATATGCGGCACAGAGGTACGTGTAATAGTTTGTTTAGAACAAAAAAACATAATCATCATCGGGTGCGCTGGTGAGGAAAGGTGTGGCACCCAACGTATCCCGAGCGACACGCACCATGCACGAGAGGCCCGCAAGCTAGGGCGTGTGATACCGTGATAGGACGGAGTGTGGTGTCAATTATCTGCGCTCAAATGGTGAAGGAGTGTGAACAGACTCCGGCCGGGTCGAAGGGGGGGTGATAACGAGCGGGTGTGTTAACGGGGGGGGGGAGGGGGTTCTCATTGTATAGCTTGCCGTCGCCATTTGACCGTTCACCACGTATTCTGTTAAGAGAATGAACGATATTCCTACTCCTATAATGATAGAGACACCTCCAACATTTGAGCGCTCCTTATTCCGTTTTTTCCGTATATTACATAACAACTCCTCCACCCCCGCCCCCCTTCCTCCCCCCTCCTCCACCTCCGCCCCGCCAAAAATCAAAATCCGACAGAGTCACAAAAACTCCCCGGCAGGTGATATCATATTTTTACCTTTTGAGCCATCCATGCAGTAGCCTCATTTATATGGTCTTCGCGTTCCAATGTATCGCTCCCCACCCTCCTCCCTCCCTGCTTAATATATACAATAGTTGGCCTCGGATGGCACCGACGCTGTAAAACATTGAATGTGTATTGGGGTTGGCGTTGGTTTGGCAACGATGCTGTAAAACATGCCACTCACTGCGTGAGCTAGACTGTCAGGGTGGTGCCGTTTTTTTTTGGGCGGCGGCGGTCAGCATGATGGTCATCGAGTTAGATAATGTTGTGCGGGGTGAAGAACCCTAACTCCGCACAAGGGGATCGCATCGCGTAGTGTGAATATGTTAAGGCACCCACGAGGCAGTTGCATAGTAATGCCCATTGCTGTTTCTGGAGTGGCCACGCCGGAAAATAAAGTATAGCTCATTGACGCTGTCATCCATAAGCAAGAAAGTAGGCACAAGGTGCCGAAGTCCGTCTTACGAGCGGTTCTTGGAAGGATGCAGTTCACCCTTCATGCGACCCGCCGAACACCTCACGGCGAATCGTGGGTGGTGCAAGCATTGCCTGCCTGGTTGGTGAAAACCCGACGTGCCCCGTCCCGGCATAGTAGGGATGCGAGGGTCTATGGTCATACCACTTTGGCCATGCACAAACTGAGTACACCCCCCCCGCCGCCTCTCCTCCGCCCCCATCATCGCGCACTATCATTAACCCAAGTAGGCCCCTATTAATTTATGCGACCTATTCCCCCTTTACCCATCCCCCTGCCCTCGCCGGTCATACCACTACTACAACAACAGGATGTACGTTATAAACTGATGCATTCCACACCCGTCCGATTTTGGTCCCCCTCATAAAAGAGATTTATAGTTTCCGTGCACAGATTAATTAACATGGTCACCGTGTTGACCCTGGTACAAGCTAATTCTAAGGAGAGTCGACGATCTTTATCCTTAATGAGAACACGCACCCAGTCATACGTGCGATCGGATTATCGTACACAGCTTGCAAAGATGAGCTTTCGACGCAATCTTCGATCTCACAGCCGGAGTGTATTTTAATTTTTTATAATAAAGGTATTTTGCACATCTTGTCCCCGTCCTGTTAACGAGAGGGTGGGGATTAACGAGCGGTGTGAGTGGGTCTCACGCGGTTCTCACCCACACGAAATTATACAGTCGGAAGAGCAGCGTGTGTACGTACGAGCATGGGACACACCGTCGCTCGCTTCGTGCTTTTGTATTTCGAGACTTCACAGACGCTTTCTGGTGGTGCCACACCAAGTATATAAAGGTCTGAACTTGATACATCTCCGAGTAGTTATGTAAGAGGCACCGTGTAGTCATGTTCCTGGTACATAGCATCCCAAATTATACCGGACCTGCCGATTCCAGTTGTGTGCGTCGGAATTTCCTGTTTTTAGTCTCTACGGAAAGGCGGTAGTAGCACCACTCGGGTATGAAACGAACTTTGTCCAACACTGGCCCTGAAAAAAATGCGAGAACAAAACTATGCCGGACTGTCACGCGATCCACTCCTTGCCCTTGTGTAAGCTTCCGTGTGCCTCGAAGTCCAGATTATGGAGCTGATACGATGTCACAAGTTCGCCGATGCTCAGCGCATCCAACGCCCCCTCCCCTCTCCCCCCAACTGCCCCTCTTCTCGCGTCAAACACTCGATTAATGCCTCAGGAAATAATATTGCCCAGCCCACGTGGGGTAGCGTCGGACAAAGACAGGTCAGAGCGACGGGTAGAAAAAGCCGGCTTGCGCAGACGATTTCCGCACTCTGGCTGCCTTGTCTGTACGGCATCGAAATGTGCAAACTTATTGCGGCACACGTCGCCCTTGTTTCGCTCAACGGCTTCCCGTGGCTTCCATTGCAGTCTGGTCTTCTCAAGTGCTTATATCGTCACATGTTGCCAGCGACACAGGACATGGGTACGCTCGGTTCTGCTGTCCGTGTGTTCGCTGTCAAATACCCTGCGAAAACACTTGGACAATCTTGAAATGACGCCAGTTGTGCTTATATTGTTCCCTCTTGTTATCGCGTGATTTCCTCCCTGCACGAGGCTAGAGTAGCGGACCCAAGACAACCCCTAATGTGTGGCATGCGTGTCGCCTAGTTAGACTTAACACGCCTTCCGCCAGTTGACTTCCACTACGATACCGCGCGCGTGTGACACGCGTTCTCCGTGGCTGTACCCTTCTCAAAGTACATTGCAGTTTTCGCAGAGGACTCGTGACGGCAAACCAACCGCCGGTGCAACGCATGCCCCGACTTAATGCATGCGACGTCTGTGAACTTCTGTGACGTCTGTTTCCTCTGTACTCCGCCCTACTCAATTGTGCTGACTACCCCTCTCCACCGTCCTCGGCGACATGCGTTCCGTAGCTCCGCAGCGTGACAGGAGCGAGCTACCGCGATCGGGTATCATCCCCTCCCGGAGAAGATCGCCCATCACCAAGGCAAGTTCCATGTTTCAGCCGCCGCTCATCGTGACGGGGTTTTACGCAGCTAGCACGGTGCGGCGCCGGTTGGAGGCCTCTCTCACTCCGTTCACGGTTCGCAAAATGATTGACGATAGGGGCGTTACTACTCGGGTATTTTGAGTGCCGTAGCGCCCCGGTAAGGTGCAAGACGTCATCGGTCGTACGCGCTGTAGCTTGTAGAGTTATTGTTGCGCGCTTACCGTGCGACGGGATTGCTACGAAATACTGATAGCTTCTACCGGCTGACGTAAAGTAATCATTATATTGGACATCGTTGGACTGGCCACCGTTCTTTGTCTTGCTCCGATCAGCCAACCGTGCTCCCGACAACGAGTACGGACAAGAACGGTCGTCCGCGCTTCCATCTTGAAAAACTACTATAGAACCATGACCGTGACCGTGCCGTCCGCCTGCCCCCCCTCCCAACTGCCCGCCTGCCCCGCGTGCGTGTCGTGTGCTACAACCACTGGCGGGGAAATGGTTGCTCAGGAAAGTTTTGTCGGACGTTTTCCTGTCAACGCCACCATCGAGCTCAACAACCAGCGCCCTATTCGTGGGGTGGGGACTGCTCGTCGGGTACGACCTTTTTCTCCATCAGGACAACGCATCAGAGCCGATGGATATCGCGTGCGACGACGCCTCACTCGCAAATGGGTGGTACCAGCTGGAATCACTGTCCGGACCAATGTATTTCAACAGGTCACAGGGCGAGATCGACGCCGAGGGTGACGGTGCCCGAAGTCCGACCAACTACGCTACAGCTTACATAGACCTGGACTGGCTGTACGGCAGGGACGAGGAATCTGCGGCTACTCTCCGAACACTGGATGCGGGCAACCTGAACCTTACCGCGGATGGACTCCCACACCTGCTGCCCGATGGTACCTGGCTCGTGAGTGAGGCACAGTCTCGGGCAGAGGATCAAGGCACTCGGGGTTACAGTGTGCGAGATGATAGTGATAGGAAGGAAATGCCAAACAGGCGTGGTGCGCGCGAGAAAGTCATTGTATCCTCACGTGGCAAGCAGGCAGGCAGGCAAACGAGTGGGAGGTGCAGGTTGAGGGGCGCTGTGTCGATTCTTGCAACATGGGCTTTGATGAGCTCGACGATGTTTATGCTCGATTGAAACGTGCTGCTGCCGCTTTTGTCAATTTTCTTGTGCAACAGGTCGCGGATCAGCGGCCAACGAGAATGCCTGTAACGTTCGCTCTCGCGACGCTTCTCCTGAGGGAACACAACCGGTGCTGCAATGAAATGGCCCCGGCGTGGAACGCTGATACAGACGAGGTTTGGCAACACGAGGAACTGTGCTTGTTGTTTACCCTAAAAATGCCAATGCTACAACCAGCCGAAGTCTATGCTGTTACCGTTACGGAGGTGCAACCGCTCGTGACGCTGTATCTGGCTGGTCAAAAGACGAATCCCCTGTTTCGATTTCTCGTAAGCTATTTGCCCGGCTGGGAGGTAGAAGTTGGGGCTGGCATGGCCATTCAACCAGAAGCGCCTTCGGCAATGAACATAGCCAAGACTCGGAACACTATCTGAGGAGCGATAAGTGGCTGCAGCGTCTCTCTCTTCCGTGTCATGTTCCTACTTCGACCCCCCCCGAGCAGGACGCGTATCAGGTCTGCCGGCAGTGGACGATCGCTGTGTTCCAACACATTTCGGAAAATGAGTTTTCCGAGCGGCTAGTAGGTGGAAGCGCAAGGTACCTCGGGTCCGCCGCTTTCAACTTTTTCTACGACGATGACAAGAAAGACAGCGCAGGGAACGCTGGTCGGCCGCAGCGTCGATTGAGCGCTATGGAAATCATTGTGCGGTCCCGCTACCTGGCTCAAATGAGCGGGTCCTACGATGCGGGGACCAACGCTGGTGTGGACACCGTGTTCTCTACCGTCGCGAACCCGGCGTTCTACTCGGCCCTACCGTCGACCGTCGGGCTGCTAGACGACAGCTATGATACCATCGATGAGGTGCGCTGAGGTGTGCTGTAGGTGTCGTCTGCTTTGAGGAGCACGGTTAGGGACAGATAAGCGGGAGGGGAAGGATCGGGAAACCGAAGGTAGACGAGCTCCACGAGTAGCCTTTCTCTCATCACGGGGTCACCCACCAAACGGTGCGAGACGGCTTCCTGGTTTTCGTAGTTTAGTCCCCGCCTCGTTTTGCATCCCCAATCACTGTTAGATGCCCTTCTCGACCGGCACCCTCGAAGGCGAGCAACGTCATGATGTCTCTCACCCGTTTTGTCACGAACCTATTATTCCAGCATGGGATCGAGCTAGCGGCGGCGAGCGCGGATGTGGCCGGCTTGATCGAGAGAATTGGCGGGATCGAGTCCATCGTCAGGGGGGCCGCGTACTCGCGTGCACAAGCCGTGGATGTTTCTTTTATGGCTAAGGCTCCTCCCTCGTCGGTCCTGTTCAGCCTACCGGCCATGACTATCCAGAGGGGACGTGACCACGGTGAGTAGCGTACTGTATTTTAGTGGGCACTACAGCAACAGCGCTATAGACGCAAGGAGAGGGAAAGTAACTGGAGAAGCATGCATCACACAGGCCGGAATTGTATGAGGCCTTCATTGCTCTGCACATCAAATCACCGACAGTCCTCTCTCCTCACCGCGTTTTGGGACCGTCGTGCCCTCGGCGTTCTCCGCCAAATTCAAGGCAGCGGAGACGAAATGCAGGCTAGTGTCGTTTTCGTCTCGCTGTAATACCGAGCACCCACGAAGGGGTTAGCCAGGTTTATCTTGGTAACGGCATTTTCGATGCGGCTGAGCTAACGCTTGGCGTTGCTTGGGGATCGAAAGGGCGGTCGACGTGTGCTCGACGAATGCGCCCCTTCCATTAGACGACGGGCTTCCCCTTTGGTGGTTGTAGAAGGCGCGAGCTACGATAGGTAGCACGTTTTGACTAGAATAATTTCTGAAATGACGGGGCTCCTTAGCCCAAAAAAAAAAAAAAAAAATGGTAGGAATGACATCCTTGTATTGAGATTTCAATGTTTTTCATACCTAAGCCATGAGTCTGTTCATCAAACTTCACTTCAGTTTACTCAAAAATCGGTTTTTTGGGTGAGGTAAAGCTCTGCAAGAGAAGAGTGCCAAAAACCAAAAGTGCACCTCTATCGGAACGACAGTGGTGGATATGGCGGGGAGGTGTCTTCTTCGTTGTTCCTGTCTGCCTTGGCTAGTTGCTCGGTACCATGTACAGGTCGGGAGGGCACATTGCTGCTGTGGTCCCGTTGAGCAGTACAACATCGCTCACGTCGGTGGATCTCAACTCGTCAATATTCCGGTCTGTGCGTGCGTCACACCCATCAACATATAATAGGGGAATGCAGTGAGATGTCTGGTGTTTGTCATGTGTTTTTGATGCATTCGTACGCATCTCCGCCTCTGTGTGTTCCTTTTCTCCGTTATTCCTCTATATATGTCCGGGAGGTAGGTATCCCGTCATACAACGATGTGCGTGAGGCATGTGGCTTCTCACGGACAAAGACCTTCGAGGACATCACATCTGATGACACGGTACAAAGGCTGCTGGCGGATACGTACGGCGATGTGGAACTCCTGGATGCCTACACGGGGGCGTTGGCCGAAAACAAGGACGATACCGGGTTGTTTGTCGGCCCCTTGCTGCGGGTGAGCTAATGACGGGGGGGGGGGGGCAATGTGATTTAATCCATGGCATATAACCTGTACCAAGATATGTAAGGAAGCAGTTCCAACTCACGGCGCCCTCGGAAACGATCTGACGTTTAACGTTGGCCAGACAGTGCTGTAGATGTACTGGAGGAACACGTAGGGGACACAGGTGTGTACATTAACCACACCCACTAGGGGAACGTTATTTTCTTTACCGACTAGTTCGATGGTGGAGGTTGTCCGGGTACGTGCATTGGTAACACGGGTTTGCAACGTGCACGCCCTTCATCCCAATATCGTTTCGCTTTCGATTCCTTCTTTGGTTATTTTGTTTTTTGTTTCCCTCCAAGGCGGTGTTTCTGGAGCAAATGTACAGGGCTATCGTCGGAGACCGTCACTATCACTCGCACAACATGCAGAACGAAAATACCAAGCTCTCCACGCTCGGCGGGCTTATTCTGGACAACTCTTTAGTCTCGTCCATACCCCTGGATACCTTCACGGCTACGGATATGGTGGTATCGTCAACTACCTCTGCAGTCGAGACCTCTGAGGCCGAGTTCAAAGAGGTCTTCCTCACAGATGGGTGAGCCGTCGATGTGCACCACCTGCATGCACTTTTCGGAAATTCTACCTGGTAGCTCTACATCGGGGCCAGTGTCGCTTTAGCTACGCACAAATTATCCCACAATGAATTTCAACTGTTTGCCCCCGATTGTCCCCGACATGTGAGGACAATTCTAGAGGGCCCAAATATGGGCCTGAAGATTGCTCTGCGCGATATTTAAAGAGTGCCAGGTAATATTAGAGAGCAGTGGGTGTCATGACATATTGTAGAAATAACATCCAACAGCGAATTGAAAATGCGGCAAGGCCGGTACTGTATGGTGCCCGCGTGAAAGGATATTATCCTTGCCGTTATTGATGTTTCGCCCCAGCAACACAGGGGCGAAGCATTGCTGTTTTCTACTGGTCGACCCGTTCAACAGACAACACAACAGTTATAGCGGAGCTCCTCAGCTTTCCCCCCAAATGCCCCTCGAACGTGTGTACGCATCGCAACACAGGTTCAAGATGGCCTGGAACGGGACGGAAGGAACCGACAATGAAATGATGCACATAACGATTTCGGCCAGGGGCATAGATATGGAAGGGATGATCGTGAGTACGGGCTAACTAGTGAGGCGGATAGGCGCCGTCACACGTGTCGCGTCGATCGGTGAATACCGTTGTTGTTATCGATCGTGCACGGAGCGATCGAGCCCGTGAAGGTTTTACGCGTCTGTGGTGTCTAGTCACCGCCAGTCAGGTTCAGCTCTACGGACCTTTTGGGGTCCTTTTCGGGGCCGGTCGAGGGTTTTGCTTGCCTCGTTCTGCTGATTGACTCACGGACGTAGTAGTTGACCCTGTGGAGATCCTGGCAACAGTTTACCCCCAAACGCCTCCACGCGATGTTTGTTTAGCACTAGAGCATTGTTTTTCGCTAAGTGGTCGTTGTACTGTCATGTGCGTGTTTCGTATGCCTTTTTGCGGGTTTTTGTGAAAGCGAGCGTTTTTGTCGAAGTGCTGCGAACCGTCGTATTCAGTAGCAACGGCTGCTCCGTGAAGCGCTGGCCGCGCGGAAACGGTAGGGTAGACAGGGCAATCAATGCGCCCCCATGTTCTGTAGACGGAATGGAGGCCATCTCATGCGAACGATCCGTTGCCGTGGTTAATCGGTGGGCGCGACACCATCATGGCGGCTTAACCCGAAGCACGGAGCACTCGTTGTCCGCCTGTCCATGTGCCTTCTTGTATGTATTACTATGTCCGTTGTGTTATTTCTTGCAGGCCATTGGTCCGTAGCTCTCAATGTAAACCCTACAGAGCTCACCTCCGTCGCGGTCTCCCTACTGCCGCTGATGCTGCCGCTGCTCTCTGTTATATGCGTGGCGTTTTGCTTTCTCGTCGCGCATTGTCGAAACAGGCCGTCGGATTCGGCGGGGATGCTATGGACAACACTGACGACTATGTTATATGCGTCGTTTCCGCGGAGAGCCAGGCAAATTGCACAGACCACTCGCAGTCCGAAGGGTGGGTGGTTGAGTGGGTGGTTGAGTGGGTGGGTGGGTGGGTGGAGCGTCATTGTCAATTATACAAGCCGCCGATGAAGCACGAAATGCCCGGCGCGGAAGGGATATATGGCACATTTTCCCGTGACGTCGACACTAGCACGCGTCCATGTACTTGCTTTGTTTGCGCTATAGGAATGTTGTGGTAGGGCTCCACCCGAAGAATTTTCGTGCTGCGCGGTTGGAGTTTGTGCGGTCCATGAGGAAATTCCCTGTACCCCTTTGCGCGCCTCCCTTCACCATGGAAACACGTGAGAGGGAATTCCGGTATGCCTTCTCGTTAGGGTCGTCCCTACGACTATTCGATGGAGGCCTTCGGAAAGTGTAACACCCCACATATTTCCTTTCCCTTCCCCCGCGTTATGACTGCTCGTTTCTGTCTCGGCCTACAGGTACGAAATGCCTCCTTTTGATGACGAGGACGCTCCTGGGCTTGAGGTCGTGAATGTTACCTGGGACGGAGATTGGACCAGCGTGACGTTCGTCCGCTCGGGCTCGGGAGACGACGTTTCCGTGAGTGTTGGCAGCGTACAGTTTGGCACGATTCGTCAGTGGGTGCCTGTCAGCTTTCGGCCCCTCACGCCGACCGCATCCGTTAATGCTGCATCGGTCCGGAATGGAAACTTGGCTTGTGCGTAAGAACTCAAGTCGACCGTGACCTGAGAGGCGCCATGCAGTTGGCGTCGGGGGTTCCAACGCAACGTCTCTTTCACGGATGCGTTAATCGTTGTCGTTATCATCATGGTCGCCGTACTCCCTCTTCCCTTCTCCGTCGAATCTCAATCGGCATACAGGACTACTCGCTCACTGATGACATTGCCTCGGGCGACGACACGCCAGTCATCTACGCTTGGCGTGCGGGCGAGGGCATCGGCAAGCACACCACCAGCCAGCGCGGTAGTGTCCTGGTAAACTTTAAGGACGGTACCTTGACATCTACCTGCGACGGCTCCAACGATTATTATGCCCTCCATGGAGCGCTGCTGCTGGTCGCTTGGTTATTGTTCGCGCCGTACGGCCTCTATCAGGCCAGGTGAGAGCAGCTAACCCCCGCCTGCCTATATGTTTGTTGTGAGAGAAGATCGCGGCCCGGTATAATTTGCATGTTTGACCATTTTTACGTTTTTGGGAGGGATGAGGACTGTCGTGTTGTCGCTACTGCGGTAAAGGTCACCACGATTGGAAAGGTGACAGGCGAATGTTACGTCGTCGCACGTTGCACATGTTTACGCACGACCTCGCTACTGCTATTTTCAGGAGCCGCACCGTTTCACTTCGAGGTCGTACTGAAGGGGATGCTTCCGGTTTCGGACAGGCCGGGACGTTATGATTGCTTGCAAAAAAAACCGCACAACCACACGCGGACATCACACCCGGTGTCAGCCGGGGAGACATTCCTCAGAAAAAGTATGATTAGCACCCTGCGTACCACCCGGACTCCCCATTCTTTCTGCTCGCTTGGCCGTGGTACCCGTCACTGCCAGGTACCGCAAAGGTACAACGACATTGATTGGAAATTTCTGGTGGGAGATGCACGAGGAGTGTATGGTCATCTGTGCGGAGGCGTTGCTTCCTCTTGCCATCACGGCCATCTTTACTACAGGTGGCCCGCACAACTCGAGCCACGCCAAGTGGGGTGAGGACACAAGGGGAACGAGAGAGAAGGCGGGTTTAACCGACGGGGCGAGGGACAAACGACACACTGTCCGACGGGTGTAGGGGGTTAGCATTGTGAACTAACGGAAGCGCCCTGATTGTGCGAGGTTACGGTGATGCTTTGGTTGTGGTATACAGTCCTCACAACGATTTAAGTGCCCCAAGACACCCGACTCACGAACCCTTGAGTCAACATGAACCGGCGAAAATCGTGTCGCTATCGTACACTCAATCCTCAGTGCACTTAGAGATGAAGCCAGCAAAAGTGTCGTTCTTTGTTTAATTTATCGTTTGCGTGGCCATTTGTCCAGACAGGTCTGGGGGAAACACTCTCTTTTTGCATTATCCCTGGGGGTGAGACTTGCCTGTGATGAAGCGAGCTGAACGCTTTCATGTTCGTGCTGGATAAGAGTCAGCTCACCGTATCGTGCCCCCCCCCCCCCCCCCCCATGCTGTTCGTTGCTACCTGGCTTGCATGCGTTCGTTTAGGGTTCTACATGATTGGGGCGTTTGTTCTCCAGATTATTACGGGGTGGGCTCGTGCCAGGGCGCTTTCGGGCAAGAGCAACAACTTTTCACGGTTCCAGAGGGTCAGTTACTATTAAAAGTAGGTGCGGCAAACATATCGCGTCAACGAAAGCCCCGCAACCGTGTGGCGCGTATACGATCCCCTTTTCGCATGGAGGCATCCTCACTCGTTCATGCTAGCTTAAATCGGCCGGGTTTTGCCTTTTCTTCTACATGCGCTCGCTTAAACGGTGTTTTCTCCCCTATCTTCCTTGCTTGGCAGGCGAACAAGCACTTCCACATCTATGCTGGATGGTTCGCCTACATATCCGGGCTTGTACAATGTTACCGCGGCCTCGAGCTCGTCGCGGGTTCGGACGCGCTCGTCTTTTCCGCTGCAGAGATGAGCTTTTCGGTCAGTTACTTGTACATCCGTCGGTTCAGCGTGTGTGCGTGTGTGCGTGTGCAGATGTCAAAAGGAACGGCGACGTAAGCACAAATGAAAAAAACATCCTATATTTCAGCTATCATCAGACGAATGTTAAACAAGGCCCTGCCTAGAAAATGACAATTCGTGATGAAGTTTTCTTATTGGTAATTTTATCTGCGTTTTGATAGCCTATGATGTAGCACCGAAATGAAGTTGCCACCTCATTGTTGATTATCTGAACGCACGCGATAGGCAACGAAAGGGGAGCACGCCATCGTGTTATTGTTTCGTCGAATGATGCACATTTCGCTTATTCAGCAATACGCGGAGTCGAAGGGCACCAGTTTCGCCCCCGAGCCGCGGCAGTGTCGGCCTTGGCTTTATTGGCTTTATGGTGTATACCGGGTGTGGCGACTCGCCCCCCCTCCTACTTCCCCCGCTCGTCAATTATCGATGGGCCATCGTGTTTCCCATGCGCATATGTCATCATTCCAATTATTGTAAAAGGTTTCGGCCTGACAGTATTTCCGATGTCTGGTGTGGTCAACGCGAAACGCGTGTAGAGCAGGTAGAAGGGTCCCTCCCAGGATAATTAGCCCAGGGCGACACTACCAAAAGTTTCAAAAACAGGGCTGGTCGGTTTTCGACGCGCCCACGCCCGCGTTGTATGATCGGCACTTCCACGCATTCGCCATTAGAAGACGCCCATTGTTCTTCTCAAGAAGAACAACAAACGACCATTTGTCGGCACGCGTAAGAACTCAATGATCTGTCACATTAGTCACCCGTCTTCTTGCCTCGTGAGTCGAAGGCTTGCCTCGCGAGTCCAAGGGGAAGCTTGTTTCATTTGAAGATTATCTGTTTATTTCCCAACCCGAAGAAATACGCGCGGTTTCTCGGGGCGAAATAATGAGGCACTGCCATTGTGGGAATAAAAATGCTAACAAGATAATGAGACTGGACTGGTCAATCACTTAACCAAACGTTTAAACTCACTGCATTAACTGTCGCCGCCTCCTTCCCGTCGCACGAGGGCAGCTGGGGAGGTTCGATATCGTCAAGAGCATCCTCTTTCCGGTATGGATTGTGGTTGTGCCTCTTGTCTTCGTCGTCCTGGAAGTACGGAAGCAATTTACGAGGGTGAGCACGAGAGCGAGTTGACCACGTGGAACGTAATCCAACGCAGCGTGTGGGGGGGGGGGGGGGGGCAGAGGAGGGCGTGTTCCTGTTGCTCCGCTGCATGCATTCCCCTGTCTGGCCGGCCGCCCGCAGGTCATTGGGAAATTAGACAGCTTAGTGAGCATTCGGCACTCAGGGAACAAGCGCTATCCGGTGTACCTTGACACCATTAGTCACGCTTTCAGTCCTACAAAGCGTGAAGGACTACCCGACAACTGATCGAGCACGTCGAGTGCTTCTCCGTTTTGGCCCTAGTTTGGTTTGGATCTAGCCATGATCCCGATTAGAAGCAACGCCATAAGCGCATCCCTAGAAAACGCCACGCGCCACACACGCACGGACACGCCTACCTTTCGTACTGATTTTCCTCGTGCACTTTGTAAGCGCACCTGGTACGTATATAACCATATTGTGGGAGCGTCGGTCCCAAAGTCGGGTCGTCACGAAAAGTAACGCTTCCCCATTCTAACTGCAACCACTGTGCACGATGAGTGCTAGTTTCTTTAATACCTCGTTCGCCGTGGTGAAACGGACCGCTCGCTGATGTTGGCGTGTGGTGCAGTATTTCGTGAAGGGGGCAGCTAATCTGTGCGGCATGGTGGAGCTTATCAACGAGGAATTCACCGACGAGGCTCTCAAGAAGGAGGTGGAGGATCGGCTCATGCCTAGGACGAAGGAGCTACCCCTCTACACAACACACGAATTCAATGCCAAGGTAGCGGCGGCAGCAGGGTCTGTCGAAGTCGAGTTTTGCTGCAGTTCAGCTCCACTTCTTGTACGCGTTTCGATTGTTTCCGATCCCGATCGGTATCCATCATGATCCTCGTTGAATGCGTCATCATGCCTTTCTGGCAGCTTGCGTCCACTATGTAATGATTATCCGGGATGTTTACGACGTGATACGGGCCCCTCTCGGTTTACCGCTGTGAGCATTAATAAGACAAGGCAGTCGCACCTCACTCGACGGCGCCGTATCCCGCCGGAAAACCGGTATTTCGCATAGCACAATTCGTCCTGGGGTGCACGTGGTCGGTGGGTATTACAAAAAACAGCAGCTATGCCCCCCCTTCCCGCGCCGCCTCACCAACAGCGTGAATACAGCATTGAAATCATGAAAATGCCACACGCACGAGGCGAGATGGCACCACTCTAGGCAGAGACAGACTTCGGCCAACAAGACCAAACGTTCATAGTCGCTACAATCGCCGAACCCCTCACCCACTCCCGGTCCCGTCGCCGCCTCTTTCGAAATATATTCAGATTTTGAATGGGCGTTCGTGGGTGATCGTTGACGGGGCGGTCCTCGACGTTGGTGTTTTCGTCAAGCGGCACCCCGGTGGCGCTCGTGTGCTCATGAACGTCATGGGCACGGACGTGACGTCGGAGATCATAGGGGAAGATGCTTCCATGGGGAACTCTGGCATGACATTCAACCCGCACACTCACAGCGATGTAAGTGGTCGCACCTTGTTGGCGAGGGTGATGTGATCAAGAAGGAGGGAAGGTAGATCAAGGCAGAGGGTGGGATGCAACGTTCCGCATCACTGGCCGTCTGGTCTCGTCTCTGCTGTTCGATCTTTGTGTCGGTCGTTTTCCAGCTGCCGATGGTCACGTGAGCTCTGGCGGAACCATGATGGTCGCCCCAATCGTGTATTGCTTGTCTATTTTCCCCGTGGTGTTGCTCTTCGTCCCTTTCATCAGAAATAAGGGCGCCTGACGAGTCTGGCTTCCGCTGGGGCGGGCGTGAGTAAGCCCCCAACCCCTCACCTATCATATCCGCCCTGAAACATTCTGAACCACTGTACGATAACACTCGGAAAAATGCGTGCGTGCGCCAGATCGCCCTTGAGATCGCGAGGAGCCTCATAGTGGGATACATCGAGGAGGAAGACGACATGGAGACGGACTGGGGCGACGACGACGAAGATAGCGGCGGGGCTAGCAGCGGCGCTGATCTCGGGTTCTTCAACCGGTCCTTCCTACATGCTCGTCGGATTTCCTCGCTGTCCGGCTCCGAAAGCGAAGGCAACGACAAGCGGGGCTTGTCCCGCATCCCGAACAGAAGTAGCCGCCATTTATCGCGTGTACCTCTCCGAAGGGAGAAGTCAGTCCACTCCGGACGTCTTGCATCTTGGCCCGGCCCCGCCTACAGCGGCGACGAGGTGGAGAGCAGGAGGTCCTTCGTAGGAGGACGTAAAGGGTCGGGTCACAAGCCACGAAGCAGGCGTATCGGCGGTGGGAGCGGCGGAAGCGGGAGCGGAAGCGGCAACTTTGCCATTGACGAACAGAAGAAGTCATTCAGTAGCGACGGCAGCGCCGACGGTGAACACAGGAGACCATTGGGAGTCTACGACGGCAAGATTAAAAAACCACCGGTAGGCGTGTTACCGGTAGGAGCGGCGGTAAAACTAAGCGCGAAGGCAGCGGCGATCATGAATGCAGAGTCACCGCCGACGGCGGGGCCGGAGCTGTCGGTGAGCGGGCAGAAAGGGACGGCGGTGGAGGGGGAAGGCGACGCTGGCGCAAGGGGGCAGAAGGGCGCAGAGGAAGTGGAAAAAATCGACGTTAGCATGAGTGAGCAGGCGGAGGCGGGGGCGGAGGGAAAAAACGACGTTGACACGAGTGAGCAGACGGGGGCGGAGGCGGAGGGAAAAAATGACGTTGACACAAGTGGGCAGAAGGGAGCGGGGGCGGAGGAAAAAGGCGACGTGGCGCCGGAGGTCCCAGTAGACAACTCGGAAATTGAGCTCTCACCTGCCACGCCTGGTTCGCCTCTGCCTATCCGGTGGCAAAAGCGTTTGTCGACGCGCTCAGGCTCACTCAAAAGGCCGGCTGAGACAAAGCGGCCGCCGGCCCGTTCAATCTCACACAACAGGCCGGTGGAGTTGAACCATCCTGTGGTGATGAACACTACTAGTACTACTTCCCCCTCCAGTACCAAGGTAGAGTGCATCACCGGCTCTCAATCCGTCGCAAGCGAAGTGGGGAGGCATAAAATCGAGCTTGGCTTACGCGCATTATAACTACGTTTTTTGTGCGTATGTTGCCTTACGTGAAACACGTGCAGGTAATGAGCAAGCATCATACTTGAGACAGGAAGACGCATGCTACGATAGAGGTAGTACTGTCGGTCTGAAATGCTTGCTTAATGATGGGGCTCCTTAACCTGGGCAAAATCGTCGGAAATAGGCCATTGTTTTTTGCATTGTTCTCGTTGGGTATTTAGGCCCTGGAATTTTTCGTCCGGTGTAGCAGTTTTATTTTTCTCCAAAATCAGTTTTAGGGAGAGGTCATAAGTTCTCAAATTGAGGGGTAGTATTAAGAAAAAAAAGTGGTGCACCTCTATCGTAGCACGCGTCGGAACAGTGGTGGATCAGCAGTCAACAGCGTGTTTTACTGGTGCAATCATTAAATTTGCTGATGCCGCGGTCGCTGACGGTGGAGAGTTGCTGTACTCAACCGAAGACATCCGTTTCTCAACACCTCACGGTTCAGAATAGAGTGGAGTGCAGCGCTACAGGTATGCCGATAGATGGCATCCCCTAACGTTCCTCATCAACGTATCCCTTGTGTCGCTATGAAGTTTTGTATATGCCATTTGGTCCGCTTACTGGCCCTTTTATCGGCCATGTTGCTGGTTCACCCTCCGCATACGTATTCCGTCCGACACCACAAACACTCTTTTTGGTACTGTAGCTGATCGTAAGTCTTGGACTGTGACCTCAACACATTTATGCCCTCATTCTTCCTCTCCCCGTCCCCTCCCGCAGTACCATAACGTTTCATCTGCCTCATTCTCGCCGTCTTATTTCCTACGACGTGTCGCGACAAGCACAACCCCCGAAATCTATGACCCCATTTCGCGTCGAACATGCACTTGGCGTCGTTGTTTTTGTCACCCATGTTTGTTTTTGGCGCCGCGCAGCCGGCGGGGTCGGTGAAGAGGCTGAAGGCTCACCCTGTCCGCCGCATCTTGGGAAGAATAGGCTCGCAGTTATCCATGAGCGGAGCCAGTGGCGACGAAAGTGATGCCATACAGGTACCTGTGCTAAGTGGAGGCTAAGAAAGGGGCTTCAGGGTGTCGGTTATAGATTGGACTCTAGGTATTCGCGTGCCCGCCCTGTTGGGTGTCGATCTGCGCCGTGATCCTCGGCCAGTAGGTAGAGCACTCACTTATTCAAGTGCGCTAAACGCGGGCGTATTCCGATGTTGCGAGAATGGTGCGCGATCGTCTTCGATCCAAATGGTAATGCACTGGCCCCATACACTTTTGTAGTCATGGCAGCTTCATAGAAGAGCGTGAGGTACCTGCTCCCGTCCATCGAAATATGACGATTTTTTCCGCATCATCGTCTCGCTACCGTGTTCAGGAGGACAGACCATTCAAGGCCATGCGAAGGGTGTGGGAGAAGAAAAACTTGCTAGACTTCTTTCACGTGTGCCCCCTGGTGCTACACGAGAAGATGGGGGAGGGAGGCGGCCGGCCCGTGTACAAGTTTGTCTTCGCATGTCCAGGAAGAGCGAGGGCGCTGGTGAGGGCGCCGCGACAAGGGGGCCGATCGCGTGCTTCTACGCATTTTTTTTTGTCATGTATTTGTGTGTTGTCTGCGTGTGTTCCATTCTTAGTGGTAGATGTTTGGTCGGTTTCGGCTGTGTTTCATGTAGGCGTTGGGTGGTTTGTGCTTGCGTCTGGTTTATGGTATTGAGTTGGTACGTGATCTTGCGCGCTTGCGCTTGTGTTCGCATCCGCGTTTGTGTTTGTGCGTGTCCTACAACGCTGGCTACGTGTTTGATTGTGTTATTTGTGTTATTTGTCTGTGAAACATTGTCGACTGTAGATACCGTCGAATCCCAACCAAACTTTGATGGTTCGTTTCTTTGCCACGACCTCGGTTCCTGCCTAGCCAAGTGGGGTACCCTCGGGTACAGAGTGCGTCAGTCTAAAGCACAGCGCATAGCAGTGGGGGGTAAAACTTGGACTGGGTGGCGATGACGCCGCTTCATCAGAACGGGGAGCTTCCTACCCCGCTTGTTCGATGCGTGCTGCGCAATGGCAATGTTGGTGTTGTGCCGCCACCGCGTTTGAACCGCGTTCATCCTTGTCGCTCGTTCCCCCAACAGGGAACAATAATTCAGCGTCTCTTCAGCGAGCCGAGAACTTCTAGAAAACGTTTCAGCGTGGAGAAACAGTTACTTGAATGCCATTGACTAGTTTAACGGACGTGGAGCCCAGTAGCCGTGTGGGTGGCACGCAGGGCATACTCGAGTCGAGTGATCTGCCGATGCGTCAAAAGCCGGTGTTGCCTCGACGCCGTTGTCTTCGTCGCGATATGCCCGAACTTCCCATCTACATTTTGGTGCTATTTGGTGGTCCCGGTAATAAGCTCTCTGTGCTTCATGTACCTCCTCTCCCGTCAGGTTGATGCCATGGAGGGTGTGTGTCACTTCCACATGCGGGCAGCGAAGGAGGCGGGAATGGTAAGCGAAAACAGCACCAAAGTTGCCCGCCACCGCCTTTCGCAGTACCACGGGGGGCAATGCATGCTTAAAATATCTGAAGTACGATCGTCGTGCTCTGTGGGATCGGTGTCACGACTTGTTGATTATCGGGTGTACAGCTATGAGCTGGCGGGCATTTGATTCGTTCACTAATTGTCGCTTCTCATTCTTGCACTTTGTTATCTATGCCGTTATCGTCGGTGTTGCCAATCAAGTAATTCGTGGTTAAGACGCGGGTGCAGAGGAAGGATTTTGCGCGGACACAGAAACACGAAAAACACAATATTGTTGTGAGGCAGAGTTGCACTACAATATATTGCTGTGCTCGCATTTCGATCCGCCATGCTCGTGATACCAAAAACACTCGCCCAATCTTGTATTCACGACGTGCTGCCGTGCTATTCGACCTACCGTAGCTTCTATGATCCAACGATGTACGTTTTGCCTTTGCTCCCCTCCCCTCCGTCCCGCAACCCGCTTGCGAAACGATTCCGTGCTCTCCGGAGAACACCAGACTATCGTGCAGCGGTCCTACAACGCTTTTGCCGTGCGGGTTCAGGGTGAGGAGGGCACCGAGCGCCGGGTGATGCCTGCAAGCGAGACGGATGAAGGCGAACTGTGCATAGAGATGAGGATTAGGCTTTACCCGGATGGGCTCATGAGCAGCCTGTTGCTGCAGCTGATCAAGGTGCGCCGCAGAGGTGGCCGGTTTACGGCAGGGTGGATTTTGCGCGTGGTTCGGCTTTCGAGAATGGCGCATTGGCTGGCTCATTGCCTCTGTTGTACCGCTGGTTCCGCGGTGCCATCCTTCTGTGTGCCATGAGTTAGTGGTTGCGTTGATTCTAGCGCCAAGGTTGTTTAGATCTCCAAAGTATTACATTAATTGGTATGTCCGGGCTGGTGCAGCGGCAGCCCCGACTTTTTGTTATGCTGTTGATGTCGTTGTTGTCGTTGCTGTTGTTGTTATTGTTGTTGTTGCTGTTATAGTCGCCTCTTCCATCCCCGCTGTTAATGTCGTTACCTACGTGGCGCACTTCCTTCTTTACCTCGCCGCCATCCTCGGGTTCGTGGCATCACCGTCCCTGTCTTCTCTGCATGATCTAACATTTGCTGTTCTTAATCACTTCGGCGTGCACTTGGATCCGTGAATCGGAATATCGGTTTCCCCTCCAGAACGTCGAAAATCCCGCGGTGCAGCTACAAGGACCTTTCCTGCAAGACAGGCTGATTCCACCGCCGGCCCACCGCAACGTGGTCATGATCGCAGCCGGAACCGGCGTCAACCCAAGTGAGCGGCCCACGCGCGGAATGTAGACGTCGGTATTCACTCGCTGGTCTTTCGCGAAGGGGAAGTAAGTTGTGCAACGTTTCCGTGAGGTGACGCAAAAAGGAGGACCTCTTGCCGGATGGCTATGTTCCCTTCTGTGTATATTGGTACTCAACCCCCCCCCCCCATCTTCCAGGAACGACAAGGGGAATATCTCCCTTGTGGCGCTTCATTGAATTTCCCCCCCAACGGCTGCAGAGCGAACCAGATGCTATTGGTAGGTCCGTAACTGAAGCAGAAGAGCACCACCAGCCCGTGCTCTGTTGACCGAAGTCTCTGGAACCTTTAGGGATAAAACGCGCCCTCCGGTCAATTCTGCTACCCTGTGAAACTGAGGGGTAGACTCTGAGCTTTAAGGGGAAGGAGGGGGGGGTGACTAATATTTCGTGTGCTCACCGCATACGGGCATTGTTTTTGCTACTATTGTTCTAGATATGAAAAAGGCTTTTACATCGGCGGCCGGCACGTCTCAGTGCCCCAATTGATGTTTCTTAACGTGCCACCCCCCCCTCTCCGGCGCTTGCTTCCCCACGACTGGCCTGCTCTACCCGGGGCAACGTATGTTATCGACAAAACCCCCCAGTGGTGCAGATGATCCGAGACTACCTAAACCCCGACAGGTGAGAGGTCTGCCAGGCAAGATTTGGGGATAACGCCTTTTTTCAGTGAACCACAGTTCCACTGTGTAGTTTCCTGCCGTGGGAGGTCTCAATCATTTCGTAGAGGTGGCTTGATCGGCGGACGACGACCGCCGTCATTAAGCGCGCAGTTTCGGCCGCCATAAACCTTGCTCGCACTCATGAGACGACTGGACACCCTGTTTTTCTATTAATGTGGGCTGTGAATCGATGATATTTTCTTCCTTGGCCGTACCACTGGCTTGGCCTTGCATTGACGACAACCTCCGTCTGTGCCTCCCCCACATACAGCCACCACGGCGTGCTTCTGGGAGCACACTCGAGGCTGGTTCTGCTTTGGCAAAACAACGATGAAGAAGATCTCTTCTGCGCCGATGAGCTGACGCTACTGCAGGTAACATTTTGTTCACCATCCAGAGAGAGTGTAGGTGAAGAGACGCGAGACCGCCCCCCGACACAAACAACTCCAATACTGCTGACGCAGGGAGTGTGCACCCCATCATCCGAGAAGCGCAATACAGATAACTATTCCAAGAGGTTGGAGCATGACGGTAGATAAATAGGGCTACGTATGGGCTGGAACCAACGTTGTCGTGCTGATGAGCTCGGCGCTATTGGATAGACGCCTGCCGGTATCATTCACGAGGAAGTGTTGTAACCAATAGACCACGTGTGGCCGATACATCACTCAGCTTGTGAAGTTAAATATCGACCAATTTGGTCGAACACGAAGTCGGTACATTTAAAAAATGAAACAAAGCAAAAAAGACATGTCAAACCCGAATATACGGCCGCGGTGTCCAAATGTACGGCAGGACTGGATCCCGATATGCGACGGCAATGTCCCAATACGGCAGTACCTCATCTCAACATACGTCTTGAAGCGAATCGCTTGGGCCAAGCCACTATAGTCATGGAGATAACTGAAAGAGAAAAGCGTTGCATTGCAAGCCCTTCCCTCCCATTGGGCTGCTCGAGGTTGTACCGCAACAAGAGACGTGCGAGATTTACCGGGTGCATATGGCATCCGGAACAATTGGTCCGTTTTTTGCACCCTCTCGGAGTCCGTTCTCCTCGTATTGTCTGCGTGGACAAATCAACCACCGGAAGCTGTATTCCTTACTCCTCGCGCCTGCCCCACCCGCACCCGTACCTGCGATCCAAACGAAAAAACAAGGCGAAAGCTAAGGGTCTGTTGGAGGTGACAGTTATTCTCAGCGGCGACAAAACGCGTCGAAACGTGCCGGGCAATGCGTTCCGTCGGGCGAAGGCGAGGCTGGTAAAGAAAGGCATGAAGGCTGGCTTTGTCGGCAGGGGTACAGGCGCTACCGGGGACACCGACATCGAGGGAGGTGGGGCCCGCGATCAAAATTCCGGACGAGAGACATCATCCGGAGCAAGGCGGGGCAGCGAGTCCAAAAACGAAGGTGAAGACAACTTTGACGACGAGGTCATCACAAGTGCACGCTTGCGCTGTCACAAGCTCGCGAGAGCACTGTCGCGCGTCACTGAGGAAGATTGCATGAGCCACGGAAGCAGCTTCGTCAATAGCACTCGAACGTTTGGCGGCAGGGATTTGGAAAGCGGGGGCGGCGGCAACAGCTTTCGCAGCCCCATGACCCTCTACGAAGGCTCGGAAGAGGGTAAGCCTGCTAGAGTCAGTGGCGACGGTGGCAAAAAGAACGTGCCGTGGTCACCGATCTGCGGGGACAAGACAGAATGGAGCGTGGGCGAGGGTGACCGTATCACAAATGCGCCGAGTGGCGGGAAGGAAAAGCGCAGTGGTTCCCTTCGCGGCAAGGAGATTGTGCAAAGCACAGATTCTTTAGAGAAGGCACGGGGGTTGAGCATTGCCTCCCGCAGCGCCGATTGCTCGACGAGTGTTTGGGGGGAAGGCTGCAGACCCAGCGGTGACGGTGACGGCAGCGCCATCCCATTAAATCGCAGTGATGATGAGGGGCATAGCAAGCCCTCCGCCTACACGTTAAATCGTCAAAGGGCTGCCAGAAACCTCAGTGACACTAGTAGTGATATGTCCGGTTGTGTGTCGGAGGGCGCAAGGGCTGACCGTGACAGCAGCTGTGAGGAGGCCAAGCGCAGCCGTTTCCATCTCGGTGGCCCGTTCCGTGAGACGAGTGCTGGCCGAGGCCGCTGGCCCAAAAGGGTCCGCAATCAAAAAGGTACTGGCCGTGGTAATGAGGGCGGTGGTGACAGCGATGATGTGAAGGCGCGCAATGCCAGGTCCCCAGTCCGGCCGACCCTTGGTCGACTCGAGAGGTTCAAGGTCGACAACACCGCGTACAGCTCAAGCGAAGATATAAAGTCCGACGCCACCACCGTCACTGGCGGTAGCGGACGGCCGTCACGTGCGCACCGTGGGGAGATTTCGAAAGCCCCCGCGTCCTCACCGTCGGGAGTGAACACTCACTCTCGTCCAACAGCTAGAAAAACGAGACACGAATCGTCGAAGGACAGGCCATTGCGCAACAAAGCGTCTGAGGATCTGGCGGGATCGTCACTTGAGGACGTGAGAACCCTGATGCGTAATACTGCGGGGAATTGAAGCGGTTCTCGTGCATGTAGGCACTGCCTTGTGCGGGCAAACTTTAAAAAAATAGGGTATGGTATGCGATACCCTGAGGAAGTTTGGTGCCTTTCCTCGAGTGTTTGGAGCCATGCTGGATGCCTCCACGGGCGCATTGTAACGCTGTCCTACTAATCAAGCAGCGGGTTCTTTTGAGGGAGGTTTGCCCAATGCTAGCCCATGCGCACGTTTCAAGCACGTATGGCAAACCTTTTTACCCACCATAAAACGCCAAAGTCAGCCCCACTTATATAACCCCCCTTTTGTCCCTCGTCCCCGCCCTTGTCCTTGATTTGCTTGGTTATTTCGTGCCCTGTCCTCATTACCCAACCCGAAACTTCAACACAACACACGACAACATCTACGCGTGAAACACGTAACACGCGACACACGCAAAAACACACAAACCAACATTGTTGGCGGTGGCGACAGTCGGGGAGTGGACTGCAGCACACGAAGCTTTCCAAGGCCATAATCGAGAAGGCCATCGGTCCGGAGGTTATGAGAGCCATAGCCTCCTTTAAGGCTAGTGCCGCCGTCGACGCGAAACAGGAGGGGCCAGATGAGGCGGCAGATATCTCTAGGACTGTCCTGAGCAATCTGGTCGGCAATGAAGCTAGAGGAGGAGCGCTCCAGGTGACACTCGCGGGGGTGGGAACGGGAGGTAGTGAGCTGCTGACATTGCTGTGTGGTTCATTGTAATAGTTTTCTAGCCTTGGATAGCCCTTAGCATGTCGTTTGGACCCTGCGCTTCCCGTCCTGCGGAATGTTGCTCTTTCCGCTGGCATGAATCCTGATGGTCAACGTGCCGGGGTGTGTAGGGGGGGGGCGAGAGGAAAAATGACCCAACCTTTTATTGTACTGTTTTCCCTCGTTGGGACCTTACAGTGAGCGACTTTCATTGTCTGGGTGAACCCCTTTCACGCGCTGCAGCACGTCACCTGTTGGGCACGAGGGGATGTGTTTCTTCTCGGTGCATGTTGTCACCCGTCAAGTCTTAGTCGCAGCTAAGTGTGGCGGCGCGTATGATGTGGGCCAGTCCGCCGGGATCATGTCGGCCTTGGCGGGGCATGAATGATCAGACCTCTCACGAGAAGCGGAGAACATTTGTTTAGAATGCAATCGTCTGCGATGCTGACCTCTCGGTTTTCCTGTTAACCTCGAGCAAAGGTCAGCGTTTGAGCATGAGTCCAGCTCCAAGTCGGCAAATGTTGCTGGTGGGGTGAATGCGTCCACGCTTTGGGACTACTGTTGCTTGATCTCGCCACCTACACTCGTTGCCGTATTGGCGCTCATCCAGTCCTCCGGCTATCTCATCGTGATTTACGATTTATCGTTGCTAATCGTATTTCGTTTCATCTCCGCTCTTTCCTCGTTCTTTCTCGCGTTCTTTATAATGTTGTATGTTGCCGTTTTGGTTCGTTCTGCATGCAGGTCGTCGTGTCCGGCCCAGCAGGCTTCGTGTTTCAAGCTGAGGGCCTTCTCGTGGAGCTGGGTATCCCTCCTCAAGCAGTAGTCCTGCTCGACTAGACTGGCAGGCGATGCCAAGCGCAGAACAGAGGCGTGCCAACCACCGTGGCCTTTGTAAGGCCTTCTGGCTCGATACGTGTGCAAAATAGGGGCGGCGTCGGCGCTAGGTACAGGAGGGGGAAGGTGATTTGTTTGCACATACTTGCGCGTTGATCGCGACCAGGGCGCTCACGCTGCTGATGCAGGAAAGGAATTCATTCTGTTGTAGCCGGTATTCGCTCTGTGGGCAGTTGGTAATCTCGATCGGGTGCCAGGCCTATGACCCAAGCTAAGATAGGGGAGTCAATATTGGGGTATTTTTGTGCAGTGGCTCGGGGGGTCGGTTGCGCGAGTTACCTCCCCCTGTTCCTTTGAGGTCTTGAGCTTGGTCTTGCGGTTTCAAATTTGCGATATCAATCTGCAACGCAATGGCGAGCTATGCCGCACCAAAAAAATCGACTAAAGTATTCATGTCCGTGAGGTACGGAGTCGTTCGTGCGAGTGGCTCAAACACACTAGTGAAAACGGGGGGTACCCTATGATACCGTACCGTAGCCTTGGCCCTATCGGGAATAGCTGTTGCTGGCGCTGCTATCCTAGAAATCATTTTGTTGCGCCATATCCGGGCGCGTTTGTTCCTATTTGGAGATACTGGACATCTGCTGTTGAGTAGCACCGCAACCGACTCGTTTTCGGCCAGGATATCGTGGGTCTAGGGGGATGGAGTGGGGGTGGCTTGGGAGTATTGACCCTTCAGACATTTTTTTGTAACAGTCCGCGCTGGGTAAGCGGAAACAAGTCGTGCTGTGCGCTCGATGGGGCGGTTGGCGGTTGGCCTTGAGCCTTCTGCGTGCTTTGTTTGTCCTCGTGCCCCGGTTCCAGCAGGTTTTCGCTGCTGTTGTGTGCTGTGCTTGGTCGCGTTCATTGTGCGGATACCTGATCGGGTAGTTGCGTTTGAGTATTTTGTTCCATGTCTTATGTTTATCCACGGCGAGAGCTTCATTCTGCGAAACCTCACGTGGGTATTTGTTCGTGCTGGTGGTGCATTGGGGGGCACTCCCACCGTCCTTTAACGTTTCGACATAACACACCCCTTGGGTGATCAGCGTGCGGCTGCTCTATATTGTTGCGAACCATGTGGGAGGTACAAACGGCGAGGTGGGGTCTTGTGTGCCGGACTCGAACGTCGTGCACATACCGCTCGCACACGCGATGGGCGACGATGAAACTTTACGTGTGAGAGGTGTGCAGCACATCGGGCATGGTCACCCATCGAGCAAGTACTTGCTGCATCTTCGACGACATTTTATTGTACTTGTCGGCACCCGATGCCACGGATTTACCTGCTATTTCATGCTTGACCGGGGATTGGTCGTAGGCGGCGGGGAGGGAAAGCATTGATGTGAGTGGGGGGGGGGTGTACTCAATTTGTGCGTGGCCGTAGTCGTACGACCAAAGCTATTAGACCCTCTCACCCCTACTATGCCGAGGCTGCGCTCGCCGGGTTTTCACCAACCAGGCAGACATTGCTTGCACCAAGCGCGAAGCGTCGTGAGGTGTCCGGCGATTGGCATGAAGGGTGAACTGCATCCTTTCAAGCACCGCTCGTAAGACGGACTTCGGCACCTTGTGCCTACTTTCTTGCTTATGGATGACAGCGCCAATGAGCTATACTTTATTTTCCGGTGTGGACACACCAGGGACAGCAATGGTCATTATTATGCAACTGCCTGGTGGGTACCTTACCATATTCAGACTACGTGATGCGATAACCATCATGGTGACCGTAAAAAACAAAACGGTACCACCCTGGTTGTCTAGCTCACGCAATGACTGGCATGTTTTACTGCGTCGTTGCCAACCAACGCCAACCCCAATATGCATATAATGTTTTACAGCCTTGATACCAACCGAGGCCAACTATTAATTATATACTGTAATGTGAGGAGGGGGGGGGGGGTATTCGCTCAGGCACAAATCACGCAAAGAGGTAGAGCTAAGGATAGTTAAGATGCGCTTGAAGACACATTTATCTGACCACAGAGCTGTGTAGACGTATGGGATAGCGTTGTTGGTGGAAGCAGCGGAGGAGAGGCGTTACACCAGAACCAGTGGTGTCCAAGGTTACGTGTCGTCCAGGTGCCGCACAGCGTGTTGTGGTGATATCGAGGACGCGAAGAAGTCAGCGCCACCCTCCATGCGCCAAGTGGCGCTCCGCCGTGTACAGAAGGGATGGGAATGTTTTTGCTGCAGATTGCGTTGCAGGAGATTGGCTGGATTATGGAATAGATACAAGGAAGGGTGTACTCTGAGGTGCTCGGCGGCGGTGTGTCCTTGCGTGTTGTGTGCCGTCGTGGTAGTGTTGGCGGCGTACTATGTGTGTATAGTAGGTGATGCTTGGGGAGACACCTAATAGTTGCTTGGTATTATTTTGCTGGGTTATTTCATACATGAAGGTGGGCGGGCGAAAGACTCCGCAGCTTCACGATGTCTCCGAGGGTTCTACCGCGAATGTAAAGTAGAAATGGCAATGCTGGCGGCGCAAGTTCAGAATTCGGCGTTGCCTAACGCATACGGCGTGAAAGCAAAATAATCATCAGCATAAAATTAAGCCCGAACGCATATTCACTGGTGCAGCACCTGAGGCATGTACAATTTGTTTCTGCTGCATTGTGCTACGCAATCACTTATCATTGAAAGAAGTGCCGTATCGGATTCATTGAGGCCTGAGGCCCCAACCAGTTGTCCTACCCGTGACCTCCTGCTATCTTGTACTCTATAGGCTAGAAGCCAGGGGTCAGATACCTCGCCTTTGTCGCTAGCATCACCCAAACGTTCTGTACATCAAGCACACCACAGGGTGCGCGCGGCAAAGTGTTTCTCAAAAGACGGGGAGGGATAAATCGATGGCTTTCGCGTAGTCCCTTCCACTCTTCCGCTTAGAGGCACCGTTCGTTGTCCATTCGCTTCGATGTCACGGACGGAGCACTGCTAGTGGTCGTCCCGGTATACTAACATGTCATCTGTGCCGTCTTCCGCCCCCCCCTAGACTTCATTATCTCGTCTACCCCACCGTTTGTTCCCGCTAGGCACCTGCTTAGCAAACCCCTTTCTCGGCTCGGAAAGGGTGCATCGTAATATAGTCAGACAGTCCCATGGCACGCAGATGCTCCGGTAACGTGGCCGCATACGGGGGTCAGTGAGGGATACCATTTCACGTGCACCGGTTTCTTTCGCTACGGGGATTAGGTGGCGCGCGGTCAAGTCCCACCCGATCCAAGGGTGGCCAACACGTACTCTGTACCTCTGCCAAAGGTATACATCTGGGGACAACTGACAACACTGCCACCGCTCCAACGCGATTTTATGCAGGGTCTTGCGCCGAGGCCTCGCATCCGAGTTCATCGACCGCGTGTCTGCAGGACAAACCCCGAATGAAACTACCAGGTACGCAGTACAATATCATACGCTTGAACTGAGGGGCTATGGTAGAATAGGGTCCTCTAGAAGCACAACGCGCTATGCACGCATACAAGCTCCACTGTGTGTCCAGGCGAACCGTTGAGAATAAGTGGAGGTAGCACAGACACCAACAACGCAACTCCGGGTCACTCTTACATAATATAATGGAAGCGTTGCAGCCTAATCAGGATGTACCTGGGCAACACAAATAGGAAGCATGTGTAGTCTATGCCACGACGAGTCGGGCGTGTGTGTTTGCGATGAGGTGAGGTGCTGCGAGAAACCCGGGCGTGCAACGAACACACAAACGCCCATCTACTAGCAGCCGTATTTCTGACGTATTTTTGCACCATGTTGTACCAACCTGCCAGCACCGCCCCGTGCTGCGTCCGTACGGGATTGTCACTCACCCACGCCATCAACTGAACAATCCGTCAACGTCTTCAAACAATCTACTGGTAGATTCAAATGAACCAGCCCGCCGCATCGTCAACAATATTTGTACAGTTCGATGGTGTTGCCATGGTGCTACCATCTGGGCCTTGGTGGCGTTGACATGGCACTGATATGGCACTGCCATGGCAACGCCGCATATGAAGCCTCATGCCGGTGCAATCGCAGCGCCATGGCAATGTCATGGCACGTGCAAAGGCATGCGCGATGGCACCGCCATGGGCACGCCACAAGGATACACCATCATGGGCTTTAGGGCTACAGATCGGGTTCGGGTCAGGATGAGGAGTGTCGTAGCACGGAAACGATGGTAGTCCCACGTCAGTGTCAGAGGACCTCCCATTTTCATGGCAATGCCAAGCAATATGTCATGGGCGTTTTCATGCACACGCGGTGCCTTGAAAACTCATTGCAATGTCATGAAAGCCCATGTCATTGCCCTTGCATTGCCATGAAAGCTCGTGACAGCTCGTGTGAGAACTCATCATGAAAACCAATCCAGGAAAGGGAGTCACAACTCGCACGGTATTGCCATGGCGGCGCCATGGCAGTATGATAGGATGGCATTGCCCACAGAGAGCCTACGGCAGTGCCGTGGCAGTGCCATGAAATGTCATCGCAGGGCTATGGCACGCCAGGGGAACTGCCACCACGCGGATTCCACCAGAAACAGCAGCCAGCCCGTCGCGCCACTGCGCTACCGTGTAACACGGAAGAAAGCACACCCCTTCGATAAAAATACCCCCACATAAGCACACCGGGTGATAGATTTTTTGGTTCGTTGTTCGACCGTCACTTTATCACCGGGGGTACGTTGAATACCACACCCCATATGGAGGTGCGCCCGAAAACAGCATCTTCAACTTATCATGCCACCTTGTGGACACCATGCGTCCACAACACGCATCGGCAGGGACACCAGCATGAAGGGAACTGCTTCGCTCCACCAAAGTGGGCCAAACGAGTCCACGGCCTCGACCCCCCGGTATAACCTGCTGCTCCCGCGCTCCGAGCAACAACCACGTTGTTTATTTCCGGGATCAACCCGCTTACGTTACCGGTACTGGTACTACCGGCATCAGGATTGCTATTACGGGGGACCATAGTAAATAGGACCTACGGTACACACAAAAACCAATATATTTCCCTATTTTGACTAACAATATTTGGTCCTATTTACTATGATCCCCCGTAATACTACGCCTCCTACTGCTGTGCCTCAATCCCCGATAACCGGTGTCGGTACCGGTAGTAGTTTTGTGACCAATCACGCAACTTATCGCTACCCGTTACATGTACCGGTATCTCACTGCTAGGGCGTATTGTTGTCGTGGGAGTAGGCTGGAAAAAAAAGTTGGTGCTTCGTATGATTAGAGTAGACTATGGCATCAGCTATTTTTGCAGCGGGGCACGGGCCTCTGAGGTGCAATCCTCAGGAGTTTTCACAGCATGAATACCCGCTAACCCAGACATGCGGTAGTTAGGGCTTCGGGCGTAAGTAGTGTGAAGCACAACATGAGGTGGAAGGCGTGTTTCGCTCACGCGCCGCCGGCGTGTAATCCCCCGGGGGGCCGACGGAGGCTAAAAAGGCGACAATTGCATAAATATACGCCCGAAAAACTTCACAACGTGTGCGTTTAGACACGTAAAACATCGTGTTTGCCAAGCACCGAAAACAACAAAGGTACCTCAATATCGTTCCCGCCCCCTGCGCCTGTTACGGTTGACGGACGCGATAGTTGCGCCAGCGCAACAACTAATGCCCTGCCAGCAACGTTTCCCGGTATCGAAGTAAGGCGGGGACCTTTCTTTGCTGTTATATCCGGGTTCAGCTGTGGGCCGAATCACCGTTGGCTTTGAGTGGCAATGGGAAAGCAAACTGTTATATTTATAGTAGTTGCAGACGCTCACATATTAGCGCACCCCTTGTCATCACATCTCAAATTCCCGCCCGCACCCCCGTTGTGTCGAACCCTTTGCTATCACACACGCTCTTGTTGTCACACACTATCTGCAATGACGATGTCCTTAGCAGCCATGGATGGATACCGTCAGCGCATCCCCTTGTTTTTTAATCCCCCCCCCGCCTCGTTACCACACGCCTTCGGGAGTCCCGTCCGTGTTGCTTATCACCGGGGGTGAGTTAGATAGCATACCCCCCCACAATAGCACACCCGGTGGTAACCTGGTTAACAAAGGTAAAGGTCGGAAGGTAAAATTGTTGTCCTCAGTGTGTGCTTTATTTCGTGTTTATACGGTACTTACGTACGTACTTGATATTTGCTGTGTACCGTGTACAGAAAGTACCGTTCGTTGCTCGAGATCCGTCTCACCTCGATGTTGTAGGACCCGGTCCAAGGAGCGCGGATACACTTTTACGATGATGATGATGAGGATGACGACGATGATGACGATGATGACGATGATGATGATGATGATGATGATGATGATGATGATGATGATGATGATGATGATGATGATGATGATGGTGATGATGGTGATGATGATGATGATGATGGTGATGATGATGGTGACGATGATGATGATGATGATGATGATGATGATGATGATGATGATGATGATGATGATGATGACGATGATGATGATGATGATTATTATTTTATAGAAATATTTCAAGGACGTCAGCCGTGAGTTCGACGAATTTCGTTATAGAGCAGGGCGCGTGAGCTCAAATTTAAATTAATATCGTGTCGGATGATCTTTTCCCCTCTGCCTTTATATTCATTCTTGATGGTGTTGTTGGAAATGCGTCTCCCTGCGTGTCCGCACATGATATTATTCGTGGCACTTTTGCCGCGGTCTGCCGATCGCCACCTCGCTGTGCGTGCTGTCCACATGCATGCATGATCACATACATGCACGCTCCACTTGCCCTTTGCCGGAGGTTTGCCGGATTCCAGGAACAGATGGCGCAGCAGCGCGGTAGCCCTTTGCCCGACAGCAGTGCGATAGCAGCAGGAGGAGCTTGTCTTGTGTTCGAATTTCGGAAATAAACAAAGTACCTGTAGAATTTATCCGCTGTTTGCGTATGGTTCAAGCGTGTCCAGTAATTATCCCCGGAGTTTTTTATGCTGTTTCCTTGCGCCCTCCTTGCGGGACAACAACACACCACTACGCTATACATTGAAAAAGTCACTCGATGAATTGCTACTGCTGTTGAACTGTCTTGTATCATATAAAAGCGAGTTAGAAATGAAGATCCACTGCTGCTGTGTATGATAAGAAGCCAATGGGTATTTTGAATTTTGAATTTTGATAGCAGTTTTGGCTGTGCTCTGTCTTTTAATGATGGTCCGCCCACATGATGTTTACTAAAGTCTTGCGTCCGACGTTGATGATGCATTCCGCAGCCCACAGACAGCAGCAGTGCTGCTGTGCCAATAAAGCTCTCGCTACTTATGCGTAAGGGTGCTCAACACAACAGCGCACGGCTCACAGCAGACAGGCCGACGCAAGTAATGCATGTCAGCTCTGGCTTGTGGCGAGATGAGGGCCGTGACAAAAAATCGCGCAGCAATTCGTACGTAGAGCCGAAAAACATGCGCCTGTACCCATGATGACGCCTCATTTCATTTTCGTCCAATCGTCGCTCGTTGCTACTCGCTCGCTCGCTCGCCCTTTTCGTTTTTTATTCCGGGAATTTTGCCACTCGTCCGTCATCCATCCAAGGGAGAGAACAGGTGTGCGCCCATGTCCCGCAGCCAGCCGAGCGTCGTTGGCAGATCAAGATAACGACATACCAAGCCTGCTGCAACATAGGAGCTGTTGTTGCTGTTTTTCCTTGCTGTTGTTGCGTAGGGTGGGCGATCGATCAGCTTTCTTTCTCGGAGGATATATTGGCGTTTTCCTCCGCCCTCAGCACGAAAAGCTAGCAACGGCGGGCTGTATCACTGCCGAGGAGTACGGACTACATACCACGACTGCTGTTGCTTCTGCTTGCTGTTGTTGTGGTTCACGCTTACCCCAGGCGTTTGTCCCCTGGGGCAGGCTTGGGCAAGGGTAGATCGTCGCTGGCTGGAGGTCGCCGCAAGCAACCATCTGAGAACCAAGCGCTTCGTCAAAGTTGGTGTCGCTGTAGTCTCCAGCCTGTCCGAGCGAGCGTACTGGTTATTCGTATCACTTGTTGCATGGTTTGCAGTTTAGCAAAAATATGAAACCACCGGTGATCTCAAGGCCGGCGCTAGCTGCATGCCTTTTGCTGGCTGCCTCGTCAACTACTTGGACTGCATGGGGGCAAGACGACGACGACTATACTGTGACTACATCTGAGAACGAGCACCGGACGCTAAACGGCACAGGTGGGCGGCCCTACCGAAACATTTTTTTCGAATGCGTGTCATCAATCAATGTGCTATGTATGTTGGCTAATGTATGTGGGGTCCACAATGAACGAAAATATAGGCATCATAATAATATCAATATAAAATATCAAACGGTTATTATATTTGCGTCCATATATTTGTGTGTGATATCGTGGCTGTTCGTTACGACACCGTGGCTACGTGCGGACACGATGACACGATACGCTCTATCATAGGTATCTGCGTGTTCGTGTGTTTCCTCTTGAATATCACGTCCCTTTGGTATCATAGCAGGTACATCTAACTCTGTCTGATGTAGTAGTCTGATAACATATCGCACGTGTGGGGTTTTTAGGGCGGCGCAAAGCGGCGTAATGATCATGCAACCTCCGTTGTGCTGCAAAGAAAGAGCAAAAGACAAGAAGAGCGTTTCCTGTGCCTGTGCCTGTCTGTGTGGTACCGACACGACGGGATGGTCGGACGGTTTTCACGGCCGTTTTACTTCGGCTCGGGCCGGTTCCGTCGAACCGTCGAACCGCAGCGAACCGCAGGACTTTAGACGGGCGACCTACATAGTACGCTGCGTGCGAAGATGGGTACCGACCCTAAATCCGCATGTTCGTCGAAATCACAGCTGACGTCGTTGTAATTAGTCTATATAAAATAGTAAGAATTCCTGCTCCTTCCTGAAGAACCTCGGTTCCGAGCCGTGAAAATGCCAGAAATACCTCTTGATACAAAAGGGCCATACAAAAGCCAAAGTACGTACTAGACGGTACGGCAGAGTCATAAGGGTTTCACGGTACGGTTCGGTCGGCTTTGCTGCTTCGCTCGGTTCCATCGGAGCCGAACCGAACCGCGGGGCTATGGAATTGCGGGGGGCAAACCGAACCCAATCGTAAGATTTTGACAGGTTCGAACCGAACCGATCCGCCGGAAGGTGAAGCGAACACACCGAGCCGAGGAGCCGCGCGGCACCATGGAAAGCCCTATTTACGGGGGACCATAGTAAACAGGACCTACGGTACAGACAAAAACCAATATATTTCCCTATTTTGACTAACAATATTTGGTCCTATTTACTATGGTCCCCCGTAAATAACAACTATTTTACAACAAAAAATAGCGCCTGTCAAAAGTATCGCACAACTTGCAAAGGTGAATATCGACCACTCAAACGGTGGAACTCGCAGATGGCGTGTTTGAAATATCCAACACCAACAAATCTTGCCCATGGCTACAACATGCAGGTGCTTGGTCAGGAGTAGTGATGGGCGCCGGATGCCAAAAAAAAAACGGCTGACCGCGGTTTTGGGAAACCCAGCAGGCGTCATGTGTAATTATTATTCTGTTTGAAAAGAAAGCGGAAGTTTTGGGGGTCACGGTTAACCGATCAAACAACCGGATAAAAACACTGCTGTGGTTAAATTAGCCGTTTTGACCGGGAAAACCGGGAAAAGTGGATAACCCATCTACGCTAAAACGCCCTGAGGTGGCTCAGCCTGCAGCAGTGGTGAATGACATGATGGTGAATGTGACAAAAAAAAATTGGTTGATCCAAGGTCGTAATGACCTGAAATTCGTCGAACTCACGGCTGACGTCCTTGAAAATTTGTTATAAAAGCCGTAATACGTGTGTGTGTCGGGGGGGGGGGGGAGGAGGTTGACAGCGTGAAAGGTCGGCGGGTACAGTTTTGGCGTTCACACTGTAGCTTGCAGTGCTTGCATGAGTCGTCATTTCACAGCTGTAGTGAATACATTAATACTGCTCAGTTCATCGCAGGGGGGCACTGGGTACGTTGCTGCAGGCAGGGGTGGAAATATTCTGAGTGTGCCTGGCACTGTTTCAGGCGTTATGTTACCTTGCGGTGATTGCACTATTCATAAAATGTGCTGATAGGAGACGTGTTGGGGGTACTCATTTGAAACGACTGCAGCATTTTCGGAATGAAGTTGTTTATTTTTTTATCGTTTTTGTGTCGCGTTTACTTTCCAGCTCAACTCGGGATGGAAGTGTTCACACTTAACGGCCTTCCGGGGAAAAGCCGTGTTCACGATCGTCTTCCGTTGTACCCCCCGGTCCCTACCGACCGGTCCATGCCTCCGTTTACAGTATGCGGGTTGGGTGATATTGTGGTATTGATTTTGCAGAGTTTTCAAGCCGTTATTTTGATTCGGCAGAGTTTTCAAGCCGTGTCAGGTAGACTAACGATCAGGGAAGCTATTGCTTGTACTCGTCGCACGACGCTAGCCCTGATGTTTTGTGGAGCTTCGGGAACGAACGTTGAAGTGTGCGGGTCTGGTTGCAGTGGTTTCGCCTACAGTTGACGTTACGTTTTTCTAAATAATATATTTCCAGTTGATCAGCGCCAATACGAGTGGTATTCTATCTCGAAGCGCCGCATTTGCGAACAGAACCGATCACGCACTGAAGAGCACGCAACAAGGGTGTGTTATAATGCTTATTTTGGGTAAGCTATTGGTTAACCTTATGCAAGCGGTCAAACGGACTAATACCCCACTGATACCTTAACAAATGATAACAAATGGCGTCGTCGACAGACCATGGGTTTTAGGGTCGTGGGTTCGATCCCCACCATCCACCATAATAAACTTTTCAGATTTTCCCCATGTCGAACTTGAAAAATAATCTCCCTGGTATCCCCAGGAAATGAAACGGCTTGGATAATTGACAGGTCCGCCCGTATATCCGGCCGACCTGCTATCCCGCCCTTTCAGGGGGGGATAGTGTTACAAGGCTTAGTTTGGGTAAGCTATTGGTTAACCTTTTGCAAGTGGTCAAACGGACTAGTACCCCACTAATACCTTAACAGGTGCAAATCATAGCAACGTCGCCTACCTGCTATGGTTTTCAATGTTATGGATCATTTAACGCATCAAAACCAGCTAAACCATATTTGACCAACATCAATACGCGTGGTATTCTATCTCAAGAGTCGCGATTGCGAACAGAACCGATCACCCACTTAAAAATACGCATCAAGGGTGCAACTCAAATTAAACCCACCTACGGTTTTCGGTTTTGTGGTACTTTAACGTTTCAAAACCGATCGAACCGGTTTTCGGTTAGCTGGTTAACACCGGCCGAAAAACAACGGTTAAAATGTGGGTCACAATGCTCTGAACCCAACCTGCCTACTTGCGTCTGAACACAAATCCTAGAACCTTTTAGGAACGTTCCGCACGTTCTCCTAGAAATATCGTCTCTCGGAGCGATGTCGTTATCGCCAACGCTCCGAGCCACAAGGAAGAGTACAACATCCCGAGGAACCTCGAGACGTTTTCCCAGACGCTTCCTCAGCTCGTTGCCCGTTGCTTTTATCCGAGAGGAGTGCGAGGGCCCTCGCACACCTCTCACTCTTCCTTCAGTCCCCATCTCAACCTGAGATTCTGTCTCTTTACCGAGCACTTCTATTCGTCCGGTGATCGTCAACACCGCCCACATTCTGCGACCGTTGCCTGAGAGGGACGCTTGTGCACACAGCGTTGGAGATTCACACCTCCCTGCGGTGTTCTCGAGAACAAACCCTTAAAAAAGGCCTTATTTTTTTTCAGAATACCGTCTCCTATACGGGTTTGGGTTTTTGGAACATGTCATCCGATGTCCACCTCTAGTCAGGATACTAGCAAGCGTCAAGCGATCAGTCAGTCAAGGATGCTTGTCAAGGCGTTTCCATCCGTCTAGACGGATGGGTCTAGACGGATGGGACCTGATCCCACGTGTTGAAAAAAAGATAGATTCGCCGGTAAACGAAATAACGGTCTCCGTAGATGTAGTGATCGGCAAATCAAGGCTTGTTGTAGGGATAATCGGGCATGTGTATATCTGGGGGATGGGGAGGGGTGTTTGGGCTCGGGGGTAGACGAGCGCAAACTGGCGCCTTCCTCTCTAACTGTTGAGAGCAGACCTCACGAGTAGGTTAGCAAGACCGAGTCGAGCACAAGCGAGTCTGGGTTCTTGCCGGGAGCGTCAGCAGATCGAGGTTGGAACTTTGGCCAGCCCAGCCTGAAGTCTGTGCCTCTCCCTTCTTCCTCTTCCTCTCCCCCCCCTTTTTTCTTTCGATGGGGAGGAGTGGCGGGGAGGGGGGAGAGTTAGGGAGCCGGGGTTCCGTAAGCCTCAATTTACATGTGCGGAAATCCTTTCTGTAGGGGGGATTTGTAGTCGTGTGCCCGGAATGGTACCGTCAAAGCTGTCTAATACAACATCGACAGAAAACAAGTGCCTAACAGCAGTCGAAGTAAGGCGAACAGCCTTGCCACTAAGAACAGTTTCCATCCGTCTAGACGGGTGGTCCCTGTGATCCAATTGTTTTAGAAAAATCCTCCATATAGATGTGTGGAAACCCCTTTTCTATAGTTTTTTTTTTAGTCGTGTTCTCTGTTTAGACCGTTAAGGTTGTGTGTAATAGTGTCAAACAGAAAAAAAATTGCCCGAAAGTCAAAGAAAGGTGAACAACCTCACACTCTATAAGAACAGGCAAGCAATGAATGGCTGCCATGGACCCTTTCACTCCTCGGGAAAAAGGAAAAAAAAACTCACCACCTCGTAGTTGGAAGTTTTTCGCCCCCGAAAGCGTCGTTGCAGTCCTTAAGGTTTTAGTTACGCCAACCGACAAGCACCAACAGCCGCTGAGACGAACCTAGCCGTCGCCAAATCGTCTTGCTCACTAGCGCGTTCTCACAACCGCAACCGTCATGTCCGCCTGATTTGAGTGTTGTATTAGTCATTAAAGACGTCGAGATGATCAAACGACTACGATTGTCCCGACATCTGTTGAGGCCCCTCACTCATCTCCCTTCCTCACACACACACACCCCACCCCTCCCCCCGCTCCTCGATTTATGCGATCACCGCGCCAACCACGCGACCGCCACCTTAGGGAACAACAAAGTGCACCCCACATGGGGCAGCGCTGGACAAACACAGGTAAGAGCAGTCGACAACGTGTTGGCTCGGAAAAAACGCCCGCCGTCGTTGCCGTCTAAGTGGTTGTGGAAGCACTATGTGCGCAACTTATGTTGCGGCAAGCTTCGCGAAAGGAGTTTTGCTGTTGGGCTGGTTTTAGGCCGATGAAGGCTTAAAGGGCGGGGCTGTTTTTACTCATGCGCTTACCCCTCCACGCGTTGCCAGCGTCACAGGAATAGGATGCTCTTGTTTGTGCTATTCGAGCGTTCCTTGCACAAAAATTTGACACCCTTCGACGGACCTTTACCCTTTCGAGAGTTGATTATATCTTAATTATAGTATAGATATCTTGATTGTAGTATAGCGACCGAAAAAACAGCGATTGCGATACTCTCAAGAGTCTAGGTGCCAGCACCGTGAGCGCGCAGGAGTACGAGTAGGATCATGCTGCGCCCGTGCCGTAGGAGTGTCTTCGTCTTTCTCCTTCGAACGCCAACTTTATCATCGCCAGGCCAGCGGTGGGCGATGCCGTGATCGTCAGTTTTCGTCGTCAATTTTTCCGTCTGAGGTCTCAAAGGGGTCAAGCCAGTTTCGTTATTTCCCCCCCCCCCCCCCAATACGGACCAATTTTCGTGGTTTTGGCCTGTACACGAGACCAGAGCCAAAAGAATACAGGCCGGACTCGCCTGTCATGGTGGTCGTCTTGCCAGGACCAACTCGCCGCTCGCCTGCTGCCGACCTTGTCACGTGCGCTTAAACAGGGTGTTTTCCGCTGTGAATACGCTTTGACGCAGCACGTCGTAGTCTTGAAATTTGGTTTGTCGTCGTCAACGATGATCCCCGATCCTCCTTTTGCGATACATGGTCCGACCGTGTGAACGCGACGTTGGAAACGCTATGCTGCCCCTCGGCTCCAGCCTATCTATCCCTCATATCTCGGGAGTAAACCGTCCGCCGCGACCGTCCGTGCCGATGGTTCTCCTCCAGGTCCGCAGCGTGACCGTGGCAAGCTATTCCGACGGGGTTTCGGAACCTTCTGGAGATCTTCGCCCATCACCAAGGCAAGTATGTATCGCCCGCTGCAGTCGCCCCCGCGCCCCCTGCTCGCCGGGAGGGGGGGGGCTCGGGGCGAACACGTGTTGGCGCCGGTTAGCGGTATATCTTGTTTGCCGCGCACGGTTCGCACAATGCGTACCGGTGAGGACGTTTTCCCCCGCGTGTAGAAATCGGTCGTGGTATCTCGGTAGGAGAAAAGCGGTCATCGATCGCTCGCACCGCAGCGAGTTGGATGTTTCCTGGGTTGATGCCTTGCCGCACGGCCGGCTTGCTCCAGAAATGGCGCTGCCGGCTGGCGTACAGTAGTCGCAGTCTGCGGCCATCATCGAGTATTGGCCACCTTGCTCCGTTGCGCCGGTCGGGCGAACGATGGCGTGTGCAACGACCGCCCAGTTTAACTTGCCGCAGACTATGACCTCACCATCAGTCTCCCCCCCCCCCTGTCTCACCCCTCCCTTGCCCCGCATGCGATCCCCTATGGCCGCCGGCCGGTCATGTACGCTCAGGGAGGTTTTGTCGGAGGTTTTCCTGGAGACGCCGCCGTCGAGCGCGGCGACCAGTGCCCTATTCATAGGCTGGGGATTACTCGTCGGGTACGACCTTTTCCTCAATGGGGACAACGCATCGGACCCGTTCGACATGGAGTGCAACAACGTTACGCTCGCGGACGTGTGGTGTCCGGAGGGGTCACTGTCTGATCCGATTCCGTTCCACAGGTCACAGGGCGAGCTCGACATGGAAGGTGACGGGACCAGGAGCCCGACCAACTTTGCAACGGCTTTTGTAGATCTGGACTGGATATACGGCAGGGACGAGGATTCTGCGACAGCTCTCCGCACGTCAGAATCGGGCTACCTGAACCTTACCGCTGCTGAGCTCCCACACTTACTGCCCGATGGCACCTGGCTGGTGAGTGGGACACAAATGCGGAAGTTGAGGGCGTAGGGTTAAACCGTCGGAGCAGAGGGTGAAACAAGCTGTAAACCGGGCCGAGAGCAGGCGCGATCCGCAGGGGAAAATAGCATGCTGCAGTCGCTCGAACAGCAGGCAGTCAGACGAATGCGAGTAGGAAGCCCGGCAGATTTCCGTATACCCGCTGTTGTGGTTATTTTTTAGTGTGGGCTCCTGTTTTGCGGGATAACGTGCTCTTCCTCAATTTACACGAGCTGCTGTCCCTTCCATCCGGTTTACGTGCGCAACAGGTCGCAGATCAGCGGCCAACGACAATGCCTGTGACATTTGCCCTGATGACTCTTCTCATGAGGGAACACAACCGGTGCTGCGACGAATGGGCCGGCGACTGGGGTGCTGATGGGGACGAGGTTTGGCAAAACGAGGACAATCTGTGTCGGGCGTCTTGTTTTTCAACCTGATCATGTCGGTTATGTATCCAACTAGTAATTAATGTTGATATGCGCTGCGGTGTTATAAAAGTTTGTGTCATGTTTTGCCGCAGCCCGGATTGCCATCCCTTTGCTTAGTGGTACTGCGGTGCGCGTACTTTTTGTGCCTGTTTTTCTTCAACCGAGACGCGTTAGTAGCTTTCTCTTGTGACGCTACTGTATCTAGTGCGAGAAGAACCATCACCATCACCATCATCATCATCATCATCATCATCATCAGGCGGTTTTTTGAAGGCGTAACCGCGCATCACGCTGTGCCCTTGGGGTTGGGAGGTGGTGCACCTCTTTCGAGACCTCTCTAGTTGCTTGCCAGATTATGAGAAGACAGATGGGGCTGGCACGGCCACCCGAACAAAGAAGCGCCTTCGGGGATAGTGACCATGCGCCATATATCAGGAAAATTTTCGATGGGACAGTGACTGGCGTACCCCCCTCCCTGTTGCCGCCCAAATGTTGGAGATGGCTTTATTAGGAGTAGGAACGGCTGTCCGTCTCGAAAGGGATGCGTGATCAATGGTAAAATGACTTAAGGCAAGCAACAAACGAGTACGCCCCGCCCCTTTCCCTGTTGCCCTTCTTCCCCGCCTCCTCTGAGCAGGAAGCGTATCAGGCCTGCCGGCAGTGGACGATCGCTGTCTTCCAGCACATTACGGAAAACGACTTTTCGGTGCGACTGATCGGTGCGAGCGTCAAAACCCTCGGGGCCGATTCTTACGATAAATTCTACGACGATGACAACGACGTAGTGAACGGTCGGCGGCGACGGCGGCGGCTAGACACCCTTACAAACGACTCGCAGTCCCGCCGCCTGGCTCGAACTCAGGGGACCTACGACAACGAGACAAACGCCGGCGTAGACGCCGTGTTTTCAACGGTGGCGATCCCGGCGTTCTTCTCGGCTCTCCCGTCGACCGTGGGTTTGCGGGATGACGACTACTCCGTCATGGACGAGGTACGGCAGCGACCCCTCTACAGTAGTGCCGGTTGCTCGTTATAGCGCCTGTGAAGTCGCTTCGCACGGGTTGGAACAACCGGTAGTGGCAGCACACGGAGTAGTGCCGGCTGCCGCTAAAATGCCGGCGTTCCCCTCTATAGTGCACAAAACAGCGCTATGTTGCTGAAGGACCACTGCTGTTTTTGGTCGCTGTTCCCTCCCTCTGCGTGACGTGCGTATGGAGGGGGGCATTCCGACGGCTGAGGAGAAGAGACGCCTCGCGAGTATTCTTCCTTTATCCCACAGTAATTTGAAAGTAGGTTAATGCCCCAAATCATGGGTGCAGTATTAATGAGGTTGCACACCGGATCACTGGAGCACTCGGCAGCAGTTAACGCCTTCACGACTGGAAACCCTTTTGGAACAAATAACTTGAATTTAGTATAGAAAGGGGTTAAACTGGTTTGGTCGTCTCAGCGGTTTAAGTTTATTGTCATGGTCATCTCTGGTTTTAACTTTTATTATCTCTCCGCCCCGAAGCTATTCCCCTCGACGGTAGCCCTTTGCTTTGCCTGGCCATCGCCACGTGATGTAACTCCCGTCCGCCGCGCCGCAAACTATTTGTTTAACAGCATGGAATCGAGCTGGCGATGGCGAGTGCGGATATGGCCGGACTAATCGAGAGAATAGGCGGGATCGATCCCATCATCAGGGGGGCGGCGTACTCACGCACGCAGGCTATCGACGTTTCTTTCAATGCCGAGATTTCCACGTCTTCGCCCCTGTTCAACTTACCCGCCGAGACTATTCAGAGGGGGCGCGACCACGGTGAGTAACGGCGAGGGGAGGAAAGCGGCGGGGCGCAAGAGCGGTTCTGCAGGCGTAGCAAGAGGGACGATAAATGTGCGATTTCGAAGCCCAGCCCAGCCGGGAAGAAGAGCCTGCGGCCAGACTTATATATATATATATATATATATATAATCGCACGGCACGCGTAACGACGGATTTCCTCCCGCTTTCTTAACCCGCTTTGTTTTTTTTACTTCTTTTGGAGCTGCTGCTATATTGAGGCGTTCCGTAATGTGACATCACACATTATTTGGCGAAAGTTGTGGTTGATTTGACTACCTACTCATGAAACTCGCCCATTGGTGTGAAGGCGGGAATATACTGTCGTAGATGTCGCACTGGTCAGCGTGTGCAAGGGGGTTAGCAAGGAACAGGTGGTCAGCGTAATGGCGACGTCCTGCGCTTCCCCTATTTTTTTTCACGTCCTCTTTGTATCTTTCGATACGCTTGTGTGTCTGCTTTTCCCCGATCCTGTTCACACGTTTCGATACAACTATGCATGTCTCTTTTTTCCCGTCCTGTTTGTCTTCCTCCACAAATAGTTCCTCTTGCGCCCCCCCCCCCCCCCCCCTCTCCCCCCTGTTCGCCTGTTCGCCTTCTTTATCTGCCTCCTCTTGGGCCGGGCGGGCGGTAGGCATCCCGTCCTACAACGACGTGCTCGAGGGATACGGTTTTGAGCGGGCAACGACCTATGCAGACGTCTCGTCGAATGAAACGGTGCAGGAGCTACTGGCAGCTGCTTACGGTGATGACGTCGACCTCCTAGACGCCTACACGGGGGCGTTGGCCGAAAGCGAGACCGGGCTCCCTGTCGGCCCCTTGCTACAGGTGAAGGGGGCGTGATAAGGGGGAAGGTTGTACTTATTTCACGCGTAGCTGTCCTCGTATGGCCATTGGGGGGGGGGGGGGGGGGGGGGGGCTGTAGGGGAACAGGTGTTTGTCGGCAAAGCTCTGGCATATACATCGTTGCCAGGTAACTCATTCTCCGTTTTCACCTGTTTAGAGCTGCAACGGCGCTTCTTGAGACACGCTACCAGAAAATAGAGGAGGCGTTTTGCAGTGGTAACAGGGTTAACCCTACCAAGTTCACCGTTGTACCCGTAACTCGCTCTGCGTGTGTGTGTGCTACACAGGGCTTGCTGTCCCAGCCGACGGAACGTCACAAGATACTTGAAAACTCGCCGAAACCCGCGAACGATTAGCATATAATTCGGGGGGGAAAGTACGGTTCTCGTATTAATGGTCTTACAAAGTGCCGTTTCGTCTTGGAGTTTTTTTCTTTTCTTTTTGTCCCCCCTCTTTCGCGTACCGACAGCACGCCCTTGCCATTATGGGCACGCGCACAATCTCCGCCCTCACGTTGTTCAGAAGTATTGATTTTGTTTTTTTGTTCGTTCTTGTTTGTTTTTGTTTTGGCATTTTGCTCCCTTTTTCTCTGTCCTGATTTTGGTTTTGTTTTGTTTTGTTTTTTCGTTTTGTTTTGTTTCGTTTTGTTTTGTTTTGTTTTGTTTTTTTTCTTGTTTTTGTTCTCCTCCGGCCGAAAGGAGATATTTCTGGAACAGCTGTACAGGGGCATCGTCGGAGACCGACATCACCACTCGCACGACACGCAGAACGAGGATGCCGAGCTCTCCACCCTCAGAGCCCTCGTTCTCAACAACTCCGATGTCTCCAATATAGCTCTGGACACTTTCACGGCTCCGGATTTGGTGGCGTTGACGACGCTTTCTACCCCAGAAAACGAGGTCACGCTTGCGGAAGGGTGAGTCTTCAACTTCAACTTCAACGTTGCACGTGCATGTTGCGTTACGTTTGTTTCAAGCCGCTCACTCTCACCCTCATTCCTTGACACAGACATGCCTAATTATCTATCTGGTATACAATAATCGTGTTTTCTTGTTGCTTCATCTACGGACACCGTTGCTGCGTTTACGGGAAAATCGTATCATTTGTTCGAGGTATGCTTAAGATCCCCCTGCTTGGATATTGGCTTGGGCCTCTGTTTTTGGCGCTAGGCTTGAGAGTTACTGGTTTAATATGGGCATGTTTGTTTCGTTATTAGCATAATTAATGGTGTGAAATGATACGGACAGGTAAATCATCTGTCTTGCGTTTAGTTTCTGGCGTGCTCGTTCTGTAGGTCTTGACACATACAGCGAACGATAGAAACGGGACCCGAAGGGTGCGCCAGCTAGCGTTGGGCTGCGAAAGCAACTGAGTTGAATCGACACACGACGCGTATGAAAATACGTGGAAGTGTGGTGAGCTAAAGCTTTATTTTTCCCCATCCGCCGGAGGACAAAAAAAAAAAAAAAAAAAAGAGATAGAAACCGGTAAGGGAGTACCTATGTACGGCTCGGGTGGCACCCTCCAGAAATCTGTCCGCCTGCCCTGCTAGAATCAAGTCGAAACGCGCTTGTGTGGCATTGGTATACCGTTCAGCAGACACGTAGCCATGTGCAGCGGAGAGCATCAGCCGTGCACCCCGCGCCCCCCCCCCCCCCCCCCCTCCCTCTCCCACCCCTCGGCACGCGCGCACGCCCCGTGACACAGGTACAAGGTCGCCTGGGGTGAGCTGGTAGACGGCACCATGAACATAACAATTTCTGCGAGGGGTATCGGGACGCAAGGAATGATCGTGAGTACGGAGGGTGGTTAACATTTGCACCACCATAAAATGCATCCCACACTTAATCCAAGTCGTTTGTCTCCGAAAACGTGGGCGGCGGTTCTAGGGAGTGTTTTTTTTCGAAGTGGTCAAAAAGTGGTCGATCCGGTCACGTACGTGGCGTAGATGTTAGTGGCGGTATTGTTGCTCGACTTACCCAAGAACCGGTTGAATCAAGAAGGCCATTTTCGATATCTATCTTGCGACGCTGCAACACTCTGTGGTTCTAGGGGGTGTTTTTCTTCAAAGTGGTGGATCCGGTCACGTACGTGGCGTAGACGTTAGCATATTGCTGCTCACCTTACCCAAGAACCGGTTGAATCAAGAAGGCTATTTTCGATATCTATCTTGCGACGCTGCAACACTCTGTGGTTCTAGGGGGTGTTTTTCTTCAAAGTGGTGGATCCGGTCACGTACGTGGCGTAGATGTTAGCATATTGCTGCTCACCTTACCCAAGAACCGGTTGAATCAAGAAGGCCATTTTCGATATCTCTCTTGCGACGCTGCAATACTCTGTAACTGCCGGCTAGGTTCAACATCCCCGGCTTTTTTCGGGCCGGCCGAGGGTACTATTTGTTTCGAGTCGTTGAACGAATTTAGCTCACACCATGGCGCGGGTCCCGGCACGCGAGACCATATCGCCGAAAACAATATCCCGAAACGCCGAAAACAACATCCCGAAAAAAAGATCGTTGCTAGGTTCGCTTCCGCTGGTTTAGCGCGCTCTGTAACCAACGTTTTGTTTGTGCGCTATGGTTTTTGTTTTTTTTTCTGGTGTGTGGGGTGCTTTTCAAGGCGCGCGTTGTAATCATAGTGTTGCAAGCCGCTCGCGCTTGGTACCGTTGGTGGTTTGCGTGTGACAAGGCGAAGGAGCGTCCGCGTGAAAAACCTGGCAGAAGTCTTGCCCCACTATCCTGTATTTCCCTAGGATCGGTCGCTGTTACGCCTGGAAACCCACCAGGAGCCGATCAGCGGGGGGGGGGGCGGGGGGGTCTTGTGGCGTTAAAGTGGCGCTGCCGCCATGGGCATGCGCGGATGATCCACCGCCGTCGTCATTCAGACCGCACAAGACCACCAGGTGGCGGCATGTTTCCGAAGTTGGAATCACGCTTCGTCTCGCTTTATTCATCCGATAGTCCGCGGCGTGTCGGTATATCCTGCCCTTTGGTATCGTTTCGCCATTTGTCACCTTAGCTGGATGCGTAAACCCGCACTGAACCCGAACACCCCCCGTGCTCTCCGTCACACTGCCTCTGCTGCTGATACTGCACTGGATGGTGCTGTGCTCCTTGGGTGCCTCCTGGTGCATCGTCGAAACAGGCCATCGGGTTTGGAGGGGGCGGGATGACTACCACGCGGGACTTCGTCATCTGCGAAGTTCTTTCGGATTCCACGGCCAATTGCACGGACCACGGGGAGACCGTCGACGGGTGGGTGTCGCTTTTATTCAGACGCGTATCGACACGTGACATTGATTTAGCGTATGTGTCTGATGACAATGGCATGCGGGTGGGTGAGGTTTAAAAGGTTGTCGACATGTGACGTTGATGAAGTGTAAGGGTCTGATGACAGAGCCCATTGCATGAGGTTTTCCTCTTGTGCCGACACCGCTCACCGGATACCGCTCGGGTGCGTCCATAGGCAGTCTTGTTTAACGTGCGCGATGCGAGCGCTAGGGTAGGACTCCTCCCCCCGGATACGTTTTGTGCTGCGGGGGTGGAGTTTCCATCCGGCCTGGGACACAGTTCCCTGTTGTACACCCCGCCTCCCTCCTCCTCCCTATTGTCGCCTGAAAAAATATTCCACACTGTTTCAAGTCGTTCGTGCCCAAAATGCGGACACGGTTAGTCATAAAGGGGTTATATGTAATACCAGGTACATGGAAAAAGCGTAATGAGCGCCCAAGTGTTGGAGGTGTTTTTAGTAGGAGTAGGAACGGTGCTCCGTCTCGAAAGGTATGCGTGGTCAAAGGCCAAATAACTAAGGCAGGCAACAAATAGGTACGCCGGGATGAGATAACCAAAAAGAAAAGGCTATGATGTAATATATGGAAGAAACGTAATGAGCGCCCAAACGTTGGAGGTGTCTCTTATTAGGAGTAGGAACGGGTGCTCCGTCTCGAACGGGACGAGTAGTCAATGATCAAAGGACTAAGGCAAGCAACAAAAGAGTACGCCCCCCCACCCCCCCCTCCTCCCCCTCCCCCCCCTCCTCCGCGTTCATGATGGTTCGCTTCCTGTGTTTGCCTTGTCATGCAGGCGGAACCCACCACCTATAGACACCGAGGACGGGAACACCTGTGCATTGGCGGTCCAATTCGTTTTATATGACGGGGAATGGACCAGCGTGACGTTCACCCGCTGTGGCTCGGGAAACGACGCTTCCGTGAGTGTTTTGGGGTGTACAGCGTTGGAACGACTCGGCATCGGCCTTTATTACCTATCAGTTGTCGATACTCCACGCCGGGCGCGTTCTCTCGCTTCTCGCGTTACGAACGTTAACCGTTTTGGAACTGCGCCCACGTTTTGGGGACAAAGCACTTGGGAATAGTGTGGGATTGGACGGCTAACTTATTTTTTCTTCATTTTTCGAGTTTTTTTTTTATGTTATCGTGGCTGGTATCGCTCATGGGAACACCAGTGTTCCCCCATTGGCCCTTGCAACACCCGAAGTGAACCTTGCAAGGGTCACAAAGTGCAAGTGAGTCGTTTACTTGTGTGTCCGCTGCCTCACTTTTCGTCTTTTCGTGTGTACGCTTTTGCGTTTGTTTTGTTGTAAACAATTGCGCCTTGCCTGTTGCACAACAAGGCGAACACCACCACGCCCGCAGCTAACCGGTATGTGCCAGATGCACGCAGTATGCGCCTCGTACGAGTATCGACGTGTGAGTATTATACGTGAATCACGCTCTAAGAGCCACGACCGGAAACACAAAAGAACATCACAACGAAAAAAGGAAAACAACGGTAAGCTAAAACCTTGACTCGTTAAAGTCTACCAGGTACAAACTACAGACAGAGATCCCGACCAAATTGTTTGTTTTCTCGTAAATAAAATAAAAAAAACAAGTTCCCGAGCATCGTTGTGCGCTCCGAAAAGGGAGTGGATACGCCGCTGTCAACAAACGGTTCCCCCCCCCCCACATTCCTCCAAGCAAGACCAGTACGCCATTCGCGAACGTTTCAGAACGCCATTTACTCTCCACGCCCCTCCCTCCCCCCCCCCCGGCCCGCCGATAAAAGGCGCGACAGACACATCTAGAGGCGCCCAACGTCCCCGACCACGCCTGTTCGGCAGACCCGCTTCAACCGTTTTAGCTCCGCAGTCCCGACATGGGGGGAAAAACACTTGGAGTTAGACTAAGATTATTTTAGGGGTTAGAAAAATGGGTCAAGTCTGTTTCACACATCGGACAGGTCGCGATCTATTAATAGACCATATAGATCATAAAGATGTCGTCATACTATTAGTATGTTGTGCAGGATCTGTGTAGCACAGATCAAACTCCGCAAACATGTGCTAGATCATTCAGATCATTCGTCTCTCACCCGGCAACATCATCTACATGATCTATACCTACTATGATATATGTGCCGTGCAGATCACATAGACCTACAACTGTAGGATGTGTGCATCTGCCCTGGAGGGCATGCGATATGAATGGGGATAGGAGATGTCCCACGTGTGGTGTACCCGATATTTGGCAAGTTTGTCGCTTCTTGGAAAAAAATAGAGTTGGCCTCCGAGAAGGCGAATAAGTCGGCGGCGACCTGAGGCTGGCTTGTCATCAATTGTTGCTGAGCTGTTGTTGTTGTTGTTGTTGTTGTTGTTGTTGTTGTTGTTGGTGGTGGTGGTGGTGGTGGTGGTGGTGGTGGTGGTGTTGGTGCTGTTGCTGTTGCCGTTGCTGTTTTGCTGTTTGTTGTTGTTGCTAATGGTTTTGTTGTTGCTGCTGTTTTCACATGAACTTAACGCCACATTATAGTCCGCGGTCGCACGAAAAATAATTGGCGCCCGTCTCTTCCAACGCAATGATTTTTGTTTTCACAAATGCTCCAACCATTGCCGTCGGCGTCCTTCTTCCTGTCCATCTCCCTCTCCCATTACCCCGGGTTCTTACCGATCTACGCGCAAATAGGACTACCCGCTGACGGATGACATCGAAGACGAGACAGACACGAAAATTGTCTACTCTTGGCGATCGGGTCCAGGCAAAACCGAGAGGCATCCCAACAGTCAGAGGGGGAGTGCCCTGGTCAACTTTAAGTCTGGCATCTCCTCGTGCGACGACACCAGCGAGTACTTTGCCCTCCACGGCGCTCTCCTGCTCTTTGCATGGATGGTAATCGCGCCGTATGGCATCTATCAGGCCAGGTGAAGGCCCTTTGGAGGGGGGGGGGGGGTTCTGCCTCTCTTGGAATTCTGTGTTTTGTCTTCTATAGATGAAGGAGCAGCCAACCGTTTTTTTTTTCCCGTTTTTTTTTTCCGTTTTTTTTTTCTAGTGTGTTTTATTTAGGTCGTTTGCTGTGTATGATTCAAATTATATTTCAACATTTTTTTTTAATTATTTTATAATTTGTGTGTTGGTAAAGAGAAACACGTTGCGGTTGTTGTTGCTGCGGCGATCATCGGTCTCGGCTCAGGTAGGAAAATGCGGGGATTGGGTGACGCCGAGTGCTGTTGCGCGTTTTGCACGTGTCCGCTTCTCGCTCGTGGTAGTTTAGGGTTCACAAGGGTTTCATCCCGATGTGGAGGCGAAAGTCACCACTGCTGTAGTTCGCTTCGCAGCAGGTTGTGAGCCTTGGTATCTTCCGGGCGCGTTTGTCCGCTTGTTCGTCTGTTCGTCAGTGCTCTGAGGTCCGCCCGGTAAGGGCAGCGACTTGATCCCGATCAAAACTGATTGAAAAACAAAAAGCTGCTGATGATGTGAACGCTTTTCGTGTGTTTGTTTTTCAAGAGGGCGGTAACTGCACTAGGCGGAGGGGTCGTGTTGGCTACGCCAAGAGTACACCTCATGTGTAGTTTCGAACAGCTACCGAAGGATGAAGGTCGCTTTCTTCCGCCACGGATGGGTTGCTCCCCCCTCCCCGCCCTCAATGCACAGCAAAGGTTTTTTTTTCGCCGGTCAGAACGCGTCGAGTTGCCGAGGCCGTCCAATTCCCGGGAACCCCATGTTTGCACGTGCACACCTGAATTTTTTTCGTAGTACACGGACATTATACACAGTGCGATGTATGTGTTGTCCGGTTTTTGTTAGATTAACAGTTTTCATCTGTCATCCCCACGTACCACCCGCCTGTATTTCTTGCGAGTACAGGAACATGATACACAGTGCGATGTGCTATGTTATCCGTTTTTTGGATGAATATTTTCATTCTGTCACGCCCGCGTACCACCCGGACCCCCCGTGTTTCTGCTCTCGTTGCCGTGGCATCCCCCGCTGACAGATACCGCAAGGGCAAAACAACCCTGCTTGGTAACCTCTGGTGGGAGATGCATCAGGAGTGTATGGTGGTCTGTGCGGAGGCGTTGCTTCCTCTTGCCATCACGGCCATCTTTACGACAGGCGGCCCGCACAACTCGAGCCACGCCAAGTGGGGTGAGGACAAAGGGGGGAGGAGAGAAGAGGCGGGGTTGGGGAGCGGGGGGGGGGGGGGGGGGGTGAACGAGGAATCAACGTCGATTTCATCCCTGTGCGGTAAATGCTGCTCAATGTTTTCTTGTGGGGTGGGGTGGATGGGAAGTCGTTGCGTCGGACATGCTTCCAGTTTCATTATCATGCCGCCTCCCTCCCTCCCTCCCTCCCTCCCTCCCTCCCTCCCTCCCTCCCTTCCTCCCTCTAAAAGGTTTCTACATGATGGGGGCAGTGTCTTTGCAGCTTATAACGGGATACGCCCGCTCCAAGGCGCTTGAGGGCAAGGGCAGCAACTTCTCGCTATTCCATAGGGTGCGTTGGCTACCACGTACGGCATATAGGGTCCCACACCCGTGCGGGGTTTCCGCAACGGCGGGGGGCTCTTCGTGTTCCATCTCGCGGGGGGGACCCGGGTTGTTCGCATTTATGATTGACTCTCTCGGTCGTGCTGTGTTTTTTGTCCTTCTTGGTGTACTTCCTGACGAAAAAAACGAAGCCATGAATTGTGACCAGAAAACGTGACATAGTTTACGCGAACGTTTGGTAGTATTCACGAATCCTGACGATGAAAAGTTTTCGAAAAAATCCATCCATTTTTGGTTTCACTGTTGGTGACGAAAAGGAGGCGGGTATTTTCTTCTAAAAAACAGAGACAGAACGCCACATTACACGATGTCATTAGTCGTGATGTTTTGCGTTTACTGAGAACGACTATCATACCTCGTACTAGCATTTACTTTTCGGGAGTTGTAATAGGTATTTTCCTCTCTCCCCTTTTGCCTGGCAGGTGAACAAGCACTGCCACATCTATGCCGGGTGGTTTGCCTACATCGCCGGTCTCGTGCAATGCTACCGCGGCCTCGAGCTCGTCTCTGGTGCGGAGAAGCTTGTCTTCTCTGCGGTCGACATCAACTTCACGGTCAGATACACGTGCATTTGTCCGTATTCCCGCCCGTGCCTGCGTGCGTGCCTGCGTGCGTTCGCGCGAAACAGCGCGCACGGGTGAACGCCTCAGTGTGTACCGAAAGCATTCGATTGATCATATATATACTTCGTGCCTGGTATTAGTTAACCTTCTCACATACCGGTACCAGATGCGTCTGCGGGATGGTCTTGCGAAATGTATACACGTGTATATGTAAAACAACAAGAGCTCCACACGATGGGGGGTAAGTGTTGTGAGATAAAATGATGTTGCGGCGGGGTCGATGCGAAGAACAAAACAGAGGTGTCGAGCTAAATCGGCAAGAACGTAAAACAAGGTCCTGGTACGTACAGTATGTAACACGAGCCTGGTACGTACGCGGCGGTGTGGTTTTGCTGTTACGGTCGTGTGAAGCATCCTCACACCGCAAAAGTTTCTCTATACGCCGCGACGATATATGTTGTCGATGAAAACAAGTAACGAGCGATCCTCTCGCCGCCTGTCCTTGAAACGAAGCGAATCTGCTGCACTTCCAGCATTCTGGGTCGAAAGAAGCCACCACCGTCCCCAAGCTACCCCGGTGTCTCTTTCCCTGGACCTAATAAACCCTTTTAGCACCGCACTCCCGAGATGGGGACCAAACCCTTGGAGTTAGACTAGGATCATTTCAGGAGTTGGAAATGGGTGAAATTAAAGCCTTTTGTTTTTCTCCATACCGAAACTAAATTATGGCTGACAAACGACGAACTATCCGAAGATCGCGGGGGGGAATAAAAAACACCTTTTTTGTTTTTTTTTGTTGGCGATTTGTTTTTCCTGACCACGTAGGCCATGGGATATATTTTATCGGGCGGGTTACACTTTCGATTTTTTTTCTTTACCCCTTAAGAGCCCCAAAACCCCTCCCTACGCTAAATTCAAGTAAGTGTGTCGCCCAAAGTGAGGAGGGGTTTCCAGTAGTGGAGGGGAACCCAGTAGGGCGCCCCAAAGTGAGGAGCCTCGGAGAAATAGAGGCACCCCTGTCGGAGCAGGGCATCGTATGCTGGGGTTAGTTCGGCGTTTCAGCCCTCCTGCCCTGCGTTTCGGCCGCCAGATCGACCGGTGCGTTTCCCACGCTACTCTCGGTAGCAGCGCTGTCGTGGTAACAGCCGTCTACCCGGTGGTATTGATTTTTTCGTATGTTTTGTCGAGGTCCCCAAACGATGCGTGCATTGTCATCATCATCGTCGTCATCAAGCAATGCGGCGTTAAAATCTAGAGAGTTATTTTTCTCTCTCGGTGAACCACTCCTACCGGCCGTGACGGTGCGACGGTCGAGCGCCGACGTTCCTTTGACGTTTGTTCAACGCTTCCAACCGCTCTTTTCGCACGATAATTTAGCTGTTGTTTTCCCCCGTCGCAACAAATACTCAATGTTCCGTCGCATAAGATTGCAACTTTTCGTCGCAAGGAATTGCTCAATTAACCGAGAGGACAAGTGGTCATCCATCTTCTTGCATAGCGAGGCAATGTGGCGAGGCGGACGTTCTTGAGGCAATGTGGCGAGGCGGACGTTCTTTTCGTGCAGATGCAACTTGTTTGTGTTTCCACGCATGAATCATGAAAAAATAAATAATAATAGTAATAATAATAGACGAAAAGTATGACATGCGACAGCACAGCGTCGTTCCAGCTGCAGGAGTACAAACGAGACAAACAGGGCAACGAGGCATGTATTGGACAAGTTCAACCAATCAAACGTAGTTGAAACGCCCCGCTCTGTCCCTCACCGTTTTGTTGCCCCCAACTGACTAACGACCATTCTGACGAAACGCACCGCTTTGACCCGCGTCGTTTTTTGTCTTTTGTTACCGTCGGGCAATCAACAGTTGGGGAACTTCGACATCGCCAGGAACCTGCTATTTCCTATATGGATTGGGATTGTGCCTGTCTTCTTCCTCTACCTGGAAGTACGGAAGCAGTTCGATAGGGTGAGCACGCAAGAGAGGCCGGCCACGGACGCTGTTGTAGCACGCACATACAGCGAGTGGGGGGGGGGGGGGGGGGGGGGGCGGTGCAACCTAAACCGAAACGGTACAACCTGAATTAAATGCTGTGTGACCTGAGAAAAATGCGGTGCAATCTTGAGAGGGGTGCGGTACGACGTAGGAGGAGGGAAGGAAGCGGGGGGGATGCCTTTGTGTGGCATGCGTCCCCCTGTCTATCCCGCCGACAGGTTTTGGCGAGATTACCCGGGAGGAAGCGGGTGGGCTGCCTTTATCGCCTGGCATGCCTTCCCCTGTCTAGCCCGCCGACAGTTTTTTGGGGGAGATTACCTAACCCGTTTTGCGCCGCGGAGAAGGTTAGCGGTGAAAGAAAGAACGAGAAGGTTGTACGTTGTGCACAGCAAGCGTTTGCCGCCGAGCGCTGGGCGCTGGGTAGGCAGTGTTGTTCGGCGTGCCTTGGAACTTTGGTTTTCCTGCGCTTGAACCCATGGAAGGCGGGGGGGAGAAGTCGGGAACCGATTGATCCAACCGAGGTTTTTTTTGGGGGGGGGGTTGCTGTTCCCCAACAACCGTGCGTGGTTCGCCTTCATCTCTCGGGGTTTTGTTGGGGAGTTTTGCCGCGCGGTACGTCAGAAGTAACGTGCGTGTGGCACATTGCTCGAAAACTGCTGCTTCGGAATGGTTGCTCCGCCTCCGTCACGCCTCTACCGTGCTACTTGTAGTGCCATCATTTGTTGGGTGTACTTTATAACAACGTCAGCCTGTGAGTTAGACGAATTTAGGGTCGATACTCACCTTTGCAAGCTGCGTGCTACATCGACCGCCCGTTTTTAATAGGTTTCATAAACCAAAACCTAATGTAAAGATAGCATTGTATCACACTGCTTATCATCCACGACCAAGTGTTCAATCGGTAGCACACCAATCGTCTGCGTATCTAGTAATAATAACAAATTAATAGCAACGAGGACTAGACTACATTGTCAGTTGTGGGTTCGACAAGGCCCGATGCTTTTCTTAGTAGCCTGTATACCTCTCAAAAATACCCGCAATAATTACACCTAGTTTTATACTATCTAGTAGCAAAAGACTACCATGAACGTAACATGATAACTTAACAGCACTACCACATCAATAGGGCACGTGTTATCTAGCGTTAGCATTACTACATCAGTAGTTGAAGTGTTTTCATTTGTCAGATCTCCCCTCCTCGATGAGCATCTGCCGCACCCGGCGTTTTTAGTGTAGGCTTCACGTAAAATGAGGATGTATTTCTCCCCCGTCCATTCCGATCGCTAACTTCCGGTTTGATCGTCAGGTCGGGATAACTCACGGAAAATCCAGTTAAGGGGTTAATCGCGCCCAGCGCTTTCCCGTTTGTCGTCCGCTTTTTTCGATTTCATGCCGCTGTCTCAGCAGAATGCAACGCCGCGCTATTCACTCCCCCAGAAAGGGAGCCACGTGCCACGTCGTCGCGCACGTGCCTTCTGTTGTTGCGGAGTAGCCTCGTACACGTGCTTGAGCGCGCGCGCATGGCGCGTACAGAAGAAAAAAAAATACGAGGAGTGGCCCCAACACGCCTCGCCCCAAAAACAGCAGTGTCGTTTTTTTTTTTTTTTTCCATCACGTCCGCGACAGCAAGTTCGTGGCTTGCCTTGCGCACTGTTTCCCTTGAAATGGCATGCTTTTGGGGGTGACACGGGCCGCCCGTTTTCGTTGGTGGTGCATAACGCAGTATTTCACGAAGGGGGCTGCCAACCTATGCGGCATGGTGGAGATTATTAACGAGGAATTCTCCGACGAGGCCCTCAAGAAAGAGGTGGAGGACCGGCTCATGCCTAGGACGGAGGAGCTACCGCTCTACAGTACGCACGAGTTCAACGACAAGGTGGGGGGCGGGGGGAGGGGGGGGGGGGGGGGGGGGGGGGGGCAGTGGTAGTGTTGTATCCCTCTCATAACTCTCTTCTTTCCTTTTTTTTATCAGTTTCTATCTCGCGGGCAATTGGAGTGTTCATTCTCGTAAGTGTACCGTTCTCGTGTATAGTTTTCTCTCTTCTCAATCTCAACCTCTACCTTCGATTGATTTCCTCGGCATGTGTCCGTGTCCCCGCGGTCACTAGCAGCGCGGAAGTAATTGCCTCTGTGCTTCGCTACCATTTTTTTTTCCTCTCACAAAAAAAGTTGTCCTGGGCGGTTACGAACTGCTAAACACTAGTTTACTCCAACGCTGCGGTGTCAATAAAAGCTACGATGTTTTATAAAGCGGGACGGCCGCACGTTGCTGAGGGATTCGTAGGCCACCACAAATTCGTTCTCGTGCCAACGCGGTCGTTGAGCGAAACATGGAACAGCCGCCACATTCCCTCTAGGTTTCATCCACTCTCCTTCTCGTTTCCCCTGAGCTTTTCACGCTCCACGTTTGCCCTTAATGTTAACCCTTTTTGCACCGCATTCCCGACATGGGAAAAAATACTTAGTCTAGAGTTAGACTAGGAAAAATCTGGGAGTTGGAAAAAGGCTAAGCGTGTTGCTGAATAAGAGGCATAAAAAATCAAACATGCTTTCTTGTTATTGCCATGTTTTCCCCCAAATGTGCTCGTTAAGCTCGAAAATATCCATAGTGTTGCTCCTTTTATGCTCTTAAAAACGGTCCAGAGAAAAAGACATTTCGTGCCGGCAGCTTTCTGGTTGGTCAAATTCCCAGTTTTTTTGTTTTTTTTTTGGACGGGGTAGGTTTGCACAAGACGACCAACAATCTCGCTATAGTGCTTAATAGTGCTGCAACAGCTTTTTGAACTGAGCTCCTCATACTGCTGCTGCTGCTTCGTTCAAGGTCATACGAATACTCCTTTCTCCTGTGCTTCACCTGTGTTTTACCGGGTACGTCTTTGTATACAGAATAATGAAAAGCGGGCGAGCTCGCACACTAGTAATAACTCGTGGCGCTGGTTTCTCTGCTTGCGGTCTCGAGGTCGGTGCGGTTGAAGTAGAATGTTCTCGACGCTGTTACTAGGGAGGAGTATATACGGCCTCAAGTTGGGTATTCGGTCGATTGTCCGACTAAAAAAAAAAGAGAAAAACATGACGCATCACCGTGAAAAAAAGGATACCGGAGAAAACTAAGCGCCACCAGGCGAAGAAATTGAGGTATACAAAGCATTATTACATAGTTTATCGGCGATTTTCCTTGTACCCCCTTCGGCTTATCTCCCGGTTTCCCCTGTATTCCTTTCTCCGATCCGCCACACTCCAGATATTTCGCCCATTCTTCTCACTCTTCCCCCTTTTTTGTAAGATAAAATTATATAAAACACGCTGCTCACAATCTTAACTTTCCGGCCAACAATGGAAAAACCAAAGACTGACGTCATCATCTACGGCCAAATTAGAAGAAGAAGAAGAAAATAAAACCGTCACAATTCCGGGTTACGAAAAATATCAACCAAGGAATATCCAACAATCAAAAATTCCAACCGCAAAAAAAAAATGACCAATCAGAAAGCTGCGGGCGCGAAATGTCTTTGGCTGGCGAAATAGTTGCTGGCATGGAATATAGGTATAGCAAGCCTGCACCCCTCCCCCTCTGTTCCCGACGCCTACTTCCCCGCTCTCACCACCGGCGCTTGTATGGCATAAAAAAATGTTGATACTTTTTCTCCGACGAGACGAGACGAGACGAGGCGAGACGTTACCGCGATGACCCCCTCGGTACGGAAAAAAAAAAAAAAAAAAAACATATCGTTATTGACCCTTTTTTCGCCTGCGAAAATTGATCCCAGTCCGTTTTCAAATAGGTTGTCAACAACAACAAAAAAAACGAAAAACGAAAATAAAAGTCGCTGCAGTCCCGAAGGGGCTATAGGCGCACCGTGCGTAATATTGTGTCCGGCAACGGAAACAGGTGGGAAGCAGAACAAGCGCCCCTTCCCCCGCCCCATGCTTCCGTCGCCGCCTCCGCATGTATACCTCCGTCCAGATCTTGAACGGGCGCGCGTGGGTGATCGTCGACGGGGCGGTCCTTGACGTTTCGTCTTTTGCCAAGCGGCATCCCGGTGGCGCCCGTCTGATCATGAACGCTATGGGCACGGACGTCACGTCGGAAATCATGGGGGAAGAGGCCTCCATCGGGAACTCCAACATGGCATTCGCCCCGCACCCTCACACCGACGTAAGCGGTAGTGGCTGCACCTCCAGTACGGAGAGGGGGGATGGGGAGGGGGTAATCATCATCATCATGCCTGGCCGTAGTCGTAGATCATAGACCCTCGCGTTCCTACAATGCCGGCACGGAGTATCGAGAGGTGGGAGGGCACACTCATGTCATGCATAACCGTAGGGCGGGGGGGGAGGGGTGGCAGGCCCTTGAGGGTAGCTATTAATAGCTGCTCTTGCTCGGATCATTTCTGGCAGTTACCGCGACAGGATGATTTGTGGTGCTTGTGCTTGTATAACTGACTGCGTAGTAATATTTCTGGGTCGGCGTGGACGTGGTGCGGGACTGCGTGTTATTCTCGGACTAGACCGTGGAGGAATGGGGGTTCCAAAAAGCATGGGGATGGAGGGGAGCGGGCTTCTGTACCCGTGATCGTCTCAAGTGCCGTATGGATAAACATAAATGCCATTTAACTTGATTCCGGTCATGTGCGCTCGGGAAAAAATGCGTGGAAGAACGAGTCTTACTATAATACCGCTGATACATGATAAGCGCGGGTAGCCGTCGCCCTCCCTCACTCAACCCCCCCCCCCGCCAACTCAACCATGAACCCACATCTTGCGTATGGCAGACCGCGCTCGAAATCGCGCGGAGCCTCGTGGTGGGCTACATCGAAGAGGACGACGACATGGAGTCGGAAAATAGCGACGAGGACGAGAGCAGCTCGGACCTCGATCTCTCCGGAAAGTTTCCCGCCTGGTTCCGTCGGCTGCCCTCCCTGTCCGGGTCTGACAACGAAAGAAACGAGAGCCGCGCAACAACACGGAACTCGTACAGAAGCCCCCGTGCATCCCGTGTACCCTCCGGAGGCCAGCAGTCGGCCCGCACGGGGCGCCTGGCGCCCTGGCCCGGCCACACTTCCAGCGGCGACGAAGCGGACGCGACCAGGAAGAAGTCCCACGAAAGAGGACGTGGGTCTGTCAGCCCCACGCGGGGCATGCTCGGTGACGCCGGCGGGAGCGGGAGCGACACCGCCGACATTAGCGAACGGGCCAGGTCGTCCGGCCTCGACAGCAGTAACGGTAGCGAACAGAAAAGAAGGCACTCGGGTGTCCCCGTCATGACCCAAAACAGGTGGAAAACCGCGGCGGCGGCGGTGATCAAGAGGGCGAACTCGAACCCACTGAGGATGAAGTCGTTTGGGAACGACGTCGTCTCTGATGAGGAAGAGGGGAAAAAGTCGAGTACACATGACATCAAGAAGGGGGCGCAGACTGGAAGCACGGCGGCGGTTGGGGCGGGGATGAAGCTGAGTGCGGAGGCTGCCGCGATCGCGAACGCGGACTCGCCGGAGCCGAAGACTCCGCCATTGGGCATGTCAAACGCCGCGGGGGTGGTGGCGCCGCCACTTGGATCTGCGTCCCCCGCTCCCTTTTCGTCCGTATCGGGTCGGCGGTGGCCGGAGCGGTCGTCGTCGGGGCATCAGCCGGAGAGATCACCGACCCGATCGCCGTCGTCTCGCTCGAAATCGTTTGCTAAGCCGGTGGCGTTGGACCATCCTGTGACAGTCAGCGCACCGCCTGCTGAGGCCAAGGTATACAATGTGCGCTACCCACTTGCGCCTGGTTGCAGGTGGCGAGTGCAGGGGTGTATTGATCAATGAAACATCCCGAAATATGAGCAGTTGACCTCTGAATGGGTTTTGTCAAAACACGCGGTAGATTTTTAATGGAAAAATGAAATTGGCGTGCAAGCAAGAAAGAGCTTGCCTGTTTTTGGGGTTGTTTTCCCCGGGTATGGCTTGTGCCAGGAGCCCAAAAACAAGGTTACCGGATAAAAGCACAAACGTAGTGCTCGGTCTTGCGGAAATGATGCAGGGACTACAATAGATGTTTTGTTTCAGCGACCGCTATCGATGGGTGCCTGCTCACCCTCGACCCGTCACGTCCTTTTCGTAGAATTTGTACATCGTGTGGGGCGTCGTGAGGCGTGACGTACAGGCCGTGTCTATAGGTAACATTCCGCCCAGAACGTCATCTTAAAAGTCGCAGTGTCGCGCCACCTGTGGCCTTTGCCCGCCATTCTGTGTGCAAGGAAAGGGTAATGAGCGCCCCCGACTCTACCCACCCTTTTCCCACCGTTCTCCAGTATTGCCATCCTTCGCTCTCGTCGTCGGTTTTATTTTGTCTTTTGTGTCGCGGTAGCCGCCGCTCCCCACCGCTGCCCTTCCATATCGCACCAGGCGCACACATGACGCAACACGTTTTCTCGCGCGTTTTCCTTGTGCTGTGTGTTTTCCCCGCGCAGCCGACTGCGACGGGAAAAAAGCCGAAGATCAACCCCGTCCGGCGAATGTTGTCAAGGATGGGCTCGCAGATGGACCCCGCCGGCGGAGCCAGTGGGGACGAAAGTGAAAGCAAACAGGTATGATATGTACCCGTCTAGGCGGCGGCTGGGAGACGTGATAATAGGTTTCGCAGGGCTTCTCTCAGGGGTCGAGTTCGCGTCGGTGTGCGTGCCACGCAGTAGTTAGGTTGCTAGTCGAAGTGCCACTATGGGCGTAATTATAGCGACCGTTTGGTTATCAGCATAAATACCGATCGTTAATTATATTTCCGTACGGATCGGTATAATATCAATGTTACGAGAATGGTGTGCAATCGTCTTCGATCGAAACGGATGTATGTGCCTGCACCACGCTTATTCTATCGTCCGCCGTCGCTGAAACCTCGCGGGAGGGCTCGGGGTCAACCACCCGTTCCCCCGTCCACAAATCGTGACACCATGAAGATTCTTTGTTCGCGCCGATTCGCCTTCGCTTCGCTGCGCTGCGGTTTCTCAGGAGCCCAGGTCGTTCAAGGCCACGCGTAGGGTATGGGAGAAGAAGAACCCGCTGGACTTCTTCCACGTGTGCCCGCTGCTGGTACACGAAAAGATGGGGGGTAGCTCCGGTCGACCGGTGCACAAGTTCGTGTTCACCTGTCCAGGGAAGGCAGCGGCGCTGGTGAGCGACGAGAGGCCGGGTTGCGTGCTGTTTGCGTTTCATCGTGACTATGGTTTGCGTGGATTGCTTGTACTTGTCTTGTTTTCTGCGACATGATGTGTCTTTTGGTTTTTGTTACGATTGCGTGTGTTTTTTTTTTCGTGCGTAAGAGGGTGTTTTAGAGCGGCGATGTGTTGTCTATGTTCGTGGCTGTCATGTAGTCGCGTGGGTGCGATGTTTTTGTCCACCTGTTCGTGATTGTGCTGCTGTTTCGTATGAAAGGTTTCTGCCTCCGTATACTATGTCTGTGTTGGTCTTTTTTGTCGGATTCTAGTATTGGCGGCTGAAGAACCGGTAAATATATCCAACGTTGGTGCCAGTTTCAGCCACGGTGCCGTTGGCTGTCTTCCAAGTTGCTCAGTGCCTTGTGTGCGTAGGGGGAGTCGGTCTGAATGGTCAAAGGTATTGGGGAGGAGTGACGGTTAACATCGATCGGATGTCACCAGGATGAAGTTAAGTTTCTTACCGCGCCTTACAGTAGGATATGAATGTTGCGGTTGACGTTGACAGTGCTGGTGCCATGCCAATGCCTGGAAGAGGCATTTTAATGCTCTTGCTGCCTGCTTGCTTGTCAAAGAAAGAAGATAATTCAGCGTTTCCTCACAGCGGTGCGAGATTCTTGCAAGTATTTATTTTCAGCGCGGGAACGTTTGGCACCTGGTCACTGCTGAAATGTGTAAAGCACGTATGGGGGGGGGGTGCGGATGGACGTTATGGCGCACGCGAACTACGTGAGCTATCGTCGCAACAGAACCCGGTTTTCTCCAGGCCTCGCTGCTTTAGGCGCAGCAAGCGCGGTAAATCCTATCACTTTCGAACCCGACGTTTGGCAAACCCGTAACAAGTATTCTGTGATCCCTTGCCCGTCCTCTGCCGCCAGGTCAATGCCATGAACGGTGTTTGTCACTTCAACATGCGTGTGGCGCAAGAGGCAGGCATGGTAAGCAGGAATACCGCAAGACTAGGTCGCTAGCGCCTTGTGCTGTACAGGGAGGGTGGGCGGGAAAATGTTGCCTGAGCAGCTCCACTCTTCGCCCTGTGTTGGGGCTTCTTGCATTGCAAGACGCACTGCTGTCAGCCGGCCGGCATTCGTCTGCTCAGGTTGACACATCTGCCACCTCCACGTTGTTGCCGTTGTTGGTTTCGCCGTTTTTTCGAGCTTTATGCCCGCCGCTATCGTTATACAAGCGCGAGTGCACAGGAAAGACTTGCGTGGGCACAGATGAACGAAGGAAAAGATAGCGAGGGATAAAATTCCGCCTCAAGTTTATCTCTCGCTGTGGTCGCATTATGCTGCACCATATGCTTGCAATACCGAAAATACCCACCCGCCCACCCACCCACCCACCATATGCCACCACGCTGTTCAACACACGTTGCCTCTTCTCCTCCGACGATGTATCTGCTCTATTTGACTCCCCCCACGTCCCATTCCGTCCCTCCCGCACTCCGCTTGCGAAATTGCCGCAATTTTCTCCTGGGAAACCCAGAGCGTGGTGCAGCGGTCCTATAACGCGTTTGCCGTGCGGGTCCAAGGCCAGGAAGGGGTAGACCGGCGGGTCGTGCCTGCGGGCGAGACGGGCGAAGGCGAACTGTGCATAGAGATGAGGATCAGGCTTTACTCAGACGGACTCATGAGCAGCCAGTTGTCGCGGCTGATCAAGGTGCGGGAGGGGTGCCGGAGTAACGGGGTATGCAGCGGGGCGGGGGGGTTTGATGCAGTACGTGGATATGCCACCTATGATACGCACTGAAACGTTTGAGAGGCTGCTTACTTGAGGTGGCATATCGGACAGCGTGTTTTTGGTTTGCTTGTGCTGCCACGGGCCGCGGGGCTGCTCTTGGTGTGCCGTTTATACGGGTAGCTGTATTTTGTATCGTAGCCAAAGATATTCGGGTGTCCGGCGTGTTTTGAACTCTAGTGTGATTCGTTGGCGGCTTTGTAGCTGCACAGCTCCTTCTGTCCTGTTTGTCTCTGTACTTCGTGTTCTCCATCCCACACGATTATGCCACGACCCGCCTCGTGCCACTTTGTACCCTTCTCTACCTCGCCCCCCCATTCAGACTCCACCTGACCCCCCCCCCGCTTCCGCCGCCGCCGCCGCCGATTCTCGGCAATTTGGTTTTCCAGAACTTTGACAACCCCGCGGTGCAGTTGCAGGGGCCTTTCCTGCAGGATAGGCTGATTCCACCGCCGACCCACCGAAACGTGGTCATGATTGCCGCTGGAACCGGCGTCAACCCAAGTGAGAAGCACACGTGCAGACCATCGATATCCGCGTTCCCATGTTGGTGTTTTGTCAACAAGGGGGTGGTTTGTCGAACTTTGTCCGCGGGGTGACGCGACAGCAATGCCTATTGTCGTAGGGCACTGTGATTAGCTATGTACTCAACGCGGTTATGCCCCCGTTTTCTCGGAAGGTCAGGAGGGACTAGCTCCTTTGGTCTTTCCGTTGAGCACCCCTTCCTGTGGCAAAGTTTACCGTCGGGTAAGCTGTAACCTATTGGAACGCAGGCACGGGGTGCTTGCTCTGCTTCCGCTTGTTGCTCTGCTTCCGTTACTTGCCCTACAAAAGCAGAGCAAGCACCCCCTGCCTGTGTTCTAATAGGTTACAGGAAGCTTTTGAGGTAATAGAGCGTGCGCTTCGATCAATCGTTCCGCTGCCCTATAGCATGCTTAGGGGCCAGATAACCGGAGGGAGGGCGGGGGGAGGGAAAAGGAGCTATTTCTAGTTATTGTGCCCGACAGTATACCACCAGGATTTTCACTCAGAAGAAGGTTTTGGTACCTGCGTCCGATGCCTTTGTAGCCGTCGGTATCAAACGTCCCCTCAACCCCTTCCTCCACGCTTCTTTCTACATGCACTCACCTGCCGGGTCCGGGCCAACTTACATCACCGGCGGAAAACGGCAGTGGTGCAAATGATTCGGGATTACTTCAAACCCCGTAGGTGAGATGTGCTGCAGGCAATGTTTTGGAATATAACGCCTCTTCTCTCCGCCACCGTTCTGCTTTATTGAACCTTCCTGTTTCCAATTCCCAAACTGACATCGGGGCGGAACGATCGACGGAAGATCACGCGCGCCGCTGCTACGCGCGCCGCTTCTGCGGCTGTAGATTTCGTGGCAGTGATACGTTTCGAACTGAGCTCGCGCCCATGAAAAACGGCACCATGCACAACACCTATAACATATTGTGTCAACAGACGAACGAAGGTCTTTTCTGCGACGCATCGATGTTTTAGTCTTGCGTGTAAACCCTAACTAAACGTCCCGTCGTTGTTTTCGTCTTGTGTGAACCCTAAACGTCCGTCCATACCCCCCCCAACATGCCCAGCCGCGCTGACGGCGTGCTTGTGGGAGCGCACTCAAGGCTAGTGCTGCTGTGGCAAAACAGCGTGGAAGAAGACCTCTTCTGCGCCGACGAGCTAACGACGCTGCAGGTATAGTCATGATCGCCGCTCGGATAGGGAGGCCTTGGTGCGAGAGGGGCGGCACCCTCTCCCACTGCCCTTTGTGCGACTGCCACTGCCCCCCGACTCTTGCACCCCCGTCGACGACAAGCGCCCGCCCGCTTCGCCCGCTTAGTGATATGTAGTGTTGTGCGCAGAGGGGGTGAGATACGGTCCGCAGCCTCGACACTCATAATATGATATAGTGGTGAAGCGAGACGCCTAGATCACGGTATTGATGGAAAATGTTTACATGTTAGAAAGGAAACTGTTTTGTTGTGATCGTCCTTTGGCCAGCGCAAGTTGCTTGTGGACGGGCGCAGGGCGTTCGGGAACTGAATAGTAATAATCCAACGCCGCCAAGTAAATGCCTCCTGCAGGCGTAACTCTGTTTTTCGCACACGTTGGACCTCCTTAGAACTGCACCCGCTTGTTCGTCGAAAACGTTACGTAGAATTAGTGTGGGATCATATTTTTAGTAGTAAAAGGCTTAACGCCTGGTGGGTTGTGGGCGGTTCTATAACAGGCCGTTTCGCTCAGCTTGCCTTCCTTTATAAGAAATATGGGAACCAAGTCCCCCCGTCCTCCGAACTGGTATCTCTACCCACCCCCTCCACCGCCTTCGTCCGTCCAACGCCCCTAAAACCAAACAAGGCGAAAGCAAAGGGCCTGCTGGAGGTGATCGCGCTGATTAGCGGCGACACCACGCGACGCAACGTGCCAGGGAATGCGTTCCGCCGCGCGAAGGCGAGGCTCCTCAAGAAGGGCAGGGAGGCCGGCTTGATCAGCAGGGATAGCGGGCAACAGAAAGACGTTGAGAATGACAAGGACGACATCTCCGGGCGCAAACCGTTCAAAGACCTTGGGCTCTCGCGGGCGCTGTCGCGGGTTACAGAGGAGGACTGCATGAGCCGCGACAGCAGCTTCGTTGTTCGCAACATGAACGGATTTGACAGCAGAGACTTGGAAATCGGTGGCAGCGGCGGCCGTGACAACTTCCGCAACGGCATGGTCGCCCCCGAAGGTGTACAAGGGGCGCTTGAAGTTATTGGTGGCAGTGGCAACGATGACATGCCGTGGTCGTCACGACACGGAGATAGGAACAGAGGGAATGCTGGCGACATCGAGCGTGGTCCGAAAGCGTCGACTGGCCGAAGGGCAGAGCGCAGCCGCTCTCCTCGTGGCCAGCGGGCTACCGGAGGCTCGGGCCGTGCGGGGGAAGCAAGGGAACCGAGCGCCACCGCACGCAGCACCGATCCCTCGACGAGCGTTCGAAGGAACGGACAAGGCCTTGGCAATGGCGGCGCCAGCGGTCGTAGCGGGCAGAAGAAGGGCTCTTCCGGGATCATTAGCTATGAAGAGGCCTGCAAGCGCCTCAATGAAGACAGCAGTGATGGCTCTGGTCGACTGCCGGAGCGCGCAAGGGCCGGACCAAACGAAACCGGCCCCGACCGTAACGGCGACGACGCCTTGGATATAAGCTTGGGCGGACATAGACGCGGCCCCAGTCGCGGTGGGGGAGGCACGCGGAGCAGTATCCGCCTCGCCGATACGCTCAACGAGGCGAAACTTAGACGCGATCGCTGGTCCAGGAGCGTCGGTAAAGAGGACGAGACTGACCTACCCGTTGAGGGCGGCGTCGAGGTGGGAAAGGTGAAGATGGCCAAGGTGGAGATCACCAAGGTCACGAAGTCTAACCAGAACTCGCGTGTTGGTCTATCGAGGAGTCCCAGAATCGGCGTGGTCAACGACAGCTCGGGAGAAGAAAAGGTCGACATCGCTGCCGTCCCCACATCCAGCGGCTTGCTTGGGTCGCGCTCGCACCGCCGGACTGCGCCGAAGCTTCCCCCAGATGGTTCAGAACTGTCCTCCTCCGCCCGGCTGGGCGTGGGCGTGAAGGATCACTCCAACGCCAAGGCTAAGAGAACGAAAACCGGGTCGTCGAGGGGCCGGTCATCAGCGCGCTCGAGGGCGTCGGACACAGGGTCGCAGCTCGACGATGTGAGAGTCCTTGCGTGTGACGCGCGGTACGATACAGGTAGCACTTTAACGTAAGTTTTGTCTTCTAAACGATGGGGCCCCTCAGCCGAGGAACTAGTCAATATCGTTAGTTAGTTTGCAGTATCGTTCGGTGTTTAATATTAATTGCTGCAGCTGACGTTGTTGGAATACGAAGTATATTGCATAAGAATACGCTTTGTTTCCTGACTCCTGGGAGCGACATTTAGCTTCAGGCCATGGCGTCACTAGGTGCGTTTCAGTTTTGATCCGCGCTACGGCACAGGTGCGCCATTTTGTTTGCGAGGCTTTTTACCCCTTGAGGCGTTAGGTAGTTACAACCGAAAAAAAAATAATGTGGATACAGTTAGAAAGTACTACCTCTATGAAAGAATAATCGCATGGCCTCGGCATAAAACGAAGGAGCCCTTTGCAAAAGTCAGGCGAATCACGCAGCTTTCAAAGATGAGTATCGACCCTAAATTTTATCGAACTCACAGCTGGCGTGTTTGGACAAAAGAAAATCACAACTAAAAATCAAAATCCGACGGTTTTGAGTTTCAGAGCCTCGTCACCCAGACACCGCCTCAAGCCAAACAAAAATCCCCACTTCTATCGTTGCACGCGTCTTTTGCTTTTCGTTTAACTTGGTTTTTGAGTGAGGTGTGTTGCTGCTTACACGAGGAGCGTCAGAAAACTTGGGTTCACCCGTACCATAGCGCGCGCTGTGTGTTTTAAAGCGGCAGGCGTCTGAGAGCGGATTTCGGGTGTGCAGGCTCCGCCTATGATTCCTGATGCAGGCGAAGTGACGAGACGAAAAAGAGTCCTGGTCAAGATGTCCCGAAGAAGTTTGGGCCGTGTGTCGACCAAGAGGATTATTTTTTTGTTGTTAGGCATACTTCTGCTGGCGGGCAGGTCGCACCGTACGCATGCTGTAGCGTACCAGTTTCTTCTATGACTTGGAGCTGCGCCCAACGCTACCTAACGAATACCTTTTCGAGTGTGACTCGAACCATCGAACTCCCTATCGAAGCCACCAAACCTCCCACCACTCACTACAACACCCTCCCCCGCCCCCTTCCCTTCCTCGTCGTTGTACTGGTCGTCGTTCTCCTCGTCTCTCCCGGCTGCCTCGCGCGCTGTCCCTGCCGGTTGGTTGGCCCGTAATTAAAACGGGACATGTGACTCGTTTTTTGTGCTCGAAAACCAACACACCGCAAACCAAACAAAACATGAAAAAATCAAATCAAAACGAAAACGAAACGAACGCAACGATGTCGACGCCGCCGGTGGGTGACAGTCGGGGAGCGGGCTGCAGCACGCGAAGATATCGACAGCATTGGTGAAGAAGGCCATCGGCGCTGAAGTAATGAGAGCCATAGCCTCTGCCAAGGCTGCCGCCGTCTCCGGCGCGAGCATGGACGGGTCAGGGTCGGCTAGCGTCGCCTCGCGCTCAGCCTTTAACGACCTGGTCGGCACGGAAACCACTGGGGGGATTCTTCAGGTGAATACCCGCGAAGCGAGGGAAGGACAACGACGCAACTACTATTGCACTGCTGTACTGCTTTAGTGGTGCTGTGTCTGTCGCTCGCTGGTCCTAGTTATTTTTTTGGTTGCCGACGCGACCCTGCGTTTCTCATCGTGCGGAACAACGCTGTTTCCGGTCAAGAGCATTCCGGTGTTACAAGTTGAGGTTGCAGGGAACAATGGAAGTTGGGGGGGGGGGGGGGACAAAAATATATTGCACCTTTCTGCCTCATTTATATCCCCCAGTAGGTTTGAGAGCCTGTTTTTCTTTGCAGCGCCTTGACCGTTGGGCACGTGGGCGGGCGCCGTTCATTGGTTCGTGCTCCCGTATGTCGGTTGAGTCGTCGTCATTTGAAGTGTGGTGGTGCGTGTTTCCAGGGGGATACGGAGCGTGGGGGTTGGAGGGGGGGGGGGCGAAATCATTGTCATGCATGGCCGGCTGTGGTCTGTCAGACGATAGACCCTCGCACCCCTACAAATCCAGGTGGAGCACGTCGGGTTTTTTGCCGACTAGGCAGGCATTGCGTGTACCATATTAAAAACGCCGTGAGCTGCGAGCCGCATGAAAGGTGACGCAAACAAACAACCCTCCGAGGATCGCTTCAGGCTCGGCGGGGCAAGAATGAGGCCGCCGCCCTCGCAGAACCGAGGCGTGTGCGTGGTATGCAATGTCGGCGCTGCTGGTCTGTCGGGTTTCCGTTTGGCCTCGAGAAACGGTCGGCGGTATTGCAGAAACCAAACCCACAATCATTGGTAGGTGCTGACGGAGTCGCGTCTGCGTTTTACGTCGCGAGATGCTTGCTCTCGCCACTCACACTCGTTGCCGCGTCGTCGGCCTTTATTGCGCGTTTTGCGGTTACTCTTTTCTATTTTTGTTTGTTTAATGTTTGCCGTCTTGGTTCGTTTCCACTTGTATTTATCTGTTATGTTTTTTCGTTTCCTGTGTCTCGATTCGTCTTGCTCGCAGGTTGTCGTGTCGGGCCCCGCGGGCTTCGTGTTTCGTGCTGAAGGTATTCTCGCCGAGCTGGGTATCCCTCCCCAAGCAGTGGTCCTGCTGGATTAGACGTGCAAACGCAGCACCAGGGGAAGGGTGGCGTGTCTTCTGGACCGGCCTTCCTGGCAGCCCTCTTGCGTGCTAGGGGCGAGGGGAGAAGACCGGCGTCGGCGGCGGGTAGGGGGGGTAGAAACATCGCGTTTCCACGACGCTGCGCGGTGATTGCGACGGGAGTGTTCGCGACGTTCGTAGGCGGGGCGAAAGGGGGAGGGGGGGGGGGGTATTCGCTTGTATCCTTCACGCTATGGGCATTATATCTGCGGAGCGGATGCCAATATCCTTGCTGGAACTGCTGGTCTGAGAACTGGATAATTGCGCTACTTCCGGAGTGCATCGTTCCCACTTGGAGATATCGGGCATCCCCTAGTATTGCAGCCTGTTCCCTCTTTTCGACCAGGTTGTTGTCGTAAAAAGGCGGGGTGGGGTAGAGTGGGTGGAGGTGCTGTGAACGAACAGGATTTTTAGCCGTTTTTGCTATGTTGCGAGGTAGGTTCTACACGCTTGTTGCGGTTGGGCTTGAGCCTCTTGTGTGTGTGTGTTTTTTCATCCTCGCGCGCTGTGCTCTTTAGTACGCCGCTGTCGTTGTGTTTTGTTACGTCTTCCTCGTTGTCTGGACGCCTGATCGCGCTAAGTTTTGTCTTATCAAGCAATATAAGTTTTTTTGTTTTGACCCACCAGTTGACCTATGTAGATGTTTGTCTCTGGTAACGCCTGGATCGCTTGCGCGTGCTTGTCGCTTGCCTTGCCCTGGGGTGTTTAGGACATAAACAGGCAAGATGGAACAGGTCCCCCCTTCAAAAGGATAAGAACGCCTCCATGGGGGGATGCCGTAGCGCTAGCACCAGGTACTAATAATATCCCACTTTTGATGGTTATGTATGTAGTCTAGTCTAGTTGCTTAGAAAACCAGGAGGGAACCATAATTAATGGGCACGTACAGTTCGGAGAAGGCTCGAACATGCGATGCTTCACAAAATTCATTGCACCAACCCGGCAATTTGCATGGTGAAAAGCCGGTTAGACGTGTACGAAGCGATTCAGACAACAAAACGTCCGAACGTAGCTGCGCGCAGAAATGGTATCAAAATGCTGGACAGAATGGCCAGAAAACGCAATAGCTACGGTAGGAGGCTGTACTATGGGGCCGACGTCGCTCGTATTCCCCAGCTCAGGTGTGTGATGTCATAGCTACACCAGGCTTTGCGCAGCGTAGCGCTGTAGTTCGCACGATAGTATCAGAGGAGGACGAAGGAAAACATATTTCTTAGAGGGGCATAACCCGAAAAGGGTCTCTTTCAGACGAATATTCCTGAATTGCGCGTGTTCGTTCAATGGTGTGTCCGCTCTTCGTTCTTTCGTGTCCGCTTAGATCACTTGGGTCATGTATTGGTATGCCTTAGACTTCGGAGAAGTGTCGGTGTATAACAGTATTAGTATCCCATGGCCGGTATGCAAAAACACACCAGGAAACGACCCAGTTGTAAAATATTTATGCGTACAATAAGAAGAGGTCGGTCGTGGTCCTTCTTTTGTTTATTATTTTCCATGTCTGTTTGTTTTCCCCTTTTTTCCTTGTTTTTATTCTGCTCTTTGTTTCGTTATTTCTGACTCATCCTCTCCTGCAATTTAGATATTTTCGTGTCCTGTGCGTTTGGCATTGTGCTGCAAAATCTCCTTTTTGTTGCATTTTATTGTACTATAGATCTATAGGTTTCGTAGTTCGTGGCCACAGAGCTTGTACCTCTCTGGGACGAAGAATCAGCACGGACACCCAATGTGCTGGATGTCGATGGTGTAGCTGTGTTGCCCTGGGAAGCCTTTCAAGGCTCAGGATTTAGGATCGATCAACTGCTGTAGCCATGTGGGGAAGAAAATGACGCTTTCCTTGGACTGGGTAGTTCTATATTAATAGGAGGCCCTTGTGAGCATGTCATTGGCGCGTACGGCAGCATGAGCGATCACGAAGAGCGGAGGGTGGAAGACGGAGACAGTAGCCAAGCACTGCATCGGGTCGACCAATCGTAAACAGCCCCCAAGCGTCGAACAGACAGCAGGACCACAACTGCGGGATTGCGAGCGAGTTATCACTGCCGTCGGCGTTTGGAGGTAGTTTGTCGACGTGCACGCCGAGTTGCGCCTAAAATATACCAGTAGATAGAAGCACTTTTGGCTGAGACCTATTTTGGGGGACTGTTGTTCGGGCTTGCAAATCTCAAGTTGTGAGATGATCACCCAATAAAGGAGGGTTGATATTAGAGACAACGTGGATTTCCTGTCAGCCCACAACCCCGGGGAGACAGACCGCACGGTCAAACCCGAGGTTGACCAACGACCCGCAGCCGCGGGGAGACCCTCTTCCACAGACGGACCCGCTGACACGCAGCCGCGGGGAAATCCTTTACCACAGACTGACTTGCGCACGATGATCTCAGAGCAGGCAGCATGCTGCAGTAGTGTCCGCTTTACCATCAATATGTAAATCAAAATAGTAGGGAAACCCGGGGAAGTATCCCGGATGTCCCCTGACGACCACAGACCACACAGCGCCTCGGTAGGTGGCAAGTGACAACCGTTGGGACAATTTTTTGGGTCGAACCACTGACCGGGGCAGGAGGCCTCATCCAACCAAAAATTGACAATTACAATGAATGGTCGGTGGCAGCGTAAAATAATATTCGCTCTTCATTTTCGCCCTTTGGCTCCTTCATGAGACTTCGTAGTCTCATAGGGTAGAAATGCGGAAGTGGGTTTTGATGAACATACTAGTCTATAGCTCGTGGAACTGGTATTTCCATGCATATTCGATCATTCTGCTAATACGGCTTATCAAGTTGGGATATCTGTATGGCCCACTGCTCTGGGAAGCTTGTTCAAGGGCCCAAGAGCGGAAGTGAAATGACGCGTTACGTGGACTGCATATTATAGTACAGAAGGAACGAAAAAACAGGGCACGACTCAAAAAGACGCGGCTCCCGTCGTTACTCAGTGTGCCCTTCCCAACTGAGCTGAGGATAATACAACAGAGCTCACCAAAGAAACACAAGTGATTGGCACCGCGGAACGTGAATACTAGGCATTCCTGGAGGGCGATATATGTGTGTCCTATGCATACTTCAATAATTGGCGTCGACGGCAGAACCAAAACGTTATGGGTAAGACTTCCGTTTCACTTTCCCGCGTTGGCACTGCTTCGCAAGGCTTCGTAGCCTCACAGGGTATAGGTAAGTGCGGAAGTGGGCTTTGAGGAGCCGGAGTTTATGTTCTAGTTCGTAGAACCGGTGTGTGCCCGAATCCTCCATATTTCTGCTTACACGGCTTCCAAGGTTGAGCTATTAATAATATGTTCAAGGGTGGGCTAGTGTTGTGGCATTTCCCTGAGAAGCCTATGATAGCATGGCTCTGAATGCAGGATCCAGCAACACGGGAAAAAGGACGGCGTTTGATGGCAATTGTTTGACTTTCCCAACGGTCAGACGGACAGCTCAACAATATCGGCGACACAAACCTCAGGAACCTGAGGAATAGCAGGTGCATGCTATTTAATAAAACTATTCTAACAAGTCAGCTGTGAGGTCAACGACTTTGGGGTCGATAGTAATCTTGATATTCTTCCACTCGTACTGACGGTCTCGTTCGCGTTCTTAATTTTGTCGTAGCCTTTTTCGTACGCGCGCGTACTCACATGGGTAGACGGTACTCCCCCCTTTACAACGGAAATAGCAACGGGCCCACGATTTGTTCTTGGTCGAGCAAGCAAAGATTAATTCCGCCTACAATGCATAACGTGAGGACGCACCCAGACCTTTCGCAAAGTGGGCAACGTGGCTTTGAGGAAAGCGAGGAGGTGACTCTACCTTTCGCAACGTGGCCGACATTGTGGCTTTGCGCAACTCGAGGGGGTGACCCTTTCACAAAGCGGGCAAAACGGTGAGACTGTTTTGCAATGCGTGGGATGACTTGACCTTCCGCAACGTGGACGACAGACAGTGTTTCTTTGTTGTATGCGAGGCAATAATGACCAACCTTTCGCAATGTGGGAAACGGCGTGACAATTAGCAAGGGAGTGTTGTGGGTTCATCCCTTGGCCCCACGATGGTTGCAAGAGGCATGCATTCCCAGCGTGATTCGGATAGAACGGCAATGTGTCCGCCCCGTCACGCACCCAACGGTGGCTTGTACCTGTTACAGTTTTCAACCTCCACGCGGTCGGCAGAAACGCAGACGTCGTCTCGGTAATTGGGTAATGCGGGTGTTTGTGGTACATCTTGTAGCATTTGTTTTAGGACGTACTGAGCTAGGCCGGCAGACAAGTCTTTATGTTAATAGTAGGTCGCCGCTGTCGTGTGAACCGCCACAAAGCGCGCAGCACCACCTACAAAATACAATGCCCCCCCGCGCCTGCATGTTCGGGAGGTCTACAAATAGAAGCTTGGCGGCTCGCCAATCAAAGACGGAACGGTCTGATCCAGTTGGATGACCGCTTTGCTTTATGGACGAAACCTAGCAGCTGTACCAGCTCTGATTCCCAGACAAACCGTAGCGGCGGTGCTGCATACACACAAAAACACCTACCGACGGTGTACGTAGCCACCTTTCGACCATGTAAGTAGGCTTTTGCCCGCGAGGTCGACGGACAGCGTCCAATTTCGGTATGTTCATTACGCGGGAGTATGTGGCGGTGTTTTTCGCGCACCAGCTCATGTATTCTAATCGGCGAGTGTGTACAGAATCAACCACGCCGCAAAGCTTACTAGATACTGCGAACGCGGTGCCATAGCCAGCAAGTAGGAGCGGACCTGCCCTTGGCCGGCAAAGGGGTGCATCGATGCGCCTCAGACGGCATCAAAATAAGAACGTTGTGTTAAAGGTCTCCGCGCTCCTCCTCTTCCCGCAAAACAATCAAACATCTACATAAAAACACGTCTTGAAGCCGTCTCTCGACCGTGAGTATTGCATTTCAACCGCCACAGCAACGATTACGTTCATCAAAGACAATTACTTATTGAACAACACGTCACGCTTGGTTCCAAACATGAGACAAAAGGACGGCCCACAGGCTAACAACCAGTCGACACCTAATCCGCACACTTTCGATGTGCTGAAAACGTTCAAGTATATGATGCATCTCCGTCACCGGCCATTAATAATTTATGTATCTTCCTCTCCTCAGTCGCCTGCCAGTAAAATGCTCATACACCTTGCTTAAATGTCTTGCTCAAATCTCTTCCTCAAATATCAAGCTCAAATATCGCACGCCTGCTCTGGCGGTACGTCGCCTGCCACCCGCGCCCTCTTAAATGTGTCTTCCCTCGTGGCCACCCGCGAGCTCTTAAACGCTTCCCATCCTCGTAATGTGTTTTACTTTTCGCCATATGATGCATCCCATTTTCCGTTACTCCGTCTTTGTTCATCTGCCACAAGCCGCGTATAAAATCTCCAACGGTGCAAACGCGCCACTTCCGGCTCCTAAACCGGCAAGGCCGAATCTGACCTTACCCCTGCTGCCACCGCCGCTGCTTCCGCCTCCGAAACGCTCAAGTTTGTCGCGGCAATGTTAGCCTCGGCTGTCGCAGCAGGGGAAGCGTAGAGCGGCTTAGTAGGTAAACGGGAGACAGCAGTTTGCATAACATGGTGAGCGTGTGGGAACATGTAGAGATAAGGCCGGTGCTAATAGAAAGCCGATAGCTTGACCAAACACTTTCCAAGCATGTTTTTGGAGTTATTTGCTTAAAGATGTCCAGTACCGTCGCTATGGGTAAAAACCGATCGAAGCAATATATTCCTGGCTCTTTATTGGCCATGCAGCCCACTTGGCCAATTTTCATCAAGCCTCGATCAACATTGTCCACCAAACACGATTGACCTTCAATCTCGAGATAGACAACCCACCATCATTCCTCTTCGTTACGGACAAGGTCATATGCATGAGTGTAGGTGATAGCGCTGAAGAGTTCGTCTTGATCCATGCCTAGGGCGTGAGGTTGCTTGTGTTGTCCTGTGATCTTCCGTCCAATCCGCTTCAAATTCTATTTTTTACCCGTTGGGAGACAATAGAGAGTTTTTGTCTCAATTTTCTACACACCTGCCGCCAAATGTGTTTTAATATAAGCTTAATCGGCGCCCGCCACACGTCATCATCGGTAGACTGAGAAATGTACACCAAAGGAGGATTAAGAGCCCCTAACGAGTTCGCCACGTTCAGATTTCACGACGCTGTCGTCGATTTCGTCCAACGAACGAAGTGTGTGGAGCCCACGAAATCACGCCGCGTCTAATCCAAGATCTGCTTGACAATTTCTCAAGCAGGTGGTGACCAAGAACGCTGCGAGAAATCCATATTTTACGGAAAATTGGAAAGTTTCAAAAATAAATTCTACAATATTGGGCCCATAGACGACCGTCCAGGCAAAATTTGGCTAGGATCTTCGGAAAATTTGACATTTTTTTCCCACTATTGGCCTTCCATTAGCACCGGTCTAAGATTCTTACATTTGGTGTGGCTTGGTTTGGTTGTCTGTACACTCGTTTCTCTCTTTTTATGCGGGTACTAGTTTACGGCCAATTGGGCGTGTGATCTACGGCGTCCAGGAAGTGGTTGCTGTGGTCGGACATTGGCATTATTAATAGGGGGACGAGTCTAAACGTTCGTCAACGAGGCGAGACAGACAAGGGAACGATAAGTGTGCCTCGCGTATGTGCCGGGTATACGCGTCGCAGCTCGGCGGCAGTGTCAAACACCAAAGCCGGGTCTCAACACCTACACAGGAGTCATGCTTTCCATGGGGACGCGCGTTGCTAGGGGGCGTAAAAAATAAAAGGCTGAACCTGCAAATGGAAAGCTGTGAGCAACTTTTGAAATCACTCGCGTCGTGTCTGCGTAACGCGCACGACACCCATTGCCGGAACAAAAACCTGCGTCAACTCCGCGCTCATCACCGCATTTGGACACTGCGAGCGAAAACCCCACCTGGAGGCACCAGCTGCCAGAATCTCGGCAGATTCTCCCCCCAGTTTGCGAGGACCTGCTCTCCCTTGGCGCTGCCCGTTAGCTCTACATGTTTCTCGATGAGCCCCTTGACGATCGCCTCCCCTTCCGGCGTGGATACCCTCTGCGCCTTTACAATCTCAAGGTTGATGTGTTCCATGAACTCGCCCTCCGGCAATTCGTCCCTGACCCAGTTATAAGCATGGCGGAGTAAGCGACAACCACGCGGGGAGGAAATGTTACCGGTGATGCGACGACGCACGACCGGTTCAATCGGTCGACCATGTTCCCCCCCGCGTCGACCCGTGACATGTTAAGTCTATGTCCCCAGCTGTTCACAGCTCTAGGTTTATATAATTAGCTCAAGTACTCAATGAATACTCGTACTTCGAAGTAGGAGTCCCCTCGAACATACGAAAATACGCAGCACATAGACTCCCGCGCACGAATGCAAACCCCTGCGAAACCACACAAACCACGCAGATTGAAAAGCTGAGTATCGACCACTTAACCGACCGAACTCACAGCTGAGCGCATTCAAGAACAAAAACAACCAGGGTACACTGCGTCTGCTGCTGTTGGAGGCAATTGAAGAAACTTACAGTATGTAAGCGACGCCGCCAGTCATGCCTGCCCCGACGTTTCTCCCTACTGAGCCCAGCACCACCAAGTTCCCCCCAGTCATGTACTCGCAGCAGTGGTCACCGGTGCCCTGCGCTCGTCAAGCCGTTGGACGCGGGGATAGGAAAAGGAGGAGGACCACCACAAAGCAGGCGAACACGACCGGTAACTTGATTAGAAGAGAGAGCAGCGGTCGTCAGGCGGGGAGACGAAAGTAGCCTGATGGGCTGCACGTTCGTGATAAAATACAAAAATACACCTGAGCTCGAGAGGTTCGGCGAAGCTCATACTCCCAAGCTGCGTATGATTCTTCGATCACGCATGTGTTTGTCCTTGTAGTTCACACTCTAAAAGTCCTCCCGCGAGACAGGCAACTTGGCAGGCATTTCCATTGAGCAGCAAAGGTCGGTGGGAAGGAGCAATGGTCGAAAAACAAACCCTTGCATCACAACTGATGACGCAAGCATACACGTACCCACTCCCCCCTCCCCACTTCCTCGGCACATCGAAGAACTGCACTCTGCACGCTGCACACAACCACGTCGATGTCGATGAGGAAAAACGAAAATATTAATACGTCAAACTCTCTCAACACTAGCAGGCAACAACGAGATCGGTCGGGACCAAGCAAGCGTGGACCGCCAAAACGACCAAAAAAAAAAAAGACTCGCTAGCCCCTTGACCACGTGAAAAGCGTACCCCACACTAATTCCAAGTAAATAGTCCCCCAAGAACGTGGGCGTGGACGGGTTCAGATCGGCGCGTCGACCGGCGTGTTCCACTACTACACGGAATAAAAAGCAACAACGACCGGACCGCAACGGCACTGTCGGCCGTCGTAGACGTGCTGTGGTGGGTGCGTCGTCCGGCGTCATCCACAATTTCGGGCCACACATCAATCAGAACAATCAGAACCAAATATGCCTCGAAAAACGATGGGGGGGGGTGCATGTACTTCGAAGTATGTCTTTTGACTTCATCGTGGGTTTTAGTCACCATGATCCACCGTAATACTACATAATGAACCAACAAGAAAACGTGGTGACGCGGTGAATCAACAAGAAGCGCACCTCAACCACACTGTCGGCCATGGAGTTCCGGACCGCGAACCGTTCTCCCGCGCGGCCGTTCACGAACAGCGCGCCCCCCGTGGCACCGTAGAGGCACGTGTTGCCGATAATAACGTTTTTGGAAGCTTCGAATGTCGCCGACCTGTCACCGACAGCAGATTGTAGGTTCAAATCGGTTGGACGCCAGTGGTGAATTTGGTTTAGTTAGGTCACGGTCGGCCGAGCCATACGGAAAGCTTAACATGCGATTAGGCGCGGGTGGTGTATTCGGCACAGTTAAGCCGGCGGTCGGTAGAGCCATGGCGAGTACAAGATGCGATTAGGCGCGGGTGGCGTATCCGGTTCAGATAGGCCGCGCCCGGTCGAACCATATGGCGAGCCCAAGATGCAATTAGGCGGGTTGGTACCTTGGCAGAGAGTCATCCCACGCGAGGGAGTGCAGCAGATTCTAAGATTTTTCTGAGCTTCTAACATGAGTAGCTGAATAGCAACTTCACCCGAAACATGACTTCGCAGACATTCGTTAGCGCAGCCCGACCGGCAATTCTATGCGCTACTGTATCATAGTAGTACTAAAACGTTCTAAAACAAATGTACTCGTAAAATTGTTATGCTAACCGACATTCCACAATCGAGCTCAGCCGGTCAGAAAAAAGCGTCTAACCCCTATCGTGGGATGACTCGGCACCCGTACCGTACGGTCGTAGCATTCAACGCCATGGGGGACGGCGCTCCAACAACAACAATGACCGAGGGAGAACCTCTCTCCCCCCACTCCCTTTCCAAGTTGCTATGGCACTTCCTTTCCCCCGCTGCGGCGGTAATATTCGCAGCAACAAGTGTCCCCCATCACACCGGGCGGGCGTTATCGCCTGCCCGAACGAGGATGTACTTGCCCCTTCTGTCACATGACATACGGCGAGCAAGCAACTCCTGTAGTTCGCATCGTACAGACAACTGATCTAGATCATCTACGAGTAGATCCCCCATTTGTCGTGATGATTTTTTGTGCACGATCTGTGCAGTACATATCCAACCCAAGAAAGACGTGCTAGGAGTATAGCAGCTCGTAAGGCTCCCATCCGGCACCATAATCTAGTCCATGCAAAACCTATCTGGACCATGGATCTGTCTACCGTGAAAGGCACAGATAATGAAATAGGATATGATATGTCTAACGTGTGAACTAATAACAGAAATAACATCCACGCAAGCAGTCTCGTAAGCATCAGGAGGGGGGAAACGCACCCGTCCGGCACGATGACGATCTGTCCCCCGTTCATCCCCTTTCCCACGTAGTCGTTGGCCTCTCCCTCCAGCCTCAACGAAACCCCCGGCAGGTTGAAGGCGCCGAACGTCTGACCCGCGGAACCCTTGAAGCGCAGCTCCAGCTCGCCGCCAGCTGCCTCGAACCCTCGGTTTCCCCACTGAGACGCGATGGTGCCCGATAGGCGCCCCCCTACCGAGCGGTCCGTGTTGGCGATCGTATACTCTTTTGTCAGCTGCGGCCGGCGGAAGGAGGGGAGGGCGGGGGGCAGGGGGGCGGGGGAGGGGGGGCGCACTCATTTGCTGCTTGCCTTAGTATTTTGACCTTTGACCACGCATTCCTTTCGAGACGAAACACCACGGGCGAGGGAGGGGGAGAGAGGGGAGGGGGAGGGGGTGAGGAGCGGGGGGGCGGGATCATTGGTGCGCATCGCAGTAACTAGTCATGCCATCGATCCCGCCCGGTACAGGCGGACGTAGAGTGTCTTTCATGTTCCCTCTCCCCGCTATTCAAATATGTTATCGTCATCATGCTACACTAGCAGCCGAGGTCATTCTAACGAGGTGCGCGATCATGCTCCAGGTTCGTCTGGGACATGAGGCGAGAGGCAAGCGAGGAGGGGTGTTAGCCGGTAAAAAACGCGGGAGAATCACTTGCCATCGTGCATACACTGCCCGCAACAAACGCGCAAAGTAACAAGAAAAAAAGAAGGCAAGAGTGAAGAGCATCAGCAGGAGCAGCGAGGGATAAGAGGGGAGGTGGGTGGGGGGATTGCTCACCTTAGAAGCTGTCCCGATGCAATTCTTTACAGACGGATCCGCGAGAAGGTCATCGTCCAGCACGGCGCCATTGCTGTGCGCTTTCTCGTGCTGGAGCCAAGACCTGTGGCCAAGCGTCGTGTCCCAAAATCGAGAGAGGGAAGGGGGGGGGGGGGGGGAGGGGGGGGGGGGGGAGGGGGGGGGTGGGGAGGGGGGGGGGGGGGGGAGGGGGGGGGGGGGGGAGAGGACGCGTGCTACAATAAGGACACAGTACCTCCTTTGGGCCAAGCTCTTTCTGAACGACGGCGTTCCTCAAACAAACTAGAAACTACCTAACACCGGGTTTGGACACCATGTGCGTTTTGTTACAGTATCCCTTACATGTCTAGCTCGGCCTTGGGACTGTTCACCGGGCCGCGCTTTCACTACTCTCAACAGTTATCAAGCGAGAAGCTTCAAAGGCACTTGGTGCCCCTCTCTACGGTAGCATGCGGTAACCGGGACGAGCGTGACAAACCGGATGCACAACACAACGCCCGCTAATCTGTTCTGAGGGTAAAATATCTGTCATGCTGATACAGCATTGGGTATAATAACTCGATCGTTTTTAAAGAAAAAACACTGGCAAAGCTTGGCTTTTTGCGTAATCCTTAACATAATTGGACTTTTTGGGAGCATAACAGGCAAAACTAGGAGAGGACTAGCATAAGAGCGCGACAGAAAAAACATACCAGTTAACGTTGCGAAAAAAAGTGCAGAATGGATACAGTATAAGCTAACCTGTCCTGAGAGACGTCGGGGAGGTTCGTGATGAAGTCAAGGTCGAGCATGCCGCCCGTCTTCGCCAGCGGCACGTCGGTCCTCGTAGACAGAACATCGGCCCGACCGATTGCTTCGTCCAAAGACTTGAACCCGAGCTCGGCCAACAGCAAGCGAACCTCCTCGGCCACGAACTGCGACGATTTCATTAGAGTTCCCCGCGGAGGCGTCAGTGTTTGTATGGAAGGGAGCATGGAACGTGGAGGGGGGGGCGAGGGGCCAGAGAGGTGATTCTTGAGGCTGGTTTCTGGACGGAACGAATTTAGTCGAGTTCCCTTTGCAATAAACGCTAAAAAGACGCCTTCAGCTGTGAGGTCGAGAATTTTGTCGAAACTCATATTAGCAAACTGTTATTTTACATGTGCCTCTGCCATCTCTCTGCCTTGTCTACTATCTCCGCCGCTTGGTTGTTTCTCTGCTGTCTCTCTGTCTTGTCTATTTATTTCGGCTGTGCACGTGTGTATGCTGTCTTTCTGTCTTGTCTACTTCTCTCTGACGTTCGTATGTATCTCTTTGGTGTCCGCTTGCCTAGTCTATATTCATCTCTGCCACATATATGTGCCTCTGTTGCCTCTCTGCCTTGCCTACCTCTCCCTGCCGGCAACTATCTCTCCGTCTGTCAACCTCTCTCTCCCCTAGTCTAATTATACCTGCCTGGTATTACCTCCCTCTGTCTTATCTATCTTTCTCGGCCGACGAAGGCTGAGGCTGTACCTGGAAGAAGGTGACCACGTTCTGGGGCGTGCCAGGGAACTTTTTTCGGAGCTCCTCCTTCTGCGTCGTCACCCCCACGGGGCAGTTGTTCGTGTGGCAGATGCGCGCCATGATGCATCCTTCCGCGATCATCGCAATCGTTCCGAACCTTAACATGAATCAGGTTCAGGGCGTGGGGGGGTGCACCGCCAATCGGTCCATCCACCGAGGGAGGCGGGGAGGGGAGAAAGGGAGGGGAGGGAGGGGAGAAAGGGAGGGGAGGGAGGGGAGGGAGGGAGGGAGGGAGGGGAGGGAGGGAGGGGGGGCTGTCTCGACTTGTGCATGGCCGTAGTCGTATGGCCATAGAACCTCGCATCCCTACTATGCCGGGACGGAGCACATCGGGTTTTTACCAATCAGGCAGAAGGGAGGGAGGGGGGGGGGGGGCTCTTAATAATTAAAGTTGCGGCATGTACGCCGTGCAGAACGTGTCAATGGGGCCGCCCTTGCTACCATACCGTCGCCACCCCAAACGTATATCAGAAGTGCCGACAGAAGAGTATTATTACATGTCCCCACTTTGCCCTTCCCCATCTCAGTCATTGGTCGCCTGTCCTGGCCAACCACTGAACTACCCAACCACGTTTTGCACTCACCCGTACTCCTCAGCCCCCATGAGCGCCGCGATGACGACGTCCCAGCCAGTCTTGATGCCACCGTCAGTCCTGAGGAGAACTCGGTCGCGCAGCTCGTTATCGAGCAGGGTGCGGTGCACCTCCGCCAGTCCCTGTGGATGGGCGGAGTAAAGCAACAATTAAAGCAGGGCGGTGCGAAGCGCGGCAAAGGAAATTGGGTGCGAAAAAATACGTACCCAAATATTACAGTACAATTTCTCCCTGTCTCGCTGTCTCTTGTCTACTCTTGAGGAAACCCGTACATTTTTTTGGTCCCCGAAAAAAGAAAAAATCATTGAGAGGCAATGCCAACCACGCTCACAATCACCACCCACCACCACCAACCACGCCCACCATCCCACCGCTCATCACACACAACACAACATTATAGTGTATCAGGGAAAACAACCTCAGGCATCTCGGCGGGGGGGGGATCTCTCGCCCTCCCCCTGCCTCGGAGCGCGTTGCTCTGGGGCGCTTCTCACTTTCCCGAAAGCACAACCTCTCTTCGCACTCGTGCGAAACGTGCACGCGAAACAAAATAAAAAAAGAAGGCCGAGGCATGCGAGCGGACGCACCAGCTCCCACGGCGATCCGGCGTGCTTGATGGAAGAAAGCGGGGACGCGCCCGTCCCGCCGTCGTGACCCGACACCTGGATGACATCTGCGTTAGCCTTCGCCACCCCCGCCGCGACCGTTCCGATGCCCACCTCCGACACCTGAAGGCGACGATAGCGACGATGACGACGACGACGACGACGACGACGATGACAACGACAACGGCGAACGGTAACGTTGACGACACAGCACAAAGCGACAGCGAATGAAAAAAAAAACAGCCCGACAAGAGAAATAATGTCACACAAGAAAATATTCAGGATGGCCATGAGTGAAGGTCAAGAACGAGGAACGACAACCATACACTGTTCAATCGGCGGAACGACTAGTCATAACTAAAATCGTGTATCGACTATAATTCAACGCGTCTTTTTCTACGAAACATGACGCAATCATTGTTTTACGCAGCTCCAACGTGTTCCTTCACCCCATCACCCCACCCCACCCCACCCCACCCCCACTCACCAGTTTAACGCTGACCCCCGCAACAGGGTTGATCTGGTGGAGGTCGTAAATCAGTTGCGACAGGTCCTCGATGGAGTAGATGTCGTGGTGGGGAGGAGGAGAAATCAAAGTCACTCCGGGTTTCGAAGCTCGGAGGGACGCGATGTACTCCGATATCTTGGCTCCCGGGAGCTGACCGCCCTCTCCCGGCTTGGCGCCCTGGGCCATCTTGATTTCGATCTAGCGACGGGAGAAGTTATTCGGTGGCGAGCGTAAAGGCGGGATGGGGGGCATAAATGTCAAGCGGGAGAAGTGGAGGGGCATGGTCGGTAAGGTTGGTAGCGTCCAATAGCCCACTGGGTTGTACAACTCCCACGCTTCCTGGCCTCGGTTCCTTCCTTCCTTCCCCGACATTAATTCGGGGCATAATAATAACGCAGCAGTATCCATATCGTCCCCCGGCCACCTCGACCTCTTCCCTGGAAAAAGAAACACAACCAGCAAAATACAGGCGAGCAGCGATAGCTGCGCCGCAACAGACAAGGGCACACCTGAACACACACGCGGTGTATGGACACACGCGGTGTATGGCACGACTTAAGCACCAACAGGCGACACACACGTATAAGCAACTACACACATACCTACAACAACAACAACAACAACAACAACAACAACAACAACAACAACGACAACAACAAAACCAACAACACCGCCACCGCAACCACCAACAAAAAACATCACGCGCGCACGCTCTCATAAAGGACGGGTTAGGCCAGAACATGACAACAGCTGGCATGATTTTCTTTCGTAACGACACGCCCTCACCTGCTCGGCGGACACGAGGTACTCCGGCGTGACCCCGAACCTCCCCGAGGCAACCTGCTTGATCGCGGACGCCGCCAAATCACCATTCCGGAGTTCCTTGAGGTGAGGGAAGGACGTCGACTCGCCAGTCTCCGCAGAAACGTCCTCGATAGGGAGGAACCGAACGGGGTCTTCTCCCCCCTGATAGTAGAGCGAGCGGAGAGCGGGGGTGGGGGGGGGGTGCTCATTCGTTGCTTGCCTTAACAATTTGACCATTGACCAGGCACTCCTTTCGAGACGGAGCACCGTTCCCAGGCCCAATGGAGACACCTTTACCATTTGGGCGCTCTTTACGTGTTTCACATAAATTACTTGCTAAGCATTTGCTGATATTGTCCCCTTCCTGGTTCGCATTTTGTGGCCACCACCTATCTCCTAGTACAAGGGGGGAGGGGGGTTACGCACGTGTGCAATGTTGCCGGACACGCGACGCTACGCCTTCACGACGCGAATAGGAGTTCTCGTGTCTAACATAATTATTGAAATAACGACCCACAAGTTGTAAAAATAAAAATAAATGAAAATCACAGCAGAATCCAAAGCTTTGATGCACGTATTTGCACCTCTCTCGTATTCTACCCCCCACCCCCCCGCCCGCCACCTCGGTCCCCGTTTCAATTGTACGTGATTGCACATCTCCCTCCTCCTCTTCTGCTCCCAACCCCCTCGTCTCGTCTCGCTCCGTCCCGGCCCCCGTACCCACTGCCCCACGCCTGCACGTACCTCGCCCGAGTTAGACTTGCCCCCAATCCGGTTGAGGGCTACCGCCAACGTCTCGTGCGCCTCTCGCGACAGCGCCCCCAGTGACATACCGCCAGTGCAGAACCTGAAAGCGTCGTCACCGTCGTTGTCGTTGTTGACACGTTGCGGTACATTGTAATGAAGCGTTAGGGAGGAGGGGGGGGGGGAAGGGAGGGGAGGGGGGGAAGGGCGGGTTGCACCAACGTCAGCGTAGTTGAAGTCTTTAATTCGCTTGTTTTGCCGTAGCTAGCTGACGTCAACAACCTCACGATCCAATATCTACACGTCACCCCGATATAAACTGCACCCACTTTTTTGGGGCGCACATCGATTGGAATTTGTTTAGGGTTTGTTCTCATGTTTTCGAGCAGAAAAAGGTTGAACTACGAAAATCATACGCCCATGGAAGAACTGTGCCACAAGCACTAAACTAAGCGCCCAACATATCGGCTTGTTCTCATATTTGCAACAGCTTTCCTGTTTTACAGCAGGACAGTAGGCTCGATAGCTACTGCAGCCACCATCACACAACCAGCATCGAATCAGAGCACCTACCCACCCCCCCTTCCTTCTCCCTCTCCATGGGCCCGGTTGATGGTCATCTCACCTCCTCATGATGTTCTCGGCGGGCTCCACGTCTTCAATAGGGATTGATTGGCGGCGGCCCGGCCCGGAGAAGTCCAGGAGGTCCCTCAGCGTCGTCACAGGGCGGCTCCTGAGAGACTGCATGTAGAGGTCGTACATAGAGTAGTCCTCTGCCTTGATGGCCTTCAGGGATTAAGAGTATCAATAAAAGAGAGGAGAGTGGTGGGGGGAAGGGAGGGGAAAGGGGAAGGGGGAAAGCGGTGCACGGGAGGGGTAGGGAAAGGGAGGGGGGGGGGAAGGGGGGGGGGGGGCGTGGGGTGTCGCAGGAGACGACAGGTCGCTCGCTGAGTTGGGCATGCCCTGCGCTAATGGATCGATGGTCGTGGTGACACCACAAGGGAAAAGTCGGACGCTACCCACCCCCACCCCGTGTACAATAAAGCCTTCCTGGGGACACGACATGAAGGTAGGGAATAAACTACGTACGGGAGGGGGGGGAGGGGGGGCAACCACAGGTGGCTTTGCCACTGAGCGTTCCCGTCTTCTTACCGTACAAGTGTAGCAGTCACCGTCCGAAATAAAAATCATCCGAAAAAAACACGCGCATTTAAACGATGAAAAAACACGAACAAAAAAAATACATAGAAAAGGCTAAAGCGCGAGGTTGAAAAGCCAATGGGTTCTTCCCTCCAACAACGGCACAGTTCTCGCGGGAAAACACTCCATTTGGCGACAAAAATAACAGCGGCATCAACATCAATACCAAGTATATCAACGCCAACAACGACAGAAACACCAACAACAGCACCTACAACACCAACAACGGGCTGTACACCTAGATCAACAACATCTACACTAACAACGTAAACAACACTAACAACAGCACGGTGTCCCGTCTTCTGCACCAGAGCTCGCTGAGGAAAGGGGAGCGGGACGGTGTACGATTACAAAAAATAGTGCGTCCATCCTGCCACCGCCGTCACCATCGCCGGCCGACTATCCCCCGCTTCCAACACCCACGGCGCTGGTTACTCCTCCCCCTTCCCAGTCCCTCTCCCCCCTTTCCTTTCCTGGCGACGCCTTCCTGACCTTGTGTAGAGTCTTCATCAGCAAAGGAGAGTTGTGGTGGTACTCCCCGCTCTTGAAGAACTGCACGTACCCGTAGTTGGCGAGCTTTTTCACTCCCACTTCCCCGAACGCTTTTTCCTGCGGTACGGGACGACAACAAGGACAACAAGGACAACAGAGATAACAGCAGATTGTCAACGGTCTAGCTAAGGGATCCGTCTCTAGTGTTGGACACGGTGTTGGACACCCTCTCCGATCTGTTCTTGTGGGTTTTTCTCGTCGGCGGTCTCGATACGAAGTAGCGAAATCGCGTACGCAAAATGCAGCCTTTGCGCTGCCTCGTGTGGTTCCAGATCCAGTCCACATGCACTAGAAGCGCTTCCTCTTAAAGGTCTTGGTCACGGCGACTCGAGCACAAAAGGTCAACCGAAAAGCACTCACACAACACACATAAGATAGAGGAGGCCAGATGTCTTCTTCCCTCCCTCCCCCCGTCCCCCCTCTTTCCCGGTCCATGCATCGAGCAAAGTGCAATCCGCAATCTACCCACCAACCCACCCGTCCCCGACCACCACCCCCACCCCTCCCCCCCCCCCCCCCCAACCCACCCCTACCCGCCCACCCCCCTGCAAGCACACTCGCCATGAAGGAGGCGGTTTCACAGGCGAGATCGTGGACCTCCAACCCTCCCAGACGCGACGGTGTCCCCCTGAAGCCAAGCTGGAGGAGGTCCTCCCCGATGCCGATGGCCTCGAAAATCTGTGCCCCTTGGTAGGAGCTGAGCAGCGAGATGCCCATCTTCGACATGATTTTCAGCACGCCTGCATATGTGTGGGGGGTGGGTGTTGGCGTGTGTTTGAGAGTGTGAGTGTGCGTGTGTGCGTGCGCATGTGTACGGGAGAGAGATTATTGATCACCGTCCATGAAGCTACTAGCACATACCAGTACTCGGTACTGCAGGCCATATCAGTAGCTCTACAGCAGTACGTCGTACCTCTACAACAGTAGGCTACGCCAGCAGCTGAGCAGCAGCACCTGTAGGGGACACCAGTAATTTACCGAAGTAGACCGTACCAACTACCAGGTATAGCAGTACGCCATACCAGTAGCCCTACTGCAAAATACCAGTATAGGCCATATAAACCAGTCAGCAGCCCGACAGCAGGAGGTCACACCGGTATCCCAACAGCAGCAGACCATACCAGGCAGTAGCTCTACGGCTACACAAGGTAGGCCATACCGGCATACCTGCAGCAGCGCGTGGGACACGCCTGTCGCTCTACCAAAACAGGGTCTACAGACTGCAAGTACTGCTGCAGTCTACAACAGGGTCATACACGTCATTCCTGCAGCTTCACGGCAAAAGGCCATACCAGTATACCTAGCAGTACATAGGACATGCCAGCGCCACTACCAACACACGGTGTCAACTCCTGTAGTCTACAACGTCGGCAGAGTCATACTGCCGTAGTGTTAGACGTGTCACACCTGATTCGATCGCCACTCGGAAGTTGTTCTGCGCTTCTTCAGGGGACACCTTGGGCAGAAGCCCGCTCTCCATCTGCACCTGGGTACGCTGGAGACCCCACCTAACAAGACAACCACCGGGCAAACATATCAAGAGACGGCACTTTGGCCCCTTAACCGACGCCAATTTTGCAATATTTTACCCTGACTGACGCCAAACTACTAGGTTTTGGTGTGGAACGATCGGTTATACACCCTTGACCGATGGACGCCGTAGCTTAACTGACCGTCTCGCGGCATATTTGTCATCGCGGAGACATCACCCAGTTGAGACGAGGGGATGGGGGGAGGGGGGGGGGGGGCTGTCACGGCTCCGCTTCCAAAAAGCGCAGCCATTATTTTTAATAAATAACACAGATTGGCAGGGCACTGAGGCTAGATCTCTGCGATCAACGGTGTGGGAGCGAGCGGCGCACAAACTGCCATGCATCCGATACGCACCGCCGTATGCCTTTTTAGTCGATGCAAATCGACGAGCAATGACACTGCCGAACCCTCTGCGCGATAAAAATAACGGCACGCACCGGGGGGGAGAAGGGACAAACGCCTGCGACCCCCGGCTTGTCCAGACGATGAAAAGTAAAAGTTACCATGAAAAATAAGAAAAACGCCTGAGCTCCCCCGCACGCCGGGTGGGAGAAGGGAAGATACCTGTGACCACCGACTGCCCAAACGTGGAAAGCAAAAGCGATGATCACATAATAAAAAATAATATAGAATGTAGCTCTCGCTAGGAAATCGCGCTGGGGGGTATTTAAAGCTGTCGTCATCACAACCCAATCCAGCCCACAAAGCAAAGATCTGCCGCTGTCGGCTTGCACGGTGCGGTGCGGCACGCCGCGACGCGATTGCTGCATCGCGACCTCACTCACCATCCTAGCACGGACTGGTAGGCCAGGTAAGGGTGGACGGCGGACGCTCCGTATCCGACGAGGCAAGCAAAGTGGTGCGTGCTCCAGGCCTGGCCGGTCTCCACCACTAGCGACGCCTGCAGGTGAGAAAAAAAAAACAATGATGACCACAACCACAGCCACAACGGCCACCACACGCACAAGACAACGAAAAGAACCACAACGACGGCGACAACACAGCCGCAAAGACAGAGAAAATGAACCACAGCGTTAAGGGCCGCGGCGACTACAAAGATGGCGATAAGCAATAGAGATAACGACAACGTCGTCAGCGCGATTTTGACCCGTGTGCCGGTAGTTTAACGCTCCTGTGAATCGATAGTAGCTCCCCACAAATCGCAACATGGCATTAACAACATGGCAATAACAACATGGCATTAACAACATGGCTTAAACAACATGGCATTAATCGCAGTTCGCAATGCTACTTGCACCGAAACGCGATAGCCCAAGATCAACCAAAAGAGGAAACACTGCCCAGCAGCCTACAAGAAAAGGGGGCAAAACGATCTACATCCTTCATATAAGGACACACACACCCCGTAGTATGCGCGATGGAATCATGCGCAGCTTGTAAACATGAGTACTGACGAAATCCTCGATCTCACTGCGGAGGTGTACCTTTGTATTCAAACTAAAAACAGAGTAAAATAACCCCGGCGACGACCACGTCATCGCACGGCGCGGTTCTCCGAAAAAAAAACGTCATGCTCGTTGTTGGCGTGTTCCGCGGTATTTACCTACCCGCCCGCTCACCTTCATCCTCACGCCGGCTTCAATGAGAGCGTGGTGCGTCGCCCCGACAGCCAGGAGCGGCGGGATGTACGTATCCTCCGACGACAGCCCTTATATGCCGAAAACAAAAGAAAAAAAGAAAACGAACACGAAACTGAGAAAAAATCTAAACCAAACCAAACCAAACCAAACCAGACCAACCGAAACGAAGCGAAGCGAAACGAAACAAAGCGAAACGAAAAATATTACATAAACACAAAACAACGAAATGAACCAAGACGAGCCGAGACGAGTCGAGCTCAAACCAAACCAAACCGAGTCAAACCAAAAACAAAACAAAAATAAAGCAAATTACAAAAACAAACGGAAAGACGAAAGGGAAAACGCGAGACGAAGCCACGAATGGAGATATTGTGAGACTCCACGGCATCCAGTTGACACCTGAGGTACCCGGAATCAACGCCCTTTGCTTCCTCGCAAAAGAAAAAACGTGTGAGAGGCCAAAGAGAGTACAGCAGTGCAACAAAAAGAATCCATTGAAGTAAAACGACCAAAAATGTGAGAAAGGATTCAGCGAAGAATAAAAAAACGAGCCCCACAGGAAACGGAGGAGGAAAACGAGACGTCGACGCGAGACGAGACTGTCGACCGCACGGCGCCACACCAGAAACAATGCTCCGAGAGGGTTCAGGTGTCGTTCTGCACTACGTGCCTCGTCGTTCGCATTTATTTCCCTTCCAACATTTCGACGAATAAAATCATGTATCCATTCGTTCCATGAACCAACCGACCGACTGACCGACCGACCGACCGTCCGATCGACCAATCAACGGACGAGCGACAAATCACTTCAACCAAATGAAGTTACCTTCTTTAGTCCGATCGGACAGGACCAGCACGTCCGCGCCGTCTAACACCGCCGCCACCGCCGCCGAGGTAAGCGCCTCCACAGCGGTCTGACACCCGGCACACAGCACACAGCGCACACAACGCACCAACAAAAGGCAAACAGAACACACACAAAACACAGCGAGCAAATACCCAACACACACGACACACACGACAGCGTCAGGTTTGGGCGACCGACCAACGGAGAGTAGGTGCGGTGACGCCCGGAGCGCAGAGTGCAAAACACGACAAATTTGGTGTTTTTTTTTTTCCGGAAGGGGGACGGGTATTTTAAGTCCGCATTTTATTTTGTTTTTTCCATCGTGTGCAGTTCTTCAACAAGTTCCATACAAGGGCAGAGCGCGGGTGTGTTGTATTTTTCGGGGTTTCTTCTCTTCCTCTCCTCGGCTTCCCGCTGTTGGTACGTACGTAGAAACCTCTACAAGTCGTACCGATTTTTTTCCTTCGCCCTCTTCCGCGAGCAATTGCTCCTCTCAAAAGCACAGCAAGAGCTCAATAGCAACAACGTGAAAAGTAAGAGAGGTTGCACCGTGATGGAGATCCTACCCACAGCTTTCAAGCTACGCCCGCCCATCCTTGCGCCCAAACACTATCGGCGAACCTGCAAACCCCCAGGGCCCTTCTCCAGAGGGTACACGGTCGGGAGCGTGCTGGTCTTGAACCCGGGTAGGGCTTGGATGGCCTCGAGTTCTTTGCCGTTCAGGACGGGCGAGGCAATTTTGATCTGACGGGCATCTTCGGCCTGGAATGAACAACGAACAACGCGAAACGAATCAAACTATATCAATACCTAAACAGCAACAAGACAAAACAAAACACAACAAGAACGAGAGAACAAAAGCACTGAAAACAATACACCACATCGACGCAAAACCAAACCAAACAAGGCCACAACAGAATGATAGCAAGCAAAGAAAGACACAGTACGAATCAAACCTGAAACAATTCATAAGAAAAAGGCTAAACGCAACAGCAGCACGAGGGCAAAGGGCCCAACACAGGGGATGTTCCTCCCCTTTCTCTTATCCCACAGGGCAGCATCGAATAAACACGGTTGCTTGCACTGTCTGCGTGAAACCTCGACGAAAAAAAAAAGGCGCCACAAAGTGGGCGTCTCGCTCATAACCAGTACCAGCCACCCCCGCAGCCCGTCAAAGTATTTTGACCCGAACCTTCGCCAAATCATACAGCAACGTCAATGTAAACGCCGCTGTTGTCGAAACCCCTCCGCCGACGTAGGGGCGCAGAAGAGGGGATAAGAAGAGGGGGAGACAGTTCGCCGACAAAATAAGAACATACAAAGAATGCAACAACAACAACAACAACAACACGGTGTGCTTACCTTGGGGTTCATGACGTTGCCGCGCGATCCCAAACTCATCTCTAGGGACATCACGGTACCTTCCCGCAGGGGATCGATTGGGGGATTCGTCACCTACCACAAAGCACCAGCCACAACAGTTGATCGCCGAGGTTGGGGGTGTGCATCGGGTCAAAACTGATTTAGATCGGTGGCCGGGCTTGGGGGTGCGAGTTCGTGGGTGAGCGTCGTGTCAGAGTTACTGTAGATTGATGGTCGACAATCGATGGTTCAGGGTTGATGACACTTTGATGATTGGGGGATCAATGACGCACGGAAGCATACTCGTCAGCTTTTTTAAGTTAGCGGAGCGAAAGGTGGGTTTACGCGAAACCGTACAAAACAAAATCACACCAAACCAAACCAAACCACACCAATCCAAACCAAACCAAGCCAAACCAACGCAAACCAAGACCCCGAAGAACCCAAAAAACAAAACATACAAACAAACGAACAAAAGCCCCATAACGTCACGTTACCTGCGCAAAACGCTGCTTGAAGTAGTCGTACAAGACGTGCGGCTGCTCCGACATGACCGCAAGGGGGATATCGTCTCCCATGCAGAACGTACTCTCCTTGCCGCTCTTGGCCATGTCGGCAATCTGTTCACAACACACGGTAAAGGAGTGGAGAAGAGTCCCGAGGCCAGACGAGGTGGGAGGGAGGCGAGGGGGTGGGAGGAGGCGGGGGGGCGGGGGGGCGTGGGGGGGGAGGGGCGGTCGCACGGCCAACGCGCAAACTGATGTAGCTACTGGACGAGAACGAAGCAACTCGACGCGTTTGCCTTCGGTCTTCTATTATTAGCTGCTTCGCGCTACTGCCGCATATATACTATGCGTAAGCACAAGACTGACAGCGGTGCCTACTGGCGTCCACTACGCCCTTATACACCGCCGACCCTCCAGAAGAGCATTCCACGAAAAACAGCACCATCAAGAAACCAAGAGTTAAAGTGTTCTGCACTACTGTAGTCAACATGAGTATACAGCAGAACCGATTCATTGCTTGTTTGGTTCATACATTGATTTGTTGGTTAGTTGATTGATTGGTCGATCAATCGCAAGGAACATAGAAACGTGACATACGTCCCCTCCCCCTCTCTTCGCCCCCCCCCCCCCCTTAATCCTCCCCTCCCTTGCGGCTATTCCAGCCCCCACTCCCCATCCCCCTCCACCTTGATTTCCCTCCAAACGCGCAAGCGTGACGCGCGGAGGCAACGATAACCCCGCGTCTGTCCCCTCACCTGCATGTCCACGTCCTCGCTGCTCCACCCGAAGTACGTGTGCGGAACAAGCAGCCCATTTTTAGCAACATCTTCCACGGTGAACGGCTGCGGCTCCACCCTCTGAAAGGTTCAGATTACATCACATGACCGCAACGGAGAAGAGAGGAGAGGTTCAGCTACATGGTATAATATGGGCTGACGCGCAAACACAAGGCTGACCATGACCGACATATCGACAGACCGGCAGACCGACCCGCCGACCGACCGACCGACCGATCGACCGACCGACCAACCAATCAACCGCCAGACCGACCGACCGACCGACCGACCGACCGACCAATCGTCAGCGCCTAGCCTATTCAGACTCGCCTTGGTGTGCGCGCGAAGCCAGTCCCCGTATGGTCGCTTGGCGGCGACCTTCTCCTTGATGGACCAGTTCTCCTCCAACCCTCCCTCGACCAGGTCGCACGCTATCATCTGCCCCGGTCCCAGTCGCCCCTTGCTCGCAACCTGCGTCATCGGTCAGTCAGCAACGTCGAAAGAGCCACCAGCATCACTATCAGCATCAGCAGCCCAGTAGCGGTAGCGAACAGTGATCGCAGCAGTAGTGGCAGCGGCAATAGCAGGGGGGGGGATAACCAAACCAAAGGATCAGCTGCGGTAGCAGGCGAACATAAATAGCAACAACCATAGCAGCAGTAACAGCGAACAGTAGTAGCAGCAGCAATGGTATCAGCAATATGATAGCCGCAGCACGAACCACGTTTCGTCGAACTAACGCAACGCGCGCCCCCCACCACTGCTGGAGGCATATCATAGATTTAGCCATATATTGTGGCACACTTTTATGCGCTCAACACTAACACCTCCACCGCCGCCACCGCTACAACCGCTGAGGATAAAACAACAAAACTGGCAGCATCCATCAGCGGCCTCACCTCCACCCCCTACCCTCCCTAACTTCACGGTTGACCCCACACCCCCCCCCCTACTCCCCCTTCCTTCACCATCTACCCTACATCCATTCCTATCCCCGCTTCTTTCACCGTTGACCCTGCACCCATCCCCGACCCCCCTCACCTACCCCTCCTTCGTTCACCGATTACCCCACATCCCCCCCTACCCCCCCCCTACTCCCCGCTTCCTTCACCGCTGACCCCACATCATCCCCCCTACTCCCCGCTTCCTTCACCGCTGACCCCACATCCATCGGTTCACCCCCCTCACGGCGCTTCGCGCTTGGTGCAAGCAATGTCTGCCTGGTTGGTGAAAACCCGATGTGCTCCGTCCCGGCATAGTAGGGATGCGAGGGTCTATGGTCATACGACTTCGGCCATGCACAAAGTGACTATACCCCCCCCCCAGCCCCCTCCCCCCCCTACCCCCCTCAACCCCCCCCTGCCCCCCCTTCACCCCCAACCCTCGCACTCCCATCCCCAACCCCCACCCTCCCACCCCCAACCCAACACCCCCCCTCCTTCGTTGACGCACCTGAGACTCGTCGATTGGAACCACTCCCGTCTCGCTCATCATGAGCACGGTCCCATCTTTGAGGGTCATGTAGCGGGCCGGCCGAAGCCCGTTGCGGTCGAGGCAGGCGCCCACGTGCTTTCCGTCACTCCACACCAGGAGAGCCGGCCCGTCCCACGCCTCCTGGTGACCTTCCCAGAAGCTGTAGAAGTCCTTCACCTAAGGGTGTCGCAGGCGTAGTCCCACGTTAGTGCGGTACCGTTTAGTGCGGGACCCCAGTTTAGTGCGATAAAAATCGCTCGTCACGACCCCGGTACGGGCGTGGTCCCGCGTTAGTGCGGTGCCGTTTACTGCGGGGGGAGCGTTTAGTGCGGTAAAAATCGCTTGTCATGATCTCGTCCTCCAGAATACCGCACTGTCCCAGGAAAGTTCGGGGTCCCGCTTTAGTGCGGGTAGGGTCTTCGGGCAACGCACCTTGCTACATTCGAGGGGCTACGACAGTATGTGAAAGGAGCATAAAAGTGACAAGAGCGTAAATAGCATCAACCGCCAATGTAAATAAAGCCAACTAGCGGAAAAAATTACGCCGATAGCCCGCCATATTATATGCCAGGATGTCAAGTAAGAGCTTAGACGGACAGGCGTTTGGGTCTTAGCCAGGATTACAAGGGCGGATTTTGGCCGACTTCGCTGATTCTGCCCTCAAATCCCTTGGGCTCTCGGCTCATGCGCCCGTGGAGTGTCCGCCAAAGCCATCAAGGTGTCGTCCAGCCAACTCGCAGCCCTATGGTTCCACTATGTACGCAGGCCCCAGAGAGGGGGGCGCGGCTGAGGGAAAAGCGAGCCCAGGCGGGCGGGCATGGAGGAGGGGGCCGCGGCGATTGCTTGTCGTATACGTCAGGTTCCGGCGACCGGGGCCCAAGGCACGCGGCAATCTCTGCAAGGCAGGCGGGGGGCTGGAGCTGAAGCCATCGTAGAGGGGGCCAGGGCGGTTGCCCACGCCATCGCTGGCTATCCTCCCTGTACCGGGCTGGTATCGTCCCTCAAATGCCTTTTGGTGAAGGCAGCCTGCTCACCTTGTGCTCGCATGAGCGTCTGTCTCCATGGCACGAGAACTCTCGGTCACGACTTCCTCGCACGAGAACCTCCATAGCACGAGAAGCTACGGCCATGGCTTCTCGCAGAGCAGCGCTCTGCCCCTCACAAACGGAGCGGGCCACCTCCGCGTTGCGACGCCCTCCAGCGAAGTGTCGTCGCCTCGGTGGCTGCGCGATGTGGAATCGGCTTTGTCCGAGGCGCGCTTGGCTGCCGCCGCGATGGCCGACTCATGGCGGCGAGCAGAGGCCTGGGCGTTGATCGCAACCATATTCTCGGCGACGACGTCCCACCGACGGCCTCCTTAACCGATTGGGCCATCATGTTCCATGCCTGTGGGGGATGCTTCGAGTCAGTGCACCCTGCACGGCCTGAACCATTGAAACCGACAGAGTCAGGCTGCTGTCCGATGCAATTGCTCAGGCCATGCAAGGTGAATTGACCCAAAGCACCATCCACAGGCGCAGAAGATGCTGGCCCTATCAGTTTAAGAGGCCCTTGGTGGGACGTCATCGCCGAGAACAATCAACGCCCAGGCCCCTGCCCACAGCCATGGTGTCGGGCAAGATGACCTCATCCTTTGAAGAGGCCCTCCGTGGGACGCGATCGACAGGAACTTGGGAACCAACTAACGCCCAGGCCTCAGCCCTATGCCACAAGCCGGCCATCTCTGCGGCGGCTACGCAAGATCCGGACAAAGCCGAGGCAACTCGCAAAAACGGAGGAAGCGACGACACTCAGCCGCCGGGCTCGCCACTGAGCGATTAGGTTGCCCACTTCATTCGTAAGGGGCAGAGTGGAAAACAGACTCTCATGCCAACACAACTTGAGCAGATTGTCTTCATCAAAAGGCGCCAGGGGGGACGGGGGTGTCAGTCTGGTAAAGGAGGGGCGGCCAGCGTCGGCGTCGGCGGCCGTCCCAGCCACCTCTACGACGGCCTCGGCCCCGCAAGCCTAAACCACTGTAGAACTGCATCCACGTTCTTGAGGACACACTACTTGAAGACAGTGTAGTTTTTGTTCCAGTAGAAAAAGGGTTAATGATGCCGCTGCCCGCCTCGGGTCCCGCTCGCCGAGACCTGGCGTCCTACGACGACAAACTTCGCCGCGGTACCCCCCTCCACGGCCGCCCGCCTGGGCCCGCTTGCCGCGGCCGCGCTACCTGCTCTGCCTTTTCCCCTTCTCCTTGGCGTTACTTCGTGGCTTCGCAGCCTCACCGGTTAGAGGTGTGGGGGCGGGTTCTGAGGGGCCGGATCTTCGACTCATGTTCTATTCAAAGTTACAGAAACGGCGTTTCCTCAAATCCCCCATATTTCTTAATTTTTATAATATTTCTGCATGCACGGACCATCAAGGTGAGGCAACTCATATGGGGATTGCCTTTGAGGACCGGGGAAACGAGTCGGCGACAAACATTCAGCCAACGCACGAAAACCCTTTGAAAACCGCCAAAACATACGCCACACAAATGCCAAGCACTTTGAATCCACAAACGTGGGGGCAAGTTCTAAAAGGGTCAGGAGATTGCCTGGCAACGAATTGTAAACGGAAGAAAAAAAAAACGAAAAAAAACGAAGAAAAAAAAAGTATCGGTACTTGTACATACCTCGGGCCTGGTGTTGAGCGCAGGCTGCGAGCGGAACGCTTCCGGCACCATGACCATCAACGCCTCCGTTGGAGACTTTCCGGACTGCACGAGCAACTCCACCACAGAGTCCAGGTTGGCCGAGTCAGACTTTCCGTTGTCCACGAGAGCTTCGAACGTCTCGTCGTCTATCGTGGATTGTGGGACGGGACATACGAAACCATCGAAAATCATACCACGATCCAAAAGATCCATAACATCTCAATAAATATCCAAACGATCCAAAAGATTTGAAAGATCCAAAGATCCAAAACATATCAAGCATATTAAAAGGAAAGCCGAACATCAATCGGTGGTCACCCGACAGTCACCCGAAGGCCACTCGAGGAATACGAAAAAGCAGACAAAAAACACACACGTCGCGTGATCGTGGGATTCCTCTTGACAGACAGGTATTGTAATAACCAATGTTCTTGTCTTTTTTTTTTTTTTTCAACGTCAGATGCATAAAAAATTGAAAAAATATATATGCCGGAGGAAAGGAGAGCAACAAACGAGCTGAGAGCGGCGCAGAGCGGGGGGATTTCGTTCGGTTCTGTTATTAATAGGTATCGGTCCGGTCCGGTTCCGTCGTGTTCTGCTGTGTCCTGGACGGTTCCGCTCTGTCCCGTTCGTTCACGTGGGAAATGTTCGGTTCACTTCGGGAATGTTCAGCTGGGTTGTTCTGTTCTCAAACGCACAAACAAACACACACGAAGGACGCCACACCGACGACCCACCCCGTGAAACAACATCAACCAGCAACGCCTGTACACTACACAATCTCCTCCGGCTGCATACACGAACCAAGGGGGCGTCGTCGTCCCCCCCCCCCCCTCCTCCCCCTACACCCCTGCATCCCCCTGTCCATACAGAGCGAGTACCAGCTGTTAGCATCAGTACACTCGTACATATGATAGAATGAATAGTGCCTTTTTCTCTTGCACTTTGATTGAATTAAAAATACTTCGTATAATCGTACCCTGTATGTCGCAGTTGTTGATGAAATCCTGCGTGTCTCCCTCGGGGTCGAAATCGCAGTCCGTGTCCAGCTCTCCCTCTCTGGCCCTAACCCAGTTCACGTTGCCGAGGAGCGTGTTGATCTCCCCGTTGTGTCCCAGCATGCGCATCGGCTGTGCGAGCGGCCACTTAGGCATCGTGTTCGTGCTGTGCGACGAAAAAGAGCAAAGAAACGCCACGACATCGGACGCAAAGGGAGAGATAAGAGAGTGGAACAAACCACGCGGAACTAACGGTCAGTCTCGTGATCGGATGGGTCAAACCAACCAACCAACCAACCAACAAAAAACAAAGAGAAAATAGGGGAGGACCGAACGTCGCCGTCGTCCCCCAGTCCCCCCCCTCCTCTCTCTCGTGTGATGACGTCATCCGACTGGCGAGTGTCACGAATAATTCGCGCATGTCGCAAACGGCAAAAATCGTTATCACGCGCCAAACCCTTCAAGGAGGAAAATCCGCTTACAGTCGAAAGCTAGCTCGCGCTGCGTCCGCCCTCCCTACCGCCCCCCCCCCCTGCCCTCGCTCCCTGTATACCTCGCTTCCTTTCTCTGAATCAACATTAACATGCCCACCTACTGTAGTTATCTTTGGTTTGTTAGGATGGTCATTCTTCGAGACAAATCGACGGAATCGGCCAGGGTGAGCGGAACGGGGCATAACGTCCCCAGCAGCGACACCAAGGTAACTAGGCGATTATATGCACTCATACATTCTATGCAAGAGGGTCGCAGCGCACCGTTCGTTTCGCCTCTTACGAAAACTACCAGAAAGAAGCAGGAGGCAATTATCCAAAACCAGTCTGATGACGAACAAAGCGTTTTTTGCGAACAAATCTTGGATGAGGCCTGAAGCAGAAAATATGCCGTCGAATGTGCTAAACAACACCATATCCACGATCAAACTGGTACCGCGTACTATTACTAAGTTCGAGTACCGGATATCTGGCATTAACTAGGCACCGGCGAATACAACGAATACAAAAAAAGTTTAAAACACACAGGGGCGGGGGGAGTGCGGGGAGGAGGGGGAGTGGGGGGGGGGCAGCGCACCTGAACCTGCGGTGGTACACACAGAAGTTGGTGGCGTAGTCCGGGTCCTTAAGATCCTTGTAGAACAGCCCTAGTGCCTGCGATGCAACGCAGTACGCGGGGAAAGTAGCATGGTGGGGGGTAGGGGAAGGGGGGGGAGTGAGCTGCTGGGAGGTGATGTAAGGAGCTGCCCCTCCTTAGAATATCCCAGGGTATGACATGCTCGTCGGACGATAACAGATAATTTGCACTCGTGGCACTGGTGTGTACGTACAGGTACCTAGCGCTGTTTTTTAACAGGTGCAGCTGTATCTCTTGCGCGACTTCGCAGCCGTGTGCGAGCTCTTGTGCGTCCTTCCTGTGCGAATTTTAAGGGTCTTGAGGTTGCTCTTTCGTGAACCACTCACTTTCACCGTCGAAGTAAATCGCGTCTAAAGCGACTGCCGCAAAAAAACACGATCGACCGACCGACCGACAGACCTACAGACCGTATGTTACTTACAAATAAAAGGTCAGCGGTTGGCGAATGAGATGCCGACGAGAACGAAAAGAGGCCAGCGGCACCGCCGGGGTAAACCCACACCCTCCGGCGGAGGACACCAACCACCTCCAACAACCACCTCCACCACCAGCTAGCAGCAGCACACTACCTCGACGAATATTGTAGTTCCATCCACAGTAAATGTCCCTTCCTGGTGCCAACTGAAGTCGACCTGGCGGAAAAACACCGTCCTTGGCAAGGCGTCCTTCAAGCTCAAGCCACCCTCGAGGGCAGGGACGCAAAATCAAGGGTCGAAGACCAAAGCCTGCCCAGGGGCCACGACCCGACAGCGAACAATTAATACAAACAGCGGCACTCACAACCACAGCCCCAACGACAATAACAAAAAAAAACACAGAAACACGCACAACACCACCAGCACCACATACCAACAACAACAACAACAACAACAACAACAACAACTACAGCAGCAACCAACAAAACACCAACATGAACAATAACACCAACAACGCCACCAACAACAAACATCACAAAAAATTACCAACAACGCCACCAACAACAAACATCACAAAAAACACCAACATCAACAAAACCAACAGCACACCAACACCAAAAGCCCCAACCCCAACCCCAACACCAGCACCAACACAAACAACACCAACACAAACAACATTCCCTGGTTCTCTCTCACACACAGCCACACTCACGTTTGCGTTAGTCATGCCCTTGTAGACAACCGTGCGGGAGCTGAGCGAGCAGAAGTACATGTCACGGCGCCAGTCAAAGCCCTGGTCGACAAGCAGCTTGGCCGTCATGCGCCGGAGGAGGTACATCTCACGCTCCAGCGCGTCGCCGGAGTTTAATTCGCTGCTCACCATGAACTGGTCCGCGAAACCGCAAAAAATGCAAAAACGGAGGTTGGGGGGGGGCGAGGGGGTTGCAAAGCGTGGAGGAGAACGGGCCGGGGGCGGGGGGGGTTCCGTTCGGTAAGGTGCAGGATAATCATTATGTGGAGGAATGTACGTGAAAAACACCGAGATACCCGCGTCGTTCTTCACCGTACATAGGGCAAAAGTACGTAATAGGCGTATTCGCACATTCACGGAGGACGGGCGTGGGGTTTATAAACATCGTCGCGCGGCGGCGCTGCTGACGCATCCGCCGAGGCCTTTCTTCCCCGCATTCGATTTCGTGTTTCGTCCATACGATAGCTTCGTCGTGCCTCCGGCGGATTGGAGGGGGGGTCGCATCGTTCACTCCCCTGCACCCCCCCCCCCCTTCACCCCCCTCCCGATCTCCACCCTTCCCTGCCGTGCCCCCTCTCTCTCTCCTTCTCTCCCTCCTTCCCTCACAACCACAAAAAAATACGCTAGAGCCGCAGCAAAACCATTACCACCACCACCACCACAACCATCAAAACCACCACCACCACCACGCCTACCACCCCCACTCCCACCTGCTCAATCGTGGGCTGGTTGTCCCGGCTCTGCGGCCCGAGCGACGAAGGGTCCACGGGTACCGTCCTCCAGCCGTGGAAAGACAGCCCCGACTGCGTCATCGTCTTCTCTACCGTAGCGCGGCAAGCTGCCGCGTCCGCCTCGTCCTGGGGAAGGAACAGCATGCCGACGGCACGGTGATCGCGCGCTGGTAGCGACTTCACATCCACCCCCAGCTTGGAGAAGTCGCGGTCGATAAGGTCCCATGGCACGCCGGTCATGATGCCGGACCCGTCCCCGGATCTGCAGAATATTAACGGTCCGGTGCAGGGAGGGAGGGGCCCGGGCGAAGGGCCGGGAGGGGGGAGGGAGGAGGGGCGGGGGTGGGGGGGCGGGCGGAGGGGGGGCGGGAGCGGGGGCGAGGGAGAGGGGTGAGTCAAATTTGCGCTGAAAAAAAATCATCGACTTCGATTCAACACGGTTCGTTTCCTTTCGGTTCCGTTCCGTTCCGTTTTTTTTTCTTTCTTTTTTCCGTTGCGTTTCGTGCTCCGTGACTTTTTGTTGCTCTTCGTTTCGTACAGCAGTTCCGTCTTCCGCCCGTCTCGTGTAAACGCGTTGTTTCGCTCGGTTTCGTTCCATTCCGCTTCGTTGCATTCTGTTCCGTTTCGACCCGTATCAGGTCCGGTCCGGTCCGGTCCGGTCTGTGGTGCCGTGGTGCCGTCCCTTCATGTTCCTTGCTCCGTTCCATTCCGTTTCGTTTCGTTTCAGCGGCAGGCGCGAGACGATCGTGTGGCACGAGGCCCGGTACCCGAGGCTCGAGGAAACCAGACGACGGTAACAGGGCAACAGCTAAAGCCCAGGGTGCGCACCACCGTTCGTAGATATTTCCAGGAACGCACCACACTCGTGTTTGGCAGGGGGGTTAGACATGAGGCGCAGAGTACGGTGGGATCGATGAACAAAAGCGAGGAGAAAGGTTGTTGTTCTCACAGAAACTCGCATAATCGTGGTCACAGGATAGGCTCCAGTCACTCTGGAGCTGAGGAATACCCCAGGGAAAAAACACAAACAAACCAAAGGTGGTACACGCATATATCACAGCTGACGCAATTCATGCCTCCGCCAGAAACATACAAAAAGTGAAATCGGGAGTCAGCCTACGATGAGCCAGGTCCATATTGGTGCATACGTCTCACTACTCGCGCCTGGAAAACGGACTATGCCGCTTGCCACCCAAGAAAAAATACCACGTATAATATTACACGTAGTACCTATCACTACGCATACGCACGTCAAACACAAGGCAATTAGAAAAAAGAAACAAAGAAAAGATAAGAAGAGAAAGGAAAGGAAAGAAAAGAAGAGAAAACAAAAGAAAGCGAAAAGGAAAAAGGAAAGGAAAGGAAAGGAAAGACAAGAAAAGCAAAAAAAGACAAGCAACAAGAAGAGGAAGCAAGGAAAGGAAGAGAGAAAAAAACGTCATGCTAGCAGACCCTAGGAACTGATTAAAGACGGCATTGGGCTCATAGAGGGTATCAAGTGCATCAATGGCACTGGGGAGAGAACGTAATAAGGCGAAGAAGTCAGGGCGACCTTACGCTAACTTGTGACGGCCATTGGAAGATCCAAAAATTTCAAGACGATGATGGCCAGACCCAGACTTCAGTCTCTTGGGCAGGACGCCCCGCCTGCCCTCCCCCCTCCCCCCCTTCCCCCTCCCTCCCTCCCCCCCTCCCTCCCTCCCCCCCTCCCCCCCTCCCTCCCTCCCCCCCTCCCCCCCCTCCCCCCCTCCCCTCCTACCCCCTCCCCCCCTCCCCCCCTCCCCCCCTCCCCCCTCCCCCCCTCCCCCCTGCCCCCCTCCCCCCTCCCCCCCTCCCCCCTCCCCCCGGCCGCTTAGAGATGCCGACGGTGGATGGCGCTACCGCAGTCTTTGCGCGTCGCTCTGCAGCTTTGCGTCTCTCCGTTTTATGCCAATTCCGCATGAACAACTCGGCTCCCTCCTCTACTCGTCGAAACCATCTGCCGGCCTTCTGAGCAGTCTTTCGCCACCCTTCGGATTTCATTCCAAAGACCGACATATCCTCCTTCAGATGCACCAGCCAGTCCTTCTCTTGCCCCCCCGAGTAGCTCTTACCCCCAACAAGCTCCCCAAACATCACCCTCTGTGGCAGACGCTCTTCCCCCATACGTGCTACGAATCCCACAAAAAATATCCTCCGTTTTGCGCACTGCCGCATCTATGCTCTCGGAAGCTGTCTTCGCAAGCGCGTCGGCGTACGATAGGGTGTAGTCGATGCGCTTCCGTTTCCGCCATCCGAGGCATCGGAGGAGCATGGAGTGGTGAACCCGTCGTAGCCTGTCATAGTCAGGCTTGTTCGGGCTCCACGTCAAGCAACCGTAGAGTAGTATCCCGACCACCTCGGCTTTCAGCAACCGACCTTCAACCGTTAGCGCACACCCGGGCGATCATAGATTTCCATCTTGCACTGCTGGAAGCACGGCCAGGCCCTCTGACGACGCCGCGCTATTTCAATGCTAAGGTCTCTTGTCTGCGGTGATAGATAAAACGTACTCGAGGGGTCGAGTCTCCGCGCCATGGTATGCTGGAGATGCGCATTTTTGTACACGTTGTGAGAGAGGCCTCTTTCCAGCGTATACTAAACTGCTGCAAGCTGATATCCAACGCGCAGTAACGGTGTCACATCGCCGTGCAGCTTACACAGGGGGGCAGCGGGAGAGGCGCAGGGGTGTTCTTTAATTTTCGCCCCCTCGCTCGCGCACCCCGAGGAAAGATATGGTAGGCAGGGGGCATAGCGAAAGTTGCATCAAGCCGGCAGGCCTTCCGCAAGCAACACCAGGTACCTGGCAGCTACATTAGCACCGCACGTTTCCTCTTGGGGGTTTAGGTGTGTCAAAACAGCAGTTGTACATGAAAAATTGAAGACAATTCGGAAGGAGTACAAGTACACGCAGGTGGTGTTGATGAAACGGTAAGGCCCACTTTTGTGCGTACCGCACGTACGTATGATAATGAATTTGAATTTTGTCTACTCCTTCATTATAAAAATTAAAATACACTCCAGCTGTGAGATCGAATATTTTGTCGAAACTCATCTTCGCAAGCTATGTGTGATACTCCGATCGCGCGTATTACGGGTTGTGTGTCCTCATTAAGGATGTTGTTGTTGTTGTTCTCACATTAACTCGCATAATCAGGTCCGTGGTCACAGGACAGGCTCCAGTCACTCTGAAGCTGAGGAATAATACTACTATATTTGTGTGTAGGTTGGGACTGCAAGATGGAACCAGGAAGGCACATTCATATTCACGCGAACATCCACCACCCACCGCCGTGCCTTACGTTGTTGTTGTTGCCCTGTCAAAAATCTAGAGTCCGTGGTCACGCAGAGGCGCTGAAGCCCTAGGAAGATCCGAAAAACCACATGAAATGAAAGTTCGTTCAGGAAATACTACGCGTTCCCGCCTAAAACGCACGGTACGAAGAATGGCGCACGAGTGAAAAGGTCCGATGTGAAAACTGAACTCACATGGGCCGCGGGTATCCACTCAACCCCTGTGACCACGGACTTGATTATGCGAGTTAATGTGAGAACAACAACAACAACAACAACAACAACTCAACCACAGCATAGAGTTCCCCCGTTCCCACAGCTAACCAACTCGCGGCTACGAACTACAGCGGTTGGGCTTACGTAGGGGCCACCGGTGACGATTATACCCTTGCACCCATGCTGTTCGCGTGTATGCGTAGCAAGACAACAAGGCACCCAGAAAAAAGTATGAAAAATTGTCATAACATTCTTATTTAGGTTGCACAAGTAGTGGTGATCTTGTTCCCGCCCTTGACATTATTTGTGCCCACATCCGTACCTATCATAAATATTTCAAACGCATGTGACTCGCTACATCATTGTCATCGTCGTCGTTTTATGGATACGGTACAAGCAGCAAAGGATGACAGCAGTGGGGGTGCTGGCTGCTGGGTGCATCATAAGATTCACGGGCGGCAGCAAATAGATTATGTTAATATTAATAAACAACCACCAACAACCTTTTGATTCATGAAAAAGTATACCTGGTACTAAAAAGCAACGTCATTGCTTTGGGTGTCCTCATTGTACCTCGTACATCTTGAACACACACAAGCACACTCACACGTTGTCGGCCAGGCAAGCCCCGCGGTGCTCCATGCAGCCGAGCGCAGCGAGGCCATTCTCTACCACCGTATGGTCCACCCTCCCCTTGGGGTTGGCGATGAAGCCCACACCACAAGCATCTCTCTCCTCAACGAGCCATGCCGGTCCGGGCTCAGGGAACCCAGCAACCCCGCTCCGTGTCTTCGGTGAGGACACCATGGTCACCTCTTGGGAGCCGGCCGCCCGGCAGTATCGGGCCGGAGAGGTTCTCGAGGTCCGGAAGTCGGCGGCTTCAACATAGTGCTGTTGGTGGTGGTGTCGCTGCCCAGCCGTCAATCGGGCTCGTGTTGTAAACGCGAAAGCGTCACTGCTGTGAGCCATGAGTAGCACTAGCAGGGCCACGGCGGCAGCAGAGCCGGGGTTGCCTACCCTGCTCATGATTCTGCGAGAGGCCGATCGGAGGCGGATGGGTATATCCTTCGGGGTGCGTCCACTACTATGATCAGGGGTGGGTGGTGTGCTGATTGCCTGGGGGCAACAATGGAGTAGACAAGCTGAATATCTCTCAGCGATATCGAAAGTCTACACGCTGTCGCGGGTGCAGATCACGTCATGATCCGATCCAACCAACAATCATCCCCGGATACGACAAGCAAAATACCACCTGAACTCCCATATAACCAAATTTGGTTCTTCGTGTTTCTGAGTTCGCCAAAGCTGCTGCTGCTGTGGACGCCCCATGCACATAAGGACGGCGCTCGTCGTTCTAGCTCGGCCTAGATATTTCGTGTGCTACGTCTCTGTCTTTTGTGGGGCTTCGTTGTCCAGCGCATGCGTTGCAACTCTCGATATAGAGAGCGAGCTATAGACTAATCTACATAGACGAAGTTTTGAATTTTTGTTTGTAGACTAGTTGTACATGGAGATTGACATTGGCTCTCTGCGGTGCATGGCTCCGTCCCTGGGTATCCCTCCCTCCCGACACTACGACCCAAGCGATGCAGAGGATGCGGCGTTGAGGCTGGATTGGGCCAAGTTTCTCTTCCGCGCGGGCTACCGCCTGCGGTATCCTCAGGTGAGACGTGGCAGTGACTGGCTGCATCGCTGGCGAAACCAGTAGGGTGTTGCTGTGGGCTCTGGGGCTATTCAGCTGGACCACAGGTGTCATTTATGGTTATAAGGTTGAGGTTCTCTTCGTGATGCATCGAAACACAGCTTGCAAAGATGAGTACGACGTCTCGAACTAATAGCTGACGTATACAATCTCCATATATCTCGAAATGTATGGTACAAACACCATAAAATGAATGAAATAAATATATAAGGATAAGTTCTGTATGGTACGGGTAGTGTCTGTAGGGTATCGGATCTGTTACAGAACAAGAGGGTAATCTCTGTAGGGTACGGGATGTGCTACAGAACTCACGAAGTGTCGGGAATTGTGGCATAACCGCCACAGAACTCACAGAAGTGTTGGAGTATTGTATACAGAACCGGAGGGTAACCTCTGGGGTATCGGATGTGCTACAGAACCTCACAGAAGTGTAGGGTATTGTGATACAACCGTCACAGAACTCACAGAAGTGTAGGGTATTGTGGCGCTACCGTCGCAGAACTCACAGAAGTGTTAGGGTATTGTATACAGAACGGGAGGGTAATCTCTGTGGGGTACCGTATGTGCTACAGAACTCACAGAAGTGTAGGGTACTGTGGAGCAACCGTCACAGAACTCACAGGGTAGCCTCCGTAGGGTATCTGTAGGGTAACTGCAGACGGTCATTACCCTCGGTACCCGCGCGAGTCTCTGTATTTGCACACTGCTGTTTGTGCCTTGGGTTCGACTCGGCTTCAAGGTACTAAACCAAGACTAAAGGTGAAGCGTGCGCGCGTACGGCCCCTATATATCCCAATCCTCAACTTCCCAGGTGAAACGCGGAGGACTACTGCTGTCGGCTATGTAAATCCGACTCCTGCTAAAACAAAAAAACACAAACACAAACATATACCCCGACCGAGTACATGTAGGACTTGTCGCGCGAGCCCTTTCTCACAAAGCCAGTGGGCGGCGTGAACTTATCCACCGCATCGACGATATCCTGGGTCACCTCCACTACGCCCCCCTGCTTGTTGTAGACGAGCGCCGGTTTGATAACGGGTATACCGGCACCGCTACCTCCTTCAACAACCTCTACTTCGTGTGAATGTTCTTCATGTTCCTCGCCGGCGCCTGCACCTGCCTCCGCCGCGTGCGAGTCTGTCTGAACATCGCCCGCGGTTTCTGGCGTAGAACCGCTGGGGTCTGCATCGCTCATGCTCCCTCTCAAACCGATACCGCGTGTCGTATTGTGTGTTCTGTATCAGATGTGTTCTGTTCCTCTGATGAAGGAGGGCCCTGTTCTGTGTGTTGTGTGGTGTTTTTGAGGGTACGCTTCAAGTTTGACTGACGTCAGCCTCCCGGGGTAGTCACAAATGTGGAGGGTAGTTCCACAAATTTTTACCCGTACCGCGGGTAATTGTGCCGCCGGCATACAGAACAAGAGGGTAATCTCTGTGGGGTACGGGATGTTCTACAGAACTCACAGAAGTGTAGGGTATTGTGGCACGACCGTCACAGAACTCACGGAAGTGTTGGGGTATTGTATACAGAACCGTGGGGTAACCTCTGTGGAGTATCGGATGTGCTACAGAACCTCACAGAAGTGTAGGGTACTGTGGTGCAACCGTCACAGAACTTACAGAAGTGTAGGGTAGTGTGGCGCTACGGTCACAGAACTCACATAATTCATCTGTAGGGTAAAACAGAGAGTTATTACCCCCGGTATAGATCTGTGGGTACCCTGCAGAACTTATCCTTGAGATTCAATATAGATGCACCACGCAGCTTGCAAAGTTGAGTTTCAGCTATTTAATCAGTCGCACTCACAGCTGACGTTTTTCAATTTTGAAAACAATATTGAATAGTAATAACGCACGACCGGAGCGGAGCATTAATTTTATAAAAAAAAAATATTTAATTAGCTGTTGCGCTGTTGCGCGGGCGCAACATTTGGGTCAACATAACCGTTTTGCGCAACAGTAGTCGCCGCGAGGCTGGTTGCGTGCAGCGCAACACGCGAATTAAACAATGAAACACGGGGGACTGATAATCACGACTACGGGGGCGTTTAGGAGCCGTCCCCGGCTCAGGCTTTATATTTCGCATGTTTCTGCCGCACCCGTCCTCTCCAGCGCACCAGCCAACTCCCATAGGCCAACATGCAACGACAGCGAAGCCCTGCAGCTGTGTGTTTACACGTTAACCCTACGGATATATAACGCCAAAAACTGGGCAAATTTGGTCACTCTCACAGCCGTTGAAACATGCGCCAATAGCCGTGTCAGTTATAGCCCCAACCTTCCCCATCCCTAACCCAAACTCAAAGCCGGAACACAAGGCCTGAAAAAAACGGGGATGGCTCCTAAACGCCCCCGTAGTCGTGATTTAAATCACGACCATGTAGTCGTGATTATCACTTCCCTAAACCCGAACGATTCCATACCACAACACAGGGCGTTAAAAACTCTGCGAGGGGGCTCCTTGGTTGAAGTCGATTCTTGACCCTGCAAGCTGCAAGCCAGTTTTCAGTGTTTCTCACACCCCACCCTTCCCACACAACGATATCACGTCCTCCTCCGAACGCTCTACATCAATCACCGCCCAGCCTGTCGGGCACGAACACGGGATAGATGTGGCCACCACCACAGCAAGGCCGGGAGGGCGTTCCCGGCAGTGCTGTAGTGGGCTGCTGCTACTACTACTGCTGCTGCTGCTGTGTCTTCTTCACATTTGTCGCCACACATCCTTGTTTTCGTCCTTCGATGTGTGTGTCGCCCGCCCTTATTTTGCCCATCCATCACGTGTATCGCGTTTCCCGTTAGCGTCATACTCAGCTGCCAACAACGTGTTCAGGCTCGCACATATCACGCCCTAGGGGCAAATGGCAATCAATGCCGTGTGAAAGGCTGCCGTATAGCCTTACGGGTGACGTTATGTGAGTGACCGCGGACGCGCGCACACCGTACTACTCCGACGCATCTCGAGGGTTGCGCACACGACAAACGCGGTCTATCCCCTGTTTTTGGACACGATCCGATCTACGAAGAAGCAGCTCGGAAGAAGGCGCATTGATCTCCAAGAATTTTGCCGGAAATGTCGAGCAAGATTTTTACCAGAAATTTGCAGTGGGGATAGATTTTTAGTGGTGGGAAAAAAGCAGGGCTGTTCACGGGTCAGGTCAAACCTTACGGGTCGGGTCGGGTCCGGCAGCTGACCCGACCGGACCCGCGCACAAATTGAGACGTCTTGACCCGACCCGACCCGACCCGTGAGACTTGAAAACCTCCTGACCCGATTCGGCCCGACCCGCGCGATTTGAAATCCTGTTGACCCGACCCCACCCGACCCGCCGCACTCCGAGTGACCCGTGAGGTGCGGGTTTCATGCAGGTCGGGTCGACTGGACCCGTGATATATCTCACGGTCAAAGTCGAAAAGTTACGGGTCAAACATGTCTGGATATGTACCTTGGTCGGTTGGATGGTCGTTGGTCCCTCGTACTTTTCCCAGGATGTCGTGTTCTCTGGTTTTTTTACCGGCATTGTTTGCTGCATTTATATCGTGTGCGCGCGAAAAATGTCCGCAAACCACACATCCACACTCAGCCGTGCCCGTAGCGCTAGACCCCCGGGTCGACCCGACGAGCGAGTTGGCTATCTATGCAGTCTTTGGCCCCGGCAAGCAGCCTATAGCTGAGCCGCCCCCGGCAGCAAGCCCACAGCTGGAGCGGTGCATTTGCCAGCAGGGGCTGCGATCCGCGAGGATCCGGGGTCTGCTGCGGGTGCTTGCTGCTGGTGCTGCTGGTGCTTTGACGACGAATGCTCTTGCTTTTTCACGTCATGTCACAACTCGCACTAGTATGATAATTTTTACCGTATATTCGATTACTTGCGTCGCACATGGGTTGTTATGCTGCCGTGTATGTGGCATCGGTATTGTTGCACTCTGCAATGCACCAAGAAGAGTGTGTGGCCTGCTTGTTTTAGTGGACTTAGATGGATGACAATATACCTGAATAATGCCTACGGCTTCATCCGACACGGGATTCGCGTAGTAATACTTTTATGCCTCGTACGAGAAGTTCCTGTCGGGTACTGGTAAGATTTTTCTGGACGCTATGATAACATAAAATCGGAGTGTCGGGACGCAAGAAGCTTGTTCGTGCAGGGGGCGGCACGTTTTGTATATTTTTTTGACCCGCGGGTTTGATCCGTGCGTCCGGCCCGCGGGATGCCGGCACGACAAAATGGCCCTCCGGCAAGCAGCTGTATAAGTTTGAAAAGGGCGAATCCGCAGGCCAGATCTGCGGGTTCGACCCGCGGGTCAGCCGAAAACAACTCGCGGGTCATGGTGGCTTGACCCGCGAGTGGCCCGTATCTCGCGGGTCATGCCCCGCCCCGACCCGACCCGCGACATTTTGAAACCCCCCTAACCCGACCCACGGGTCGGGTCATGACCCGTGGAAACCCTTGGAAAAATGCTTCGTCACAGGCATCATTCCTATCGGACCTGGAAGGCGTTATACACTCTCTCGATTTGCTCTACAACCTGCATTATCGCACAAAAAACACACACACAACGTAACCTTCAGGCGCGCAACATTTTTTGTAAGCTTATTCTATCAACGTCGGCTGTGAGTTCGACAAATTTAGGATCGATATTCATATTTGCAAGCTGCGTAATACACCGGCCGTCCGTTTTCAGCAAGTGTTCACGAGTCAAATCCTAATCCCTGCTATATATAATATAGCATTGTATTAGAATACTTAACGTGCGTGGCCGAGTGTTATATTGGTAACACATCAATCGTCTGTATGTCTTGCTGCAAGAACAAAAACAACAAGAAACACTACAGTGTAACTTCATCAATTACCACTACATTAACATAGTAATAGTACACATATGTAGCATTAACATCAACGTAGCTATGTTAGACATATCCCAAAAATCATTAGCACACCAGTATGTAAAGTGCTATTATAGGGGTGAGACACAGAGTATCCCTGCAGGTCGACCAAGTGCGCATGTCCTCGGTGTTACTTTCGTTGGCCCAGAAGCGGAAGAGAAGCAGCTTGTATTATTTCCTCAGGATGGGGATGGCAACTAAGCCGGAGGGGCAAGTCTCTCCGTCTCCTGACGACCCCATCAAAAACCTGCCGCGTACCGCCGGCGTGGCGGGGGGGCGAGACGAAAAAGGCACCATGGCAACACAAACCACCTAAAAGGCGCTATGGCAAGGCAAACCATCGTTGTGTGTGTGAGTTGTTGCGCGCCGTCAGACTTGTTTAAAGATGTGGGGAACGGCAGCACAGAAATGCGCGCTACGACTTTGAGGGGAAGCTTGACATAGGCACGTTTGGCCGAGTTATCAAGCGTGGCCTTGGCTGTGGCAGCGGCAGTGGCAATCGCAGAGGTACAAGCGCGGGCCATATAAGAAGAAACAGGGTTCGTGCGATCATCCGTCGCAGTCGATTTGCTCAGGCGCTCGGCGGAGGAAGCGATATCCACCAGGGAAGGGGTCACTTGCCTTTTTCCCGGCACCAGCTTGACCTCGCCCTGGTCGGCGCTCGAATCCGCGGTCGAGCGGGAGGGGCTTGAGGAGCCATCTTGGGGACAGCCTCTTACGCCATCCCGGCGTCCACCTTGACCACCCCCCGAATTACGGCCACCATTCCCCCGGTTGGGTCTCCCAAACCACTGCTCTAACGGCGTCCGGCAGCTCCACCTGCCTCAAACCCTGACGCGTTGCAGCCGCCTCTGTGTCCGCCGTCACTTCCATGGCGGTAGTAGGAGGTGCTACTCCCACCTTGGCTGCCGCACCATCTCCACCCTTTCCGCCGCCTCCACTACGGCGGTGGTGGGAGCTGTTACCCCCACGTGGTGAGAGCTGTTATCCCCACCGTGGCCGCTGCTTCCGCCACACTTGGAGCCGCCTCCACCACGGCGATGTTGAGAGCTGCTACCCCCACCGTGGCTGCCGCCACCACCATCCTTTCCTCTCTCCCCTCCACTTCCTCCATCAGAACCTCCACCGCCGCGGCGACGGTCTTTCCCCAGGTCCTTGATTTCGCTCTGCAGGCGGCGGAGCTCTTGCTGAACCTCCTCCGGATTCGGCCGTAGAACGTTGATGCCTTGGGCATCGCCATGAGCCCTGCAAAGAGCTTTCACGAGGGCCAGAGTCGGGGCGGCGCTGGTCTGGCCCTGCCAGGTACTGAAGTCCATGCTGGACCACGCCATTCTCACTGAGAGGGAATCCGCTTGACGCATGGACTTTTGACGGACAGACTTGAGGAGCGCAGAAGCCGTGGTCACCACCATTTCCCCCGAGTCAGTCGCGAACTCTTCTCGCCTCGCGGCGGCCATATACAGGACACTGCCTTCGAAGAAATGCAGAGTCCCCAGGTTGTCCCGACAATGCGTTGTCTCCGGGTTTTGGTGTCGACGTAGGCGGGGTCGCGGAAACTCCCCTCGCCGCTGCTTGGGTGCTGCGGAGAAAAGCTTCCTGCGCCGTCTTTTCTGCCTCCACTGTTCTCTTAGTGGTTTGTGCCTCCTCCATATCGTGCAGAGCCTCTGGAGACGTCGCTTTTGGCCGGTGCATCGACCCATCCGCAGCTTTTGACGGTAGAGCTGGAGCTGACAAAGAAACGGAAGATCCAGCCAAATCCGGGTGTATAAGGATTGGGAATTGGCCTTGGGCACATTCTTATACAGCTGGATTCCGTCAGTCGAAAACGGTCTTTGTCGAATGGACTTTGTTCGATTGGGTTCTTATGGGCCTCCTTATCGTCAGCCGATTCAATTTCATAGTTTTTTGTGCTCTTTCTTGGGGCGGTTGGTGTGAAGGAGTACCGTTGTATAGCAGTCGAAAGTTGCTTGGAAACTCTGTGCTTCGTGCGTTTTCCGCGAGCAACGCGTGCTTCGCGCGGGACGAACCCTCGTCCAAGGGGGTTGGTGGCGTTGGATGTATTTAGCCGAAAGCGGGCAACGGTACATTCGTGGCGTTGCGCTCAGCCGAGAGCCGCCAAAGCTACAGCAGGCGTAGCCGTTGTTGGCTAAATAACATCGATACCGCGCGCTGCTGCCATCGTATGATACACGCTCTGGCAGGCGGAGCTAGGATTGCGGTGACTTGCGGTGAGAAGTGAAGGCACAAACCGAGCTCCAATAGCCACACACTGTGTATCTACGTACCGCAAGCGCAGCAGAACATCATGCAATCGACCCTGCAAAGCAACAAAGTACATGCAACAGTACGTTCGTGTCGACCAGACAGGAGAGTGCGACAACGCAAGCCAGCAAGCAAGAACAAGTTCTTTACCGAAAGCCACCGTGTACGTACGAGTACTTCTTGTGTCATTTTTTCGTCTTTGTTGTTGTTATTGTTGTTTTTTAGAACCATGCGCAAAACTAAAGCCAACAACTAAAGACTTGATTTTTTCTAACTAACGCTGACACCCAGCCCTGTGACGGACCACCGTCTAGACGTGATATATATATGTAAATATTATCTTCGTTTTTTTTGGCTCGCTGCTCTCCGGCGGCCGAGTGTTTCTTCTCGCACTTTCGGCCGCAGCGCAAGCTAGCCTGCCATGGGTACATTATGAAGCATGCCCGAGCTCCGTGGCAGCGCTCGGCGCATTAAAACGTCGCTTAGCTGGCTCTATTTGGCAAGGGATTGCGTTCCGCCTCCCTGAGACGAGCAGGTCACTTGGAACACCCCAAATTGTTTATCAAATTCTGATATCTTGAGACATTTTTACAGTTTTTTGTTCTTCGTTGTTTTGTGCGTAAAAAAATGACCCGCTACTCAACCAACCTCAGCAGTACACATGTGGGTCGGATTAGTGTGGGGTTTGGGGGCGCGCCGCCCTGGGCCGTTTCGGCCCCGGATCTCGACGTGGGTGCGTGAGCATGGGTGCAGACAAGGGTAAACCGGCTTGCGCTCTCCCGCCGCGCGGGCGGCAGCTCGTCGAGGCAGGAGCGAAAGCGTCTGTTATAAAGCTTAATTTGGGTAAGCTATTGGTCAACCTTTTACAAGTGGTCAAACGGACTAATGCCCCACTAATACCTTCACAAATGGCGTCGTCGACAGACCATAGTTTTTTGGGTCGTGGGTTCGAATCCCACATCCACCATAGTAAACTTTTCAGACTTTCCCTTTGTCGAACTTGAAAAACACTCTCTCTCCCCGGTATACCCAGGAAATGCAATCGCTTGAATATTGACAGGTCCGCCCGTATATCCGGCCGACCTGCTATCCCGCCGTTTCAGGGGGGGTGTTATAAGGCTTAGTTTGGGTGAGCTATTGGTTTACCTTTTGCAAGTGGTCAAACGGACTAGTACCCCACTAATTCGTTCATAAATGGCGTCGTCGACATACCATGGGTTTTTGGGGTCGGGGGTTCGAATCCCACATCCCCAATAATAACCTTTTTCTGACTTTCCCCATGTCGAACTTGGAAAATACTCTCCCCGGTATATCCAGGAAATGAAACAGCTTGGATATTGACAGGTCCTCTGTATATCCGGCCGACCTGCTATCCCGCCGTTTCGGGGGGGGGGGGGTTATAAGGCTTAGTTTGGTTAAGCTATTGGTTAACCTATTGCAAGTGGTCAAACGGACTAATACCAAACTAATACCTTAACAGCTGTGGGCGTGGTTGACCCGGTGTGTTTGTTTTCTCTTGCGGGGTAACTAGACGTGTCCAAATGTAAGGGCCGTTGATACTTGAACAATATATATATATCCCGGTATTATACTTCCGGACAGAGCGGATGCCAGCAGGAGGAGGCTGGGAGGTAGAGGCCGGGAGCAGCCAAGTGTTGGAACGAGCGCCAAAGGGCACGGCTTGGATCTCTCCGCGCGGGAGACGGGGCTCACAGGGACATAGAGCGGGGAAAGGTTGGAAAATCGCGCCGAGCGCGGCGGGGGTGGCAGGCATCGCGAGCGCAGCACGCACGCGAATCTCGACCAGGCCAAATATTTTGTTTTGGGCGGAGTGGAACCATGGGTAGGGTTCAAGGATATATAACTCCGTATTAGCGATAGCCAAACTCAGGTATATACATGGTGCCTGCTGTGGCCAAAATCGGGTACAGTACTCTTTCAGTGTTCGCCACGCGCCCAGGACGCTATCTGATTGACTGGGTGGATCGGTTCTTGGTCTGTTGCTATTATCGTACACGCATATCATACACACATACACTTCTGACCACATGCATCAAGTAGTGGCGGGTTCAGGCGGGAACACTATCGATCTAGCTCTACTTTCTACGGGAATAAACGAGGAGTACATCAAGGTTTCGGTTCCCCTCAACACACAGTACCAAGGCGTTGAACACTACCTCCAACTCATGGAAAATCCTACCACGTACGCCACACATACCGAAATTGCTGCCGCCAACCAATTAATTATTGGACAACATCCAAGAGCGACTGACATTGGCTGGTCAACCCCATCCATTACCACCAAGTGCAAACACATGTGACGTACTATATAGCAACGAGCACTATTCTACGTACGGTACACAGCATCCCCTCACCACTACTAATTTCGTTTGCGCGTACATCAGTACAACGTGCATTCACCGCTATCACACTCTTTCTGCTGAGTACTACTCTTTCTTAGGAGCAATGCACTAACTCATGCCAAACGTTTCCTTCAAGAAGAGTAGTGGGGTTTATCTATGTGAATACGCGTAACACCATTATAGGTGGGAAAATATGTACACGTGTGTTACCGATGTGTCTCCCTTTTCGCCTTGCGACGCCCCCGGGATTTCACGTTACCCGCATCCCGACGGAGAACCTTGCGTATATTGTACAAGGGCTTCGCTCGCGGGCGGCTGGGCGCCGCCCGCTACGCTTGCGGAAGGAGGAATGGACATTCAGTAGGAAAGCGGAAAAGAAGCACAAATGGCGCAACTGGCGACTTGAAAATGCCAAGAGGTCCATGTATAGTACAACGGTACAGGATAGAGACGATTATGATTATGAGTTTGTTATTATCATCCATTCGCCCAGTCCATGATGGACACGTCGGAGGACTTGCTTGGCATATCCTTCCACCTCTCAGGTAGCACCTGTACACTTATTAATAGCTCTCTCTAAGTCGATCATCAATAATAAATTATCGCAGTGCATAAACACCAGGCACGCGCTTGTCAAGGATAGAGACAGGAAAACTACCACTTAAGATGTAAAGGAGCGCAGTGCCAGAAAAAACCTGCTGGAAGCAGGAACTTGAACGCACACACCGCAAACATGTGAAGTACATTTGTATTCCTGAAAGACGAAGAGCACGCATTTAGGCATAGTTCTCAAAAAACGATGCTGGTATAATAAACCACAACTTGACGTTCTATAAAGAACGTGCTGTCAACATTGCTTCCGAAGGAGCATGCAGGCTTGCTTGGACTCTTCCTCCTCAGCGGAGGTACCCAGCACCTTGCACTCTTGTTTTTTGTCGATGATCTTGTGGATCTGTCCACAAACGTTGAAGCATGGCGGGAGGACGTCGATGAGTATGTGTAAAAAAGTATTCGTGCTTCTCTCCAGCAGACGTCGTAACCATCCAAATTATTGGAGCTCCTTTCGTTGTTAGTAATTGTTGTGGTATTGTTGTACTTGCTCTTGGTACTCGGAAAAAGAGCCGCACTTCATAGACCATATCCGCACGCCATCCCCTAGTCTTGAGCAAGAGACATGGATGTCTCGACTCGTGACACATAGGACGCAAGATAAGAGTAGAACGTACCTCGATGTCGAACGCCCTCGTGGCACCGTGGGAATGGAATGCGGGATGTATATCGAGCAAGTGGTCGCCTGCCTTCTTCAGGAGGTCACCGACCTTGATGTCGCCGGTGCACTTCGTGTTTATGTCCTCGCCGACTTGGCGGCCCTCGGCGGCTGCTTCGCAGGGCTTCTGCAAACGACAACAACGGATGGGAATACCTTGCGTTCAGTGAATGTTCAAAATAGTAAGGCCACGTAGCTGTCGTCGATTTCCAAAGTTTGAAAGGAAGTCGTACAATTTAACACTGCTGTTGTAATGAAAGCGGTCGTTTATGGGCAAAGCCCTGCCTGGTACCACAACGTTGCTAACACCTATGAAACCACCACTGGGACAGGAACGAACGGGATTCACAGTCGCAACTGGTAAGCGTAAGCCCCGGTATACTGCTATATAAGGACTACCGGCGGAATACCGACAACGAAGGGTAAGAGACAGTACCCGCTGTATATATTGTTCGGCACTACTCTATTACTGCTGCTATCAACACTATTACGACCGACGTGTACTGCGATTCCTGAAGAGGTTGCGCACCCTACTTGTACTCGTTAATACAAAGAGTTCATGTGGTTGTATGAAAAATGAGTAACAGTAATAGTAGTAGTACACCGCGTCACTACATGAACAACTCGCTAACCCCAATCACGGGACTGCTCTCCAGCATCACCCAGGTTAACTTCAGCTTCTGTTTACTGCTATATATCAACCTCCAGTGTGTACTGCGACTGGTGCTGAGGTATCATGCTGCTGTGTTATTCATCACTGCATGGACCATTTTTACAACCCTGGCTGACCCCCGTGATGAGACTTGCCCGTTTTCATTGCGTCTTACATGTATAGATACCACGTAGTCGTAGTCTTACATCCAAAACGTGTGTTTATATCACAGCACAAAGCGTCACTGCATGGACCACTTGTCCAACCCCCGCTTACCCCGATGACGGGACTGCCCCGTACTCGTAGTCGTACATACATGAAGTGTGTTTGGCTGTACGTGTGAAAAAGAAATCGCATCACACAGCGTCACTGCATAGGTCTACTCGTAGACCTGAGTACTTGTACAATTCCCGCTTATACCCCGATGACGGGACTGCCCCGTATACGTACTCGTACATGCAAAAGTGTGTTTGTACGCATGAAAAAGAAATCACAGCACACAACTGCGTAGACAACTGGTACAACATGCTTACCCCGACGACGAGACTGCCCTCCGTGACCACCAAGGCGAACTTGAGTTTGTTCAGGCTACGCGTCCCCAAGCACAGCTTCCACACCGTGTGGTAGTTCGACCACGCTGGTGTAGCACACACATGCTACAGCAGACGTTGCAGACAGGCACACAAGGTCAAACAATGTAAATTCCAATGTGCATCATTATTGGAAACAGGATTCGCTTGAGTTCACCAACACCCAAAACCACATACAGTACTGGTAGTCTATTGCGCACAACTTGCAGCACACAACTCTCAACATCATCAGCAGTAGTATAGTAGCTGACAGCAAAACATCAAATTCCAACAACACGAAGAAATGAAACTCACGTTTCGTCAAGCTCTCAGCTCCTTCGTTAGGGACGCCGATCGAAGGTGAATCACAGGTGTCCGCGTCACACCAGTCACACACACGAGGGTTGTCGCCGCTTCCCCAGTGCTTCTTGTTAAGGTTATGAAAAGCTTGGCACGTGGAAAGGCTCGTCACTCCTGCAGGTGTCGCAGACAGCGTCCTGGGAACTCCTGTTTTTCCTATTTCGTGCGATGAGGAAGCCGTCACAACCCTTGCTCGGGCACGGCCAATCAGGATTGCCAGAAGAAGCTGAGTCCCGTTCTTGCCCGACCAGCTTCCACACGCCTGATCCTGAACCTCCACCACCCCCACTGTTGGCGGAGCCTCCTCCCGCACTAGCCTTGGTCCGCTTCGCAAATTTCAACTTCAAATTGTTATTGCCGATCCGGCAAATTTCAAATTCAAATTGTTTGCAGCCGTCAACGGCAATTCCCTCCCAACAGCCAGCAATCGGCCAACTTCGAAAGTAAAAGTACAAAAAAGAAGTTGCTGAAAAAGCAAAAAAAAAATATCAGAGAGCAAGCAGTAAAGATCAGAGAATAATGAGAGCTAAGTAAGAATGAGACTAGGGAAAGCAAGGAAGGCAAGGAACTTCGGGACGGTTCTTTTCCCCAGCAACTAATTTTCTTTTCGGCAATTACGGGCTGAGAAGGGCTGAGAGGGGGGAGGATATGCCGAGCGAGACGTCCGAAGGGGGCGAGGTCTAGGTATATAGTTGTATAACACAAAAAGTGTGACAGACGTGACGTAATAAAAACAGCCTCCTCTTTTGCTGCCACTTCAGTCACACATTCTCCTCGCTTCGTTGTATATGTGTTCGCTTTTCCCCCCCATCAACATCCAGCACACCCAATTTCCGTGCCGATTCGTCATCCTATCAATAGGGAGAGACAAAAAATGCTCTGTAGTCACAACGAGACAGAGACATATACGTCGCGAGTGCACGAAGCAAGATACCCGGCGCATACGGTATACTCATACATGTGGCGTCCGAACTGTTTTCATGGAGCATGGCCGCGGGACACTTGGCATTGTCAAAGTCGCCAGCTTGCGCTTACAATCAATCGTGGTCCTCTGTCCGCTTCACATAATTTGGTGTATTTGCCTTCCTGAGCGAGCGTAGCGGGCGGCGAATGCCGCTCGCGGAACGAAGCGCCTTGTACCTGATACACAAGAAGCGAACATGCTTTCACGCATGATCCACATACACACAGAACGTCCGTGGTTCACAGAAGTACCGTGCGTTGCTGTCTCAAAGGAAAGAGCTTACAGCGCGGCTGCCATTGTACCGTGATTGCTCCGGACACAGAGATTGGAGGTGTGTGTTCTCAGGATGTAATTTTGACGAGATGTTACAGCACATAACTGCTGTCGGTGTGAGGTGCGCGACATTTACAGCAGACCACTCGACACCGAAGATCGACTACAGCAGACCGCTCGAGAAGCGAGGTTCAAGGTTTACAGCGGAGCACTCGAGAGGGTGTCTCGCGTGTCTGGGGATTATGCAACCGTCGAAAGTTCCTATTATAGGGGGTTTACTACGCAGCGAGGTGGTCTTAAGCAAGCGATGTGGGCGGTGCTCGGTGTCAGCTGCATAGCGAGACAAGAAGCGGTGTGAGTATGCAAAGCGAGACAGACGGCGTATGGGCCTTGCTCTGTGGGTCGTGCCCGGTGCGACTACCCTCAGGTGCAAGGAGCACAACAACTGCTGGACGGATGAGTCGGAATTCGACCAAGTACCGGGTGGTGCTCCTGATTCCTGCGCGTATTATACGAGCTGCTGAGATCAACCCCGGCACTCTTGCTGGCTTAGCTCTGGTACTCGTAGGCTCTCAAAAATAGTGTCTCGGTCGTGCGCCCAATACTCCTGCTTACAGCACTGAGCGCGAAGACCTCGATCAGTCTTGCCACCTTCCGGCCACGAATTAGACGTCTTTTTTCTACTATAAAATGGTTCCGGCGCTGCTGATCCGAATTAGGAGCCTTCTACCGTTTTGTATATTGATACCGGCGACCACTCGCCTCGACTACACCCGCTCAAACACATCCGTAGTTGCGACATCCCGTCGTTCATACATCCCATGCCACAAAGGAAAACGCCAGCCGGCGTGTGTGGCAGCTGCTGGAAAAGTCAGAAATGCGAGAGGCCCGCGGGAAGTACGACTGCCTCTCATATTTCTGGCCGTTCCAGATACTGGCGCACACGCCGGCTGGCGTTTTCTACTTCGACATGGAATGAATAAAGGACGAGGGTGTCGCACCCGCGGCTGTGGTTCGCGGGCGCCCCCTTGGCGCTAGGTCGCCGGCATCCGCCGATTTTTTCTTGGCCGCCCCTGCCTTACCCCCAGCTTTCTGTTGCGCGGTCACGAGGGCATCGCTCATCCTCCCGATGAAGTTGTGAGTGTGAGTGCGGGCTACCTGGCAGGAAGGCTGCTCGAACACGGTTACTTCGCGGGATGACCCGGCCCGCTGACCGGCGCCATGGAGGCGTGTTCCTGTCGCATCATTTCTGCATCGTCCTTAGCCCACTGAGGACGTCCTTCAAGTCCGCATTGTTGGAAGGAGGGCCACCCGGGTTCGTGGAAAATTTTATTAAATACCGGTTGTTGCTCCTGCTTCCAGTGTGTACAGACTGCAGAGATCGATCCCCGACGCTCTTACTCGCTTCGATCTAATGCTCGTAGGCTCTCTATAGGTTTTACTCGACCGCTGCTCTTGTGAGCAAATTCCCAAGCAAGACCTTACTTCCATGCCTAAGCCGGCCGCTCTTTTGCCGTTGATCACCGACACACACGTATTTACCCTCGCCCGCCTCACCTGCGTCCTTTTCCCTCCCTCCCTCCCTCCCTCCCTCCCTCCGCCTCTTATCCTGGGTCCACGTCCCTCCCCAATGCGAAACGTCTTGGGGGAGGGTTGGCTGTCAGGAGACAACGGGCACCGCCGTCCTTCTGTTCCACCGATTCCTCATCCAGGAGCGCGTGGGTAAGCATCAGCGAAGCCGCGACGTGATACTGACAACGTGTCTCTTCCTGGCGGGGAAGGTGACAGAGGCCCCCCGCCGCCTGCGCGACGTGATTAATGTGCTCCATATGCTCACCTGCACGGGACAGGACGAGCCCCCCCTCTTGGACAAGGTGTGTGAGGGCTGCAGTATGTGGAGTGTTCTTGCTGCTGTTATGGCGGATTCGGGGTGGATGTTGTGAATGTTGCGGGTGTTGTGGATGTTGCTGCAGATGCTGCGAATCCGGGGGGTGATTGTTGAATCGTGTGTTCGGTTTTTCGGTTGTTCGGTTCCTGTTGCCTTGCGTGGAGCATCAGTAGTAGCGATCAACCTTAATCCTGCCGTTCGAGTAAGCAAGGCCAAGCACTGTCCGAGCTGTGCAGACCGTTCTATGGTCGTCCCGATACCTACTGCAAAAATTATCCAAGTCTAGTTCCAATCAATTTAACCCTAACACGTGAGTACAGTTTCCTTTTGTTTTTTTTGTTTTTTTTAGCTTTTAGCCTTTTGGCTTATCTTTTTTTGGCCATCCTCCTCTCCCCCTTCCTCTGTTTCTTGCCACCGCCAAACAAAACCAGGCATACTGGACCATGAAGGAGAAAATCGTTGAGTTCGAGCAGGTGCTCCTGCGCACGATAAATTTCCAGGTCGACCCTCCGGACCCCTATCGCCTGATCCTCAACTACGCGCGATCGCTCCGCCTCGGCCGTGCCACGACTCGGACAGCATGGGGGCTTGCGAACGACGTCCTCTTCTGCCCCCGGGCCCTCTCCGCTCCCCCCCCGGCCGTGGCCTGTGCTGCTATCCGTATGGCTGCGCGCGTTCACAACGCCGACCGCCGGCTTCGCTGGTTATCCCCGCGGATCAGGAAGAAGAGGCGCCGCGCTTACAACAGCGGTGGTTCCGGTTGCGGCGGCGAGGCTGCTGTGGGCAGCGGGGATGGAGGTGATGGTGGTGGTGGTAGCGGTGGCGGTGGTGACGGCGGTAATGGCACTGAAGAGCAGCATAGGACCGAGGGGCGTGAGACGCGAGGGGACGGATGGAGTGCTGCTGCCGCAGCACCAGGAGCAGCAGCTGCAGCTCCCGGCGAGGGGGCGCTTGTGGCGACGTCGTTACCAGCCAGTGGCGATCGCCCTAATTTCGTTGATGGTCGGCAGGCGGTAGGGACGAGAGAAGGGGTAGTGGTAGGAGCTGGGGCCGGGCGGGATTCGGAGACGGCCGTGGAGAAAAGCGGGTGTTCCCCATGTCTCGGTGCCGACGAGAACAAGAGCGCGGGAGAAAGAAAGGAAGGGCAAGCAATTGTGGCAGAAGAAAATGCGGCTGCTGACGATGACGTTGGTTTTGTTGGCGGCAATGCCAACAGCGTAACCGGTAGTGGCAGTAGCGGTAGTGGTGGCGGCGATCGCGGCAGCGGAGGGGGGGGGGGCGGTGTAAGCGGTGTCGACGGAGACAAGGACGGCGAGAGAGAAACGATGCCGTGGTGGGCACTCTTCGACGCGAGGGACGAAGAAATCGAGCTGGTGTGTTCAGAGCTGCTGGCTCTCTACAGAACGCACGACTCCAAGGGCGGTGGCAAGAGCATCGGCGGGAATGGAAGCATTGTGCGTACCGGTTTCCGCCCAGAGGGGGACGGCGGTGGTAGCGGCGCTGACCGCGGCTATACCCCATCGCGGCGACGGGACGAAAATGGAACCGAGAGTCGCGCCGGCGTAAGGGTAGGAGACGGGTCCCGCGTTAACGGACTGGGGGGCGAGGTGGGGGTTCGAAGGATAGTTGATGAAGTTCCGTCCGTCTCCTCGGCGAACTCGTCGAGACGAAGAAACGGAAGCCGGCAATGACATAAGCTTGAAGCTAGGCGCGGGCCGTGCGGTACAATTCGACAGGGGGGGTTGGTTTGGCTTGGCTTGATTTAACTTTGGCTCAGTTTTATTTTTGTGTTTTTTTGTTTTGTGGTGGGAAAACTACACACAATCGTTCTTCCGAGCTTCTTTCTCTCGGTGGACTTGCCATTGACGCAGCAGGGTGCCCTTGCGGTCGCTGTGATGCGTCATTAAGAAGCTGTTGCCCGTTCCAGGACCTTTGTCATCGCGTTTTGAGCGCGCAGCACCTCTCACTCTGCCTCGCTTTGCATTGCGGAAGGCTACGCCGCGTACGCGCTTACGCAATCGTTCAGACAGAACGAATTGCGCACGAGAAAATGTTGTGCAGTACGCGCGCAGGACCTGATTCCCAATTTTCACGGGCGCATATCGCAGCAGCGCTTAGAATCTGCACATGGTGTACGTGTATTGATTACTAAATGTAGCGCTACGTATCTAAGCATGCACCTGTGGGCGCGTGTAACTGTTTGGTTCACGTCTGCCGTATCAGCAGTCCAGTTAAACTTTACCGAGGAATCATCTGATGCCATAGTCGATTCAAGCGCGATCAAGTACTTACCTGTACTAGTACGAGATGCAGCAGCAGACAGTTTACAGCAGTTGTTATCCAACAACCTGGAATGGCGATCAGAACCTCAGCCAGCTACATGGTGTGCTGACTGTGTTTATATGACGGTACGTGCTCCACTAACTTGGAGCGATTACATTTAGCGCTTCGACGACCTTGTAGGCGCACTGGCAGGTTTCCAAGGCACGGCATCGACCTCACGGCAATTTGTGTCTGAATGTGCGCATTCACAGTGCAAGTGCCCGTGCCGACGATTCCTCCTAGAGAGACTAGCTCTGCGGTCACCAACTCCAAGACAGAGTTACACATCGCAAACCCAGCAAGGTTTTGCGGCCATGCAATGCCGAACGCCATGAGTACGAAAGCTGAACATGCGCAAGCCAGCACACCAGTTTTGTTGTGCGTCATGAACAAGCCAACACACCAGACAACTTGCAAAGAAAAACACATGCGGTACGAAAAATGTATTAATAGTCATAGAACTGTGAACTGCACCCACGGTTGAGTCACCACACCCGAGGGGTGCAGCAGGAGTTTCTGAGGTCCCAACATGATATATCTCACCCGACATAATGACTTCGAAGAAATTCATTCGCGCAACCCGACCAACATTTGTATGCGTTAGGCCCTGTAAAACATATACTCGTTGAGCTATCATACAAACTGATAGTTCCACGCTTGAGGGAGGTCAACCGGTCACAAGGTCAGAAAACATTAAACCCAAAAAGTGCAACCCCTACAGCCGGATGACTCATTTTGGGGGACTAACTATACCCGGAACTGTGTGGTTTTATTTTCCCAGCGAAGGGGACCGTTAAGAACGGAGACGTGTTAGACACATCACGGTAATTTATTCCCCGACGCCCAAGACCGCCTTCTTCCTCCTTTACAGCAGCAGCGCTTGAACCATGTATGCTCTGCAAAAAAAGCAGGCATTCGCTCGCTCGCTCGAAGTCGGACCACACACACCGTGCATTTCTTGTCGAAAACTGGCGGTATAAAAGAACTTCACAAAGGCCACACGGCGAGCACGCAAACTTTGCAGCTGGAAGCAGAATAACCTCTACATTGCGCCGTGGACCAAGCCAAACGACAGGCCATACGGGGCGTCCAAACCTCATCATAATCGATTTATCAACAGCCCACCAGTCGCCAGCTACACCCTAGTTACAGGTGAAGTCGTAGCAGGAGTATGGTGTGGATGTTGATTTTCCTTTGCCCTTCCTCATAAAGAGTGTCGTATTTCGAACGAACGCAAAACTGAAATGCGAACACGCGAGCAGCGATTTCTTCCATTGTCAGCTGCCTAAGCCAACCCAACAATGTCTTGACAGACGCGCGCACGCTCGATTTTTACACGCACCCACCTACCCGCCAATCAACCCCACCCACTCATCTACCCACTCACCACTCACCCTCGGACTCACCCACCTACCCAACCACCCACCCACCTACCCACCCGCAACCGTTGCCGCTGCTCTGCGGAGGTGGCGTCCAGCGTGGCTGTCGCGAGCTGCTTGCGCCCACCCTCCTTCGACCCCACTGTTTCGCACATGACGCTTCCCTTACGGAGTCATTGAGGAGTTGTAACATGGTGACTATAATATTCCCTCAAGACGCCGTGTTAAGATACGGCCTCGAAAGGCCGTTAATTATCCGAATCGTCCTGCCGAACCCCCTGCTCAGTGTCGGGCCAGGGTTCGGGTAAAACACCGTTGTCTGAGGCGCAGGAATGTCGCTTTTTCGCCGTTTCTCAATTTCGCCCTGCCGACGCCCTCCTCAGCCCATAGCCGGGGGGCGAGCAGGGTACCCTGTTCGCGCGTAACGTGTTACAGGGCTATGTACGGGCCTGTGTTAAGGAATTTAGTGGGGTATTAGTCCGTTTGACCACTTGCAAAAGGTTAACCAATAGCTTACCCAAACTAAGCCTTATAACACTCTCCCCCCCTGAAACGGCGGGATAGCAGGTCGGCCGGATATACGAGCGGACCTGTCAATTATCCAAGCCGTTTCATTCCCTGGGGTACCAGGGAGAGTATTTTCAAGTTCGACATGGGGAAAATCTGAAAAGTTTATTATTGTGGATGGTGGGGATCGAACCCACGACCCAAAAACCCATGGTCCTGCCGACGACGCCATTTGTTAAGGAATTTAGTGGGGTATTAGTCCGTTTGACCACTTGCAAAAGGTTAACCAATAGCTTACCCAAACTAAGCCTTATAACACCTGTGTGTCATCTTTCACTTTATGTGTGTTGTATTTGCTCTATTTGTTTTTTTTCGGCTGAATACTTTCCCCCCTCGCGGGGCTGTAGGTGATGCCACCTTCCATCCCGGGTATTTGTCGTTTCCTCGTCTAACCCCCCATGCCGATGGCCCGCGGGAGGATTTTGGCACGATTTCTCCCTTGTATTAGCGCCTGTGTTCCCCTCCATATCGACGAGGGCTCGCCTCGTCATAGTGCCTTTTCTGTGGTTGGTTTGCCGTAGAGCCTTTCCTGCCTCCCCCCGCCACACCGGCGATATGCGGCAGGTTCTAGAGCCTTTCCTGCCCCCCCCCCGCCACACCGGCGGTACGCGGCAGGTTTTTGATAGGTGGGATTTGCCTTGTTGTAGGGTCCGCGTTTCCTTCAAATGCTTTTCTTCGCGTGTTCCTGGCCCCAAAGCCAGACCGTTAGAGATGTGGGAGTGGGTTTTGAGGAGCCGCATCTTGGACTCACGGCCTAGTGTGTAGAAACCGGAGTTTCGCTGAATCCCCCATATCTCTGCGTATGGGGCTCATCAGGGTGGGCTAGTGTTAAACGGTCTCGAAAGGCCGGTGTTGGTCCGAATTGAGATAATTTGGATGGGTTTCGTATGATAAAGTGGGCGTTTTATATTCGGGATAGTCAGGAAATAGATCGGAGGCACGTGCCTCCGATCTCAGAAGCCATCCGGGGCTCTGGTGGAAACTAATAAAGCTACGTCTTTCCTGAAGGCTAAGAAAGTGAGTACTCTCCGAGCTCCGAGGACCTGTTCAATTGGCAGACCTTCAGGGGATACTCTGTCCCCGCTAGCTAGTTCCCGCCCAACACCATTACAACCGTGTACTCGTCATGCCTCGCTAAGAGCATAGACGCATAGACCCTCGCATCCCTACCACAATGTTCCCAAGACACCGTATATTCATATTTCATATCGTGCATAGCTGTAGTAAGATCAGATACCTTCGCATCTCTACAATGTCAGGACGGAGCACGTCGGGTTTTGACCAACCAGGTAGACATTACTTGCATCAGGTGCGAAGCACTTGAGATGTTCGGCAAGTCGCTTGTAGGGTAAGCTGAATCCTACTAAGAACCGGGGGGGTCTTTTCGCTCGCAAGATCGCCGTAACAGCAGCAAGGGATTTTATGTCGCGGCTGGCCAGGCCTTGATGAATTTTCTAATCCACATATGCATATATATATAAAAAGCATAGCATCGCGCCACACATACCGTTGAAAAATATAGCTTCGCATCATATTTAGCACGTTATTCTGTCGTTTCCTCTCGTGGTAACACTCATCAAATGCAGGCACGGGCTCCCTCCTGCCAGGACACGCGCGCAGGACAAATCAGTTTCCTTCCCGCGACCCAATGCCCCCCCTCCGCCCGCTCTAATCGCCGTGGAAACGAGACAGAACCTCAGCGCGAGCAAACGTCTGGCAGACCCTTGCTGCCGCTGTCGCCGCTCCTGCTGCTTCTGCTGCTTCGGGTGCCACCGCTCCTGCTTCCTCGTGTGATTCAACACTTTTTACGACCCCTTCGGCCAGCCTAGCGAAAGCCCTAACCTCTGCCAACCACTATTCCTTCTTCTGCCGCAACGCCAAGCACCCGCGAACACACACGACACAAAACCCGAAGAGCCCTACGTGTCCCATCACCACCACCATCGGTGGTCGATGCCTTTCCTACGGAGGCAGCCGCTCCAAAGCGGGGAGCCGGGGCACGATAAATACCGCATTCCCGCCTTACTGTCCGCTTCTACCGGAAGCGGATTGTGAAAGCGACAGCACCAGTAGCAAGCGCCTGCGCCGGAGTGGTGCATCCCTCCCAAGCCAGGCCCCTTACCACCGCTGACTTGGACCAACCGGCTGTGAGCCAATCAGGCACGGGCCAACCAGTCGTTGTGCTGGTCGGCCGTGAGCCAATCAAACGTGGGCCAATCGGCCTGGTGCAGTCGGGATCTTCGGCTCGACACAAGCTATACGCTGGAAATTAGACGTCATTGTCGAGTGTACTGGGATATATGCCAATCGGCCGTGGCCAATCCGAACTGGGCCGTGAGAAAATTGGCCGTTAGTCAATCTGCCCTGGGACAATCCACCACAGGGCAACCAGCAGGAGGGCATTCCGCCGAAGCCAATCACCCTCAAGCCAATCCGTCATGGGTCAATCTACCGTGGGCCAGTCCGTAGTTGGCCAACCCAGTGCAGGCTAATCTGTTGTAGGTCAGTCAAGCGCAGGCCAGCCAAGCGTAGGCCATCCCGGTGTAGGTCAATCCGGCCTAGGCCAATCACTTGCCGCGGCATGATGCGCGCGCGACGGCGGCACCGGCGACCGCCGCCAGAGCTGCTATGGCCATCACTTTGGTCGCGGAAAACGCGGCAACCTTATGGGGGTGGTGTTTCTGTTCCTCCTCCTCGTGCCTATTCCGGTACATCTGGTGGGAGTGGCGACAGGGATAGAGACAGATAGAGATGAAGGGAGAGAGAAAAGGGGCGAGAGAGACATGGACAGAGAGAGACACATGAACAGAGAGAGGGGGAGGGGAGAGAGAGAGAGAGAGAGAGAGAGGAAGAGCGAGAGAAGGGCCGCGAGAGAAAAAACGAGTGCAAGAAACAACGAAAGAAACAAGACACCAAAATTGAAAGAAAGGAAGACAATACAAATATAGCGCGAGGAGGGGAAGGGAGTTCCTATGTTTAGAAGGTCTGTTGCCACAGGACGGGGGAGCCAGAACTAGATGGTTCGCGTGAAGTGCCACAACGAGCTAGCAAGAAGGCATCGCGGCACTTCATGGTTCACGCGCAAATGCACAGACGTGAACGTTGTTAACACCCACCTCACGGGCGCAGCGGTACTTGCAGTGCTCGTGCATTCCCCTTGCGAACGATGCAAACACGCAGCACTTAGACCCATTTGACGCCAAAGATCCCGGAATAAATGTCGCGCGCCCGCAAACAAGCCAAACGTTTCTCGTGAAGTCTTCCCACGCCACATTCTGACGCACGCGCTGGTGGATATTAAAAGTCGCTACGCAAAAATATCACCAAAAACATAACCAACAACGTTTTCAAAAGATGCTGCAGAACAGTGGCGTCTAGCGGCGGCGGCTGGGATGGTGGATGGTGGCTGGCTGGTAAATGTCGAGTGGTTCGCCATGACACAGTACACGAAAATGTCAAAAGTCCCGTCCAAATCGGAGGAGCGCGATGGGTATCCCGTGAAAACTGTTCAAAGCCGTGCAATACCGGTGTTAGGTACGGTAGTGGTCCCTTCGTAGTGCCGGTATATGCCAGCCGTGAATACAGGCACTATATCGGCAACCGGCACTACTCCGCATACTGCCACTACTGCTTGTCCCCATCTGTGCCAAACGATTTCATCGGCACTATAGCAGACAACCAGCACTGTTCAACCAGCACTATAGAGGGACACCTACCGTGTATGTAAGTACACATGTGGCAACAAAAACGTGCAACAATTTCCCCTCTTTATCCCTCAACCAGCCCGGTCCGATCGAAGTCACCAAGACCATCCGTCGGAGACGGGTGCGTGACCGACGCGGACTCTTTCTGCGCAGGCGCCGACGGCCAGCACACAGTATATGGGTCGGACGTTTTTCGGATAATGTGGCTTAAAACGGGAGCGACGTGCTTTAAAGCGGCTGGAAAGACCCTCTCCTCCCTCCCCCCGCCCTCTACCCTCCCCCCCCCCGGCCCCGTTTTCCCCAGCGCTACCCGCCCTTCCCCCCCCCCCTCCCCCGCCAACTAATACGCTCACCCTAAACGCGACAACGTGCGCCCCTCGAAGGCCTATGTCCTCCTCCAGCACCGCATATACCGGCACGTACTCGAGAATTCCAGACACGCGCCCCTTGTCACGGAAAGCCTTCATGAATGGACTATCCTCTCCCTGGAACGAATGAAACGGCGGTAAAATAGCGATTCAACGAAAAAATCGCACAGCTGTTACGTACTGCTACAAACAACACGTACTGGCATTGCTGTTCCCTGTCGCGGTATACGTACAGCAGTACTGTACATGGTAGAGCGAATGACCATCAACGTTTTTAAGGACTCGAGTTTCGCCAGCGATGGTGTTTGCAATAGCCGATCTTTGCAATAGACGGCAAGCGGTCAGCGTTTTCAGTATGTATGTATGAACGGCCAGTGGCACCCCGGGTTCTCCAGCACGCCCTGCCTCACCCAGCCCCACCCCTCACCATACCACATGCGTTCAACCACACCCCGCACCGCTTCTGCACTGCACCGCACCACACCTTGAGCAGGCGCAGGTTCTTCGGTGTCATACCCCCGGCCAAGAAAAGCCCACCCGTGGGAATGTAGCGAAGGCCCATCACCCCGGCTTCGCCGCCGTAGTGCGTCGCCCACATGTCCATCACCTGCGGCGTCCGGCAACAGCAGGACATCCAACCGCTTTGCGTTTTTCAGCCGCTCTTTGCCACGCATACGGGTACATAAAGAGGGCTACGCAGGAAACCGACCAGTATGGGTGCGCCTCTTTTCGGCCTCACCGCACTAGTTTTAGTGTAGGGGTGGTCAGTCAAAGGGGTTAAACCGCGGCCACCTACTATTAAAAACAGCATGTGTGGAATACGTAGTAGCAAGAAGATAAATTGTTCCCCTGTTCGAGGAGAGCGGCGGGGGGGGGGGCTCATTTGTTGCTTGCCTTAGTCAGTTGACCATTGACTACGCATCCCTTTCGACACGGGGCAAGAGAGCGGGGGGGGGGGGATACTGCTCATACAAAATCTACAACGACCCCCGCCCCGAAACGACCCCCCCCCCCCTACGCAATCTATCGTTCCATTTCAATCGCACCTCACTGATTGGTATACCTACTGTGCACACGTCCACGGGTCATCATCGACCGTGGCCCTTCTGAAGGGAGAGCAAAAACGTGAAATAGGAGGAAAATGGAAATGCGAACAAGACATGCAAGCGCTTGCGACACTATTATAAGGCGTATCCGATGTTTTCTCCTGAGCTGTATCCACGGCCAATGAGGCTGTACAGGGCGAGAGGCAAAAAGGGGGGGGGGGTGATCATCGTATCACGGATGGTCGTAGTGCGAAGGACCATACGGGGGAGGGGGGGACAAACCTGCTCGCAGATGGACCCGTCGAGTAAGGAGTTGAAGGAGATAACCTTTCCTTTTTGGTCTCCCGCCTCTCGAACCGCTTTTCGGACATCAATAGGAAGACCCACGAGGCGTTAAACAAACGCAAGCACACCAGAGGGAAGGATAAAGAAGAGCAGAAGCCACAACAGCCGCGTGAAGCAAACGGTAAGGGGAGAGAGGAACGGAAGGAAACGGTGTTACAAAAGAACAGTAGCAGCACAAACAGCGCGGGCATGCCGTGACGAGAAGCAGAAAAATGAGGAAACACGAGCAAAACGAACATATCATTCGGTTACATCTACCAATATAAACATTACCAGGTTTACAAGATCAGCCAACTCGCAATGCAGGCTACGAGTAGACTTGAAACGACCCGCGCTAGCAACGTATGGCTACACAGAAAGACGGGAGTTTCAGAAGGCGGGGGGGAGGCAGCCACGCAAAACAATGCAAACACCAGCACTAACAACCACGGCAGCTATTCATGCAATAACAACAAACAGAAAAAACGCTTGGAAAAAAACAGAAGCTTATAATCTCGCTTGCGGTATGCACTACAGTCGCGGTTCCGCGTTGGTGCGGAACCTTTCAGCGCGAGGCCTCAGTATGGCGCGGTGGAAATAGCTTGTCACGACATCGTGGTAAAAAGTTCCGCACTACCCCCGGATAATCCGAGGTTCTGCTTTAGTGCGAGCATTGCCGTCTGGCAAGGCACTGCAATAATGAGGGACCGCGATTGTACCAGTACAAAACAGCAACACACGGGCAGGGAAGATCCGCACCATCATCGACCTCCTTTTCCACCCTCTCGGGGAACGCGTTACACAGGAATTCGTACGCGTTCACCAAACCGCTGCCGCTTGCGATGCGCTCCACAGACACTCGCGTAGTGTTGTGCGCTTGCTTCACGTACTGCGTACGTGCGCCATTCACGGATAGTAAACCAGCAGAACACGAAACGCAACGAACGAAAACGCCGAAAAAAATACAGAAAACCCCGCCGTTGCCATAGGAGGGAGAAAGGGGGAGGGAAAAACGGCGAGCGGGTGGGCGCAGGAGAGGAGAGGGAGAGGTGAATGGAGGCAGGAAGGGAGGGGGTGGAGGGCTTAATGGAGGCAGAGGTGGGGGAGAAATTCCGAGATTATGACTTCAGAGAGAAAAACTAGCAAACACAACTGACCGACAAACGATGAGAATCGATCGACCAATTAATGGGGTCGAGGCATCACAAATCAACGAAACATGAGGTCTGTTTACCTTGATGAATTCGTACTCGAGGTCGTTTCTCGGCGCCATCTCCGAGTGGCCGCCCTCCGTGGGGTATGCGTCATAGTCCTTGCCTGGAAAAAAAAGTGAAGCGTTCGGAAACGTACACGAGGGGACAAGATAAGACACAACAAAACCTAAACCAAACTAAACCAATACCATCCAAATTGAACCAAACCAAACCAAATCAAAACGCACCAAACCACCCCAAAAACAACGGTGGGTACCACAGGTTACTCGCAGGCGGTAAGATAATTCGAGGGCGGAAAGCGAGCGCGTGGCGAGAGGGACACACTGACCACACAACCTTTACGGCTGCTACTGCTGTAAACTTTGCCGGTATTGCTGCGCCCGCTATTTGCTGTTGCTACAACTATTACACTTTTGGCCGCGACTTTTACTGGGCAAGTGGTATTGCTGGAGTATTACTGCTATTGCTTCTATTAATATAAATCTGCACTACTATTGGTTGCAACTTTTAATGTTACTATTTGCAGCCTTCGCTGCGGTTTCTGATAGCCCTCATTGAGGTTGCAGCAAACGTTTCTGCTTTCGCTGCAGCGTTACTGCAGTTCGATGCAACCCTTACACCGTTGCTTATGGCAAGGCGATGTTGCACAACAAGAAAAAAAATCGAGGACACTAGCCAAACTATTCCTGTACGGCCGCCTATGGACCCATTCTTTTTACCCCTTTTTTTCAACTTTCCAATTTTTCTGAAAAAGTGGATTCCTGGCGGCAATCTTGGGCCCCATCTGCTTGAGAAATTATCAAGTAGCTCTTGGATAGAAACGGCGAGAATTCGTGTTTACACACTTCTTTCAAGGAAATCAATGACAAGGGCGTGAAATCTGAACGTGGCGAGCTCATTAGGGGCTCCGCCCCACCATTGGTGTACAGTGCTCACACTACGACCGATGATGTGTGGCGAGCGCCGACCAGGCTTCTATTAAAAAATGCATTTGGCAGCTGGTGCGTGGAAAACAGGCGAAAACTCTCGATCGTCTATGGAATAATTTTGTTATTTCTTCTTCACAAGAAATCATAAATTCTCGAAAACTTGAATCAAATCCGTGTACCAATGGGCAAAAATTAGAAATTTGAACGGACTTGACGGAAAATCACAAGAAAACGCGGGCAACCTCTCGCGCCCTAGAGCATGGATCAACATGAACTCTTCGGCGCTGTCACTCATGTGGTCTATTAATAGTCCGAAACGGAGAGTTGTGGGTTATCTCTTATCTCGAGATCGAAGGTCAATCGTGGTTGATGGACAACGTTGACCGAGGCTTAATAGGCCGCTGGACAAACGAAAAATATGTATCGTTTTTCGCCCATGAAGACGGTACGAAAACCTCTTCAGCAAAAAACTCAAAAAGAAGTTTTGCATTTGCTTCGGTTCAACGTCATCTTGCCATTGGCAACGGTCTTACATGTTGCTCATTTGTTTTTGCTGCTACTGCTACAGCTGCCACGTTTACGTGTCAGCCCGTGGTCAGCGCACACAATGACCCGACCCGACCCGACCTGGCCAGCGAAGCCCTCGCTGATCTGAGCCGAAAATCTCGCCGTCGACTCACCTCCGACAGGGCAGGTCAGAAACGTCTCCCCAAGTCCTGTACCGGAGCCGATGCAGCCGATGGGACCCCCCTGCCTGGGCTCGCCGGCCTTCCAAAAGGGGGTCGGCCAGTGGGTGGGTGGGCGGTGGGTGGGCGGGTGGCTGGGCGGGTGACTACGACGGGGCACGGCCGTGAGGGCACCCGACAGCTAAACAGGCACCAGGTCTAACACCTGATGATATGTTATGTAACATTGATCCGTGGTTATTCTCGTTTCGCCCGAAGCATAAAAACCATGAAACCTAAAATGCGTAAGGAATTCGGTAAGAATCATGTGACATCGTGCAACATTAATTTGCGTGCTACCTTATCCAGAAATCCACAATTCGAGAGGAGCGCAGCCATTTTCTGTACTGTGTGTAGTACACAGCACACAGGATGTCTTCAGGCATAATTTTCCTGCTGAATGCCCTGGTAGTTGCTTGCAAGGGTCAGTGTCTTATCTGTCGGTTGGTGCTTTTCTTGTGGGAAAGCCTCTGACAACTTAAACATAAATCACCTTGGCGACTACGTAAGCCGAGTGGCTGACGACGTGTTTTCTTACAATAAATATATCATGGTACATGTGGCACCTGTTCGTTGCATATGCAAATATGTGCCGTCGCCATTTGCCAAACCAACAGCAAGGTTTACGCGGGAATTTTCGTCGCCGAGTGCCAAGCGGAGTGACGCGGACACCGGCTGTGTTTACAGCTCTCTATCGACGGCGAAGATCACCACCACCAGAGACGGGCTGGTGGGGGTGCGCAAGCACGCCTCTCGTCGCATCTACGTTAACATCCCGCCGACTTTCGAACAAGTTCACCCCATTGTGAGTGCCATACCCAAGCGAATACCCCACAACAGACAGTCACACGCACGCACGCACATCAGGAACGCTCTCCAAGTCAATCCAGCCCTGCTAACACCAATACAAGCAGCTGGTTGCGCCGGTACTACATTTTCGGGAATTGGTGCTGGATGGCATGCTCAGTTTATTGGACGGGGAGAAATATTCCTGCAGCACGCAAACGGTGCATTTCGAAAGGGGCATGCGAACAGTCTTTCGCCGCACTGCTCTGCGCTCAGAATCAGCAAAATATTAGCCGACAAAACGCGAAAACTACCAAGCACGGGAAAGGGGGTGTCGACCACAAAATTCCTCATACCCACACCAGCCCAGCCGCATCCGCCGCGCAATCTCCAACTTCAACAACACGTACTTACGACGTACGTGGTACTTTACCCGCCTGGGTTTTCCCGCGACGCACACTTTTTTCTCCCCCCGACCCACCCACCTGAAGCGTGGCACACTCCGTGTCGACGTCAAGCGTGAGCAGGCCGTACCCAGCGGCTACAAAGTCGTTCACCAGCTGCACCGCCGCGATGTTGAACCTCTCTTCTATCTGCACACGATGGGTCGACGGATTGACGAACCGGCCGACGGATGAACGGACGGACGGACAGACGGACGGGCGTGCGGGCGTGCGGGCGTGGTACAGACTATGGATCAACCGGCGAGACATTCGTTCGTTCGTTCGTCGTTCGTTCGTTCGTACCTTCGTTCGGTCGTTCATTCGCTCGGTCAAACCAATATGATTCCATGATTGCGTTCGCTCGTTCGCTCGTGTGGAACATAAAGGAAGCTTATCATGGAGCGAGACACATGTACATAAAAATACGCACTACGCCGGAAAGGGAATCGGGCGAGCCGAGAACCCCGCAGGGTGGTGAGAAGCGTGGCGTTCTCGCGGCGCGCCTGCACGAGTATCGGGAACCTTAATTTGCCCAGCACTGCCCGCCTGTTCGATCGTGGTGTCGAATACAAATATCGAGTATACGAGCGCACACGTAGTAGAGTGTAAATTGGCTTAAAACACTACTAGTAACTTGTCGTTGGCTAAGTATTGCTGGGACATAATAAATGTTTGAAAGTTAACCGATTGCGGTAATTTTGCGGAGTGCTGCGTCTTTCCATCTGAATGGCACATTGTGGCTCGACATGTGGCGTATTATCATTAAAGCCTACCTTGTAAGTCAGTTACAACTGTAGTAGCTGCTTTGTACTCCTCCACCCAAGTACTAACTCGCCAACTCACGGCCCACATACGATTACGAGAAGCGACTACGGTGTACCGGTAGCATATCATACCGGGTATTAATAGTACATAAGATAATACCTTCCCACAAGCTAATCAAGTTCACCTCGCCTCCGTCGATGACCCAGTCACGGTTCGTCATCACGACCCTGTTTTGGCGCACCGGACCCGCCACAGCAATGCATGCGGTCTCAGGAGGTTCCACCACGCCGGCGTCCTGTGTTTTCCGTCCGTCCATCCACCCGTCCACCAACCCACGCACCAGCGCAAGCAAAAAGCACGGCAAAATACGGCATGGTATAGCATATAATGGCGTCAGTACGGTCGATATCCCCGCGCGCGCGACTCCAATTTTCAAGCTCTAGGGCTGTGAGTTGACAATTACAAGTCGCCGACTGCCTGGTCGCTACTAGTTGGCTAGGTACTATATAAATAACAGTATATGGAGTTGCGTGCGGTAATTTGGGGACTTTGCATCTGATTGGCGATCGACGTTTGGTGTGTATATATGTAAAGACAACCAAGGCAAGTTAAGTCAGCTAGTTTGTTGGTTACATATAACTACCCACTGAGCCACGTAGTCGCGTGACTGCGCGGTTCAGCGGGTAGTGCTATATAACCAACAAAATATATGTTTGCGAGGGGAGAGCCCCGGATATCACTGGAAGTCAGTGAGAGTCAAGTGACGGACTCGCAAACATATTTTTCTGTTGGTTAAATAGAACTACCCACTGAGCTACGTAGTCACGTGACTACGTGGTTTAGCGTTTAGTGCGATATAACCAACAAACCGTCAATTGACTCACCGACTTCGTAACAGCGATCTCCGTGTGGGCCCCATTGTTGGCTAGATAGTACCACCCACTAAGCTACGTAGTCACGTGACTACGTACCTCTGGGTAGTGCTATACAACCAACAAAATATTTCGCGAGTCCACAAATTGACTCTCACCGACTTCGTAACAGTGATCTCCGGGGCTCCCCCCTTGCCACGCACTACCATAGCACCCTGAAGCGAACTATCATAGCCGTTCACGTCTCCAGCGTGCACGCTCGCAAATACGTTATTTCCTTTTTGTTCCTTTCCGGAAAAAAAAGCGGAAGTATGAAGTCGGTGAGATTCGAACTCACGACATATCATTTGTTGCCTATATAGAACTACCCACTGGCCCACGCTATTTCCGCTTTTTTCCGGGAAAAGAAAAAGGGAAATAATTTATTTGCGAGCGTGCGCGCTGGAGACGCGAATGATTATGATAGTTTGCTCCTGAGTACTACGGTAGTGCGTGGCGAGGGGAGAGCCCCGGAGATCACTGTTACGAAATCGGTGAGAGTCAATTGACGGACTCGCAATCATATATTTTGTTGGTTATATAGTACTACCCGCTGAGCTACGTAGTCACCTGGCTACCCACTGAGTTATGTAGTCACTGAGCTACGTCGTCACGTGACTACATAGCTCAGTGGGTAGTGCTATATAACCAACATAATTGGCTTTCATTGCGCCACCCAACTACTATTAGTAACCGACCGCGTAGTCTAGACAACTTGCAGCCCTACCAAACACCAACAAAATAAAGCGCCCTTGCACGGCACCGGTTGACGTGCGTCCATCCGTTAGTGGAATGTTGCAGTAACATTCATATCATGCGCGTGCTGCTTCAGGGATGCAGGCAAATACATTAACATGACCGCAGTTTATCGTGTCGCGTGACGGCAACTTTGGAAAAAAAAAGCCGTGAACGATCCTTGCTGAAACGTAACTGCTAGGTTTTAGTAAAGACACTGCGGCCGCACGCCGTGACCGCTGCTCGTTTTTTTGGTGACGTGCCGTGACTTTCATATTTGGATGCAGGCGCCAGGATGGCCACTGGCTAGGCCACAGGCTACTGGCCACTGGCCTGCCTGCTTGCCTGCCTGCGTGCCTAATGCTGTCTGCCCGCCTTTCAGTGCGTTCATATTAGGAGCAGGCTATGACACCACAGCATGAGAACAAAAGGGAGGCATCCTGGTTTGCAGTCTGCAGTCTGCAGTCTGCCGTGCGGTGGGGCCATCACACGGGAGCAGGGTAGTGTCCCGGCGCGCGCGGTGTATATTACACGACGTATTTCCACGCCAGGTATGTTACTACCCTTTTTGGGGCTTGAGAGGGAATACACGTCCAAGTTATACAGGTACCTGGTACGACGATTACAGCATCGGTCGGACATACTAAGCAGCTCGAGCTGTCAGGATAGGAGACGTGCTCGCACTGCAATGCAAGGGGCTGTATCACGAGCGCAGCATGCGCGTGTTCTTCACATTAAACTACAGCAATATTTCCATCCATCTAAATCCAGCACAACCAGCGTCCGTGCCGATGCCTCCTAGGGAGACGAGCCCCGCGGTCACGAACTACAGGACAGAGACACACATTGCAAATACAGCAAGGTGATGTGGCCGTGCAATGCCAACCGCAATGACTACAAGGGCAAAATACATACAAGCGAGCACACCAGGCTGCATGCAACGGAAAAAATGAAAGAAAAATAAGAAAGAAAAAGCAAAAAGCAAATGCAACCGAAAGAAAGAGGGAAACAGGATGGTGATGCTTGTATTGCTGCGCGCTCATATTCTACTCGACGCATGACAAAATCGCACTCGTCGTTTTTTTGTTTTTTTTTGGTTGCTATACACGCGCCCCAATTAGTAAAAAGCAGTTTGACGTATGACATGCAGTCCACACGGGTCAGTCCTCAGTCACGACACTCCTTGCTCATTCGAAAGCTCCAATTTTCCAGCGCGGTCCTCTGTACCGTTTTTTCTTTTAGGTCGGTCTCGGGCGGGATTCACTATTCACGGGACACCACGGGACGGGGTTCATTAATCGCGGGACTCCACGGGATTTTTTTCGCGGGATCCAGCAAACCGCGGCACACCACAGTACCATAGCATTCCAGGTCGATTGCCATTGAACTTTTTTATTGTGCGTGTGCTGTATTCGGCGTACTCCACAAGAATCAATCTATTCTACATCTCTCTGACAAAAAAAATACTAACGGTGGCGGCGATGCCGCATCGCACGGTCCCGATTTGTACAGAGCAATACCAACACAAAGCAGCTGGAACAGGCATCATACCTCCGGTCACATATCATATCGCATATCAACAGCACACGGCGCCGTTTTGATTTTACATGGTATTTAGTGGCATTCCACACAACAAGGCCCACTACAATTGTACCCGGTCAAGCGGAAAGGAAGCGCACGAAAAGAATCAGTTGTGCGAACACCCCGACAATCGAACCGACGAACGAGTAGATATTGTGAAACCATTTTTTAAAATGCTAGGTAGTTGCTGACCTACACAATGACCACATCATACTGTAATGGAATCCCGTTCTCATCGAAAAGCGCGCGACGATTTTGAAAGGGACTCGGAGTATCCCTGATTTTGCGGGCTTGCGCGGCGCGGAACTAAAAATCACGGGATTTGACAATATCTCACGCCTCGAGCAGATCAGCTCACCGGTGAGCTACGTAAGCTACACGAGCTGTACATGTTTTCCCGGCTTGTGCTTTAGGAGGGTAGCTCATCTGCACGTGTTTTCTCCGGCTTGAGCTATAGAGGGCAGCCCATCTGCGCATGTTTTTGAAGCTGGAGCTATAGGCGATAGCTCATCTGCATATGTTTACAAGGTTGGAGCTATAAACGATAGATACTCTAGCTCACGAGTTGTTTATCAGGCCACTATACGTTACGTACCCGAACAACATCAACACAATAATATAGATGTAATTGCTAATGTCTTCCCGATGGTCGTTACTGTGGCCGTTCAATTTTCGCCTTTTAGGCTGGGCAGATTTTCAAAATTGCACCTGCTGGTGGACCTATCGAACAGCTGTTGTTACAGCTTTCATGAAATTTTGCGTGCAAAACATCAGCCATGTACGTCATCACAGCTTTTGAACCCCAGCCATCAATTCTTCGGGGAATTGCACATGCTGGTGATTGGTGATGGGGATTCCGTCAAAAAAAGCACCGCCTCAATTTCAAGACACCATGACAGTTTTGATTTTTAAAAATGTTAATACTGGTGGGGATCACATTGAAAAAGCTTTGGTCATCATATTTTCAACCAATCTATCCATGCAGTTCATGCATACGTCAAGAGTTTGACAACCCACCAGCGCACACTGCACAGAGCTCACGCTTCGACACCACCACCAGCACCACCATTGCTGCTTTTACGCGTGTTCATTATCCCAGGGGCAGAGAGAGGGCGTCTTTCGGATGGATCAATGGTGTCACACCAACGCAGCGTGGGCACCAGCGCACACCGCACAGAGCTCATACTTCGACACCACCCATCCATCCGCAAGACACCCTCTCTCTGCCCCTGGGACAATGAACACGTAAGAGCAGCAACGGTGGTGCTACTGCCGCCGCCGCTGCTGCTGCTGCCGCTGCTGGTGTCTTCTGCGTGTGTTTTTGAAAATTAAAAACGCGACGTCTGTTGTGTTGCCGATCGTACACTCGTGGAGCCAGTGTGTGTGCCCCTGCCGGATGGCTGCTGATAACACTCGTACTGCTGTGCCGCAATTCGTCGCTGGGGTATCACCGCCTTCGCCGCCACCACTGCTGCTGCTGCTGGGTGTTGCTGCTGCCGCTGCTCTCACACTCTGCTGCGCGTGTTCCTAAAGTGTGCTGGGTTCGTGGTTGTGCTCAGCGATGCCCTGTGTGGATTCTCACACGAAAATCATGTCTTCCATACTGTATCCTACATGATTCTTTACACGGCCTGCATAAGAGAGGCATCTCGGTGGATTCTGTACAGGATGGTATTTTTCTGTTTTGTGTTTTTTTTTGTGGTACATAGCTCGCAAGCAAGGCCGAACGGATGCCAAAATGAAACTAGCTTTTCAAATCCGATGGGAGGGTTTTGTTTACATTTTTTGTCGCAAGCACTCGAGTGCGTTGATCGTAAAACGTTTGATTCGCGTCGTCGCCGCCGCCGCCGCTGCTGCTGGCGCTGCTGTGCTGCTGCTGTTTGTTGTGTTGCTCTCTCGTTCACTAAATTAACACAGCTGTTTTGCTGTGCTCAGCGCATTTGCTGCGAGACGTCGACCGAGATTTTTGTATCCCCCGAGAATACTCGTTTGTGACTCCTTGTTTGCGCACGCATCGCGATGCTGCTGCCTCCTTCATCTATACCGCCAATAACGGTAAACTAAAATCATCTTCCCAACCGAACACTCAATGCACTACTTATCCCATTTATAGCCCCAAATCCCTCCCTATGCTAACTTCAAGTAAATTTATACAAAAAGGGTTTCCAGCTGTAAAGGCAGCAATGTCTTCTACGCTTCTTCCTCTCATGCCTGGTGTATGCAAATCTCAGCCTTGCGTCATCCCGCCCCCCAAGAGGAATCCTGTAATTTATACAGTTGTGTGATAGAGTATAAGATCGGAGCTGCGCCTGTTCTGAATATACCTGTATACCTACAACAGCTACGACAGCACACACAAAGATTCGCTCGCACACAACACAAAGCCGACGCCATACGGCAACACGCCTGTCATGCCCACCACCCGGGGCAGCAGCTCTAATGGTGCTTCGGCCGTAGATCAGGCCAGCAGCAAATAGCAACCGGATCCTTCTATGGATGCGGACCCCACAAACAAGGCGATCGATGTCAACGAAGACCATGAACAAACACAAACCCAGGCTGAAAAGGCTGAAAACCGGGTGCGTGTCTCGGAGGTCTTGTGATTGGAGCATGTACTTGTCCCCGTAGACCATGATACTGCTGTTCGAGCATCATCGTCTCTCTGTAGTAGTTGAAGGGTCTGTACCAGCGAAGGTGGGAGTACATGTTCATGTTTCTTACGAGCTGTGGGTGTTTTCATTCCTCGTACAGGTGTTTCGCGTTTGCATACTCGCATGAGGACAGCAGTAATGCTGCCGGTATTCATAATCGGCAAACAGCGAGTCGCCGTCCGTTGACTTTAGTCCCTGATGCTATTATGCTTGTTTCAACCACTGAATCCGTCGTAATCACAGCTGAAGCCTTTTTTTTTTGCAAAACCGTGTATGATGTGTGTACGAGATGCCTCGCTTGCGCCGCGGTCTTATGTTGCGGCGGCCAGACGTAGGAACCAAAAAGTACGATGGGTCGTGGCCTCAACCGCGGCGCATTGGGCGCAGAGAAGTGGAGGCTATCTCTGTGGGTTTCGGGAGGGACGTTTAATCACGCGGACGGTTTCATCTGCATGAGAAGAACGCCTTTCCCAGGGGGCAGGGTATTCAGTTGAATATCCACCCCCCGCAATAAATGAACCTGGTGTTGCTGTTCCATTCAAGTTCAGTTTCTAAACACCCCCATGAAATAAATAAAAGCGAAAGTCCAAAGTGCAATGGCAAACCACTGTATGTGCATGAACATCGTTCGCTCGTATGCGTGTACATCCGCATCACCTGTCATCTGTGATGTCACGCGTTTGCGAGACTGAACGATTCGACCTCGCTGGAAGTCTGAAGTCTCGGATCAATTCAGGCCTGTGGATAGGAAATCGAAAAGAACGGAAGGTATACCGCTGGATCTCGCTAAATCTCTGCGTGAGTGAACTCCTAGGCAGTTAGGTGAGACGAAGTAGTAAGACTAGAGGTCCGACTCGCTGCTGAGCCATGGTGAACCCAGGGTGCATTTTATCTATTGCTGAATAGATAGGGAGGTGAGGCGAGCGCTTCTCTGGGCTGTTCTTGGAATAGATGCCAGCAGTATTGGGTTCAGACGTGAAGTTAAGCACGTGCTGTAGCCGATGCTAGGCGGGACGCTGAAGGTAAGAGGCTCCCTGGTGTGTAGTAACCATAGGTTCGGTGGTAGCTTCCAGACAGTGATGGTGAGCACTAGTCTTGCTGCCGCCGAACAGGAGATGTAAGGTGAGTACTTTCCTGAGGGTTTGCATTTCTGGGGAGCTGTTGGTGCTGGTGGTGTACATTTACACCTGGTGTGATTTTATTGGTATATTATGTACCGAGTAGTAAATAAGATTATGGCACGAATGCACCGATACTGATTTTGTGCGTTTAGGGTTTTTAACGGCTCCACTTCCCCGTGTACGAGCTAATTAATGGTGCAGGTTTGGGTTAACGAGTGTAGCTGGCGTACTTGTATATGATTTTATAGACATTATAGACGTACCGAGTATACACGAGTGGTGTTTCCACACTGTCATGGAGGCACTTACACTGACTTTCTGTGTTCTGTCTTCAGTGTTTAAGGACTGCCTTTCTTCGTTCCATTTCTATGATGGCGAAGGTAAGCACCCATATCTATGCTGGCGAAGGTGAGCACCTTGCGTAGTCCCACCGGTATTGGGTTGAATTGTGAGGTGAGAACGTTGTCAATCGCTGCTGGTCGCGAGATGAGGTAAGTATCTCCCGCGAGTGCTACAAGTAGGTTCGACGGTAGCACTTCGACGGTGAAAGATATGCACTTGTCGTGCTGTCGTCCAATGGTTAGGCGAAGGTGAGCATCTGCTCGGGATTTTGCTTCTAGAGTAGGATTTTTCTGTGTTCCGTGTGTATGATAAGTCTTAAAAGCAAAAGTGTCAGCCAGTCTTTACGACGGTGGGAATATCATCTTTAGTCTACCGTCGGCTGGTCGAATGCTGCTGTTTGAAGGAAATGCGAAGATCGGCACCTCCCACCACCTTCCAAGATTGACACTACGGAAGAAGGCGCGTTGCAACATCGAACCGACGGCGTTGGGCGGAGGAGAAAGGCGCACGGGCTGATACTGATTTATGATCGGGATGCCCGCTTGGCTCCGACACTCACATGTGTAGGGCTGGGGGGGTGTTGCAGTGGCGGTGGCGCCGGGGAGAAAAAAGCGCCTGGACCGCACGCGATCGGAACCAAGATGGAAGATGGGGGTTTATCACTTGGTGGTGGAGGTGTATGACTCCAACGATCATGATTAACGAGTGGGATATTCTTATGGAGACTGAAAGAGACTCGGAAGGAGCAGAATCGCCAAGAAGTCAAGCGCGAGAAGGATTCGGCGACAGCTCCAGTTTCACTCGGGAGCCCAAGATGAGCCACGGGAACGGGAAAGAGAGTCGGCGATCTCAGCTCAAACTGTTTTAAAACGGCGGGTCTGGCTGAGAATATCCGCTAACCGGGGCAGCATTATTTTAAGCTCTGGCTGCTCTTGCCAGGCTTGGGGGGGTGTTGCGGCGGCCAAACGTAGGAACCAAAAAGTACGATGGGTCGTGGCCTCAGCCGCGGCGCATTGGGCGCAGAGAAGTGGAGGCTATCTCTGTGGGCTTCGGGAGGGACGTTTCATCACGCGGACGGTTTCATTTGCTTGAGAAGAACGCCTTTCCCAGGGGGCAGGGTATTCAGTTGAACATCCAGCCCCCGCAATAAATGAACCTGGTGTTGCTGTTCCATTCAAGTTCAGTTTCTAAATACCCCCATGAAATAAATAAAAGTGAAAAAATCCAAGTGCAATGGCAAACCACTGTATGTATGTGCATGAACACCTTTCGCTCGTGTGCATGTACATCTGCATCACCTATCATCTGTGATCTCACTCGTTTGCGAGACTGAACGATTTGACCTCGCTGGGAGTCTGAAGTCTTGGATCAATCCCCGCCTGTGGATAGGAAATCGAAAAGAACGGAAGGCATACCGCTTGATCTCGCTAAATCTCTACCAGGTACGTGAGTGAATTCCTAGGCAATAAGGCCGATGGCAACGGAAAGCCGATAGTATGGCCAAAAAGTTTCCAAACTATTCTTGGGGGTTATTTGCTGGAAGATTGGGTAGCGTCGCTATGGGGGAAAAACGATTAAAATAGTTTTCTGGCTCTTTTTTCGGTCATGCGGTCCAACAGTTCAATTTGTCAATCATTTAAGCCTTGATCAACCTTGTCCAAGAAACACGATTGACCTTCGATCTCAAGATGGAGACAAGCCATGGTGACCTCTTTTCGCTCCGGACAAGGTCGCATGAGAGTAGGTGACAACGCTGAAGAGCTCATCTCGAGCCATGCCCTAGGGCACGAGAGGTTGCTTACGTTGTTCTGTGGCCTTCCGTCACATCTTCTCAAAATTCTGTTTTTCGCCCGTTGGGAGACGATAGAGTTTTTCTTTCAGTTTTTTATACACCAGCCGCGAAATATGTTCGTAATAGAAGCCTGATCGGCGCCCGCCACGAATCACCGGCCGTAGAGTGAGCGCTGTACACCAAAGGGGGGTCGGAGCTTCTAACGAACTCGCCACGTGCTGAGTTAACGACGCTGTCGTTGATTTCGTCGACCAAAGTGTGTGGAGAACACGAAATTACGCCGCGTCTGATCCAACTTGAGAATTTCTCAAGCAGATGTTGGCCAAGATCGCCGCGAGAAATATTTTTTTTTCCGGAATTCTGGAGAGTTTTAAAAACAAAATCAACCAAATTGAGCCCATTGGCGACCATCCAGGCAACGTTGGCTGGCATCTTCGGGAATTTCAAACTTTTGGCCTTCCATTGTCACCGGTCTACGGTGAGACGAAGTAGAAGACAAGAAGTCCGACTCACTGCTGAACCACTTACACGGGCCGTTCTCTTTCTCATCCTGCGCTCACCAACAGGAGGCCAAGGAAACGGCCATTCGTGACATGCCATCGCCAAACGGGTTTAAGCGTTGTACTGTTCCCGGGAAAACAGCTACCCGGTCAATCGTGCACGACCATGGGGTGCGTTTCGAGCATCTTTGCTCGAAGCCAGACCCCAAGAAACAGCGATGGTAGCGGCGGATCTTCTCTGTGTTTCGTGCTGGGATTGCTATTGCTGGCTCATCTCTTGTCTGCTTTTTTTTTGCGCGATGTAGATTATTTTTCATTTCTGCCTCTGCTTGTTCTTGTTTGCACCTTTTTGGTGGACTTCAGCCATGTAAGCCGTGTTTACGGAACGGTGTACGGAATTAAGATAATACTGCTTCAATATGATGATAGTGTGGGTCGCAGGAACATTTTCTACCGTGGCAAAGTCGTATATTCTCGTGAAGATTTGTATGAACGGTAGTCGTTCCAGAGGTGTTGGACATCGTGTCTTGTTATACTAAAAGTGGTCGTGGAGTCTCCGTAGATTCTGGCTACAGAGAGACGGGCAACTCTGTTTCCCGCCGACAAGTGAATACTGTCGATTCTCATCCTGCCTGTAGAAACACCTCTCGTTTGCCTCAAGGCAGTTCTATCGTTTGCCCTCGCTTGGTTCGCCGTCGAACCTTGCTCCCACCTGGCATGTCCTACACCCTACCAAAGACAAGAAGAAAAGTTGTTGCAAGTCGCGAGTCGAACCTGGGTTATCCCAACCCACAACAGCCATATTTAGTACTTATGTTGTACAAATACATGCAACAATAAAATCAATATGACATTGTCTCGATACTTATTATTTTCACATTGAACAGGGAATGCTGATGCTGTCACACGCTTACACCGACGTTGAAACGTAATCTGCATGGTAAGCTGTACAACCTGGACCTATACATTCGGATGTGTCCCGGACGGTGGGCCTTTTCAGCTACACATCTTACATGCATGCACGCGGATGCATGCGTTGCCGCGAAAGAGCTACAATGAGCTACATACATGAGCTATGATTACATTTTCACGGGGTGAGTTATAGGCAGTAGCTCATCTGCACATGTTTTAGAGGCTTGAGCTATAGGAGGGTTGCTTATTTGCACACTTTTACCCAGGTGAGCCATAGGAGCTACATGAGCTAGCTCATCCGTCCCCGGGATGAGCTATAGGAGCTATACGAGCTAGCTCATCGGTCTCCGGGATGAGCTATAGGACATTAGCTCTGCACATGTTTGCCCCGGCTTGAGCTATGTCAGGTAGGCGGTAGCTCATCTGCACATGTTTACCCCGGCTTGAGTTATAGGACCTAATGGGTTGGCTCATCTGTCCCCTAGATGAGCTATAGGAGCTACATGAGCTACACATGTGTTCCCCGGGTTGAGCTATACGCGGTAGCTCAACTACACATGTTTTGAAGGCTTGACGTTATAAGGCTTAGTTTGGGTAAGCAGTTGGTTTACCTTTTGCAAGTGGTAAAACGGACTATTACCCCACTAATACCTTAACAAATGGCGTCTTCGACACGGCCATGTTTTTTCTGGGGTCGTGGGTTCGAATCCCACCGTCCACAATAATAAACTTTTTCAGACTTTCCTCATGTCGAACTTGAAAAATACTCTCCCCGGTATCCCCAGGAAATGAAACCGCTTGGATATTGACAGGTCCGCCCGTATATCCGGCCGACCTGTTGTCCCGCCGTTTCAGGGGGGGAAGTTTTATGAGGCTTAGTTTGGGTAAGCAATTGGTTAACCTTGTGCAAGTGGTCAAACGGACTAATATCCCACTAATTCCTTAACATTGGGATATCGACGATCGATGAGCTAGCTCATGATCTGTCCGAGGTGTGCAATAATTTGCGGGAATTACGGGATCAATTTGGACCGGATTGGGACATCACAATCTGCGCGGGATCGGTTGGACGGGAACAGGATTTCGTTTACCCACGGAACTGCGGGATCGTCCCGAATCCCGTGGAATCCCGCGCTAAAAAAAAAAAACGGCAAAATCCCAAGGACTGCTCTGGATTTTTCGAAAGCTCGAGAGACGTCGCTGTTCAATTTTGAAGTTTGGGGCAAGACTCGTGTGGGAAGTTGTAGAGGAAACGGTCGGCTGGCGAGCGTCGAGCCCGTCAGAGTTCGTTCGTCGTCTCGCGGCTCGACGCTGCACTAGTAATAGCACGATATTGCATACTTGATATCATGGCCTCCCGTCAAACCTCCCGCACACAGGTTTCCCTGTAGGTTGGGGGTGGGTGGTGGGTGTGCTTCGCTGCATTCCGTGAGAGCGTGTTTTAACTTTATCCCCCTGAGAGCTGCACCCACGTTGATTGGGACTAACTGCTTGAAATTAGCCACACTACGTTGTACCCATATTGCTGCGGAATTTGTATCTTGCCGATAAACGGTTCTGTCTACCCAACGATATCCAGCACACTCATATACCTACCCCGCTCCAGTCTAAGAGAGGTTCAAGATCTGTATTTACCGCCGTACGAGTGGTCGCAAACCACGAGGCAGAACAAATATCAAACGAGTGTAGTGCCCACGATATGATATGATATCAGCTGCTGCTGTCTGAGCATACCCGTTCTCATGGTCAAACGTTATAATGTTATACCGCTGCGCAGCTGTAACATGCACCTTTGTAGTACCCGGTACACATGCTATTCGTACTAAACTGGCTGTAAGCTGCCGTTGCTGCCGTCCTATGCTACGAAACCGACCATTGGCTGCTGCTGCCGCCGTGCTGCCGTGCTCAAGTACACATCATGCGGGTGTGATGTGTACCTCGTGCCTGGTATACGCCACGAAACTGACTGCTACTGCAGCTGCCGTGTTTTGCTTTTATACAAAACTGACTGTTGCTGCTGCTTTTGCTATCCTATGCTACGAGACAGGCTGATCACTGGTCCCCCTGCGGTGCTCACGTGCTGACGTACACATCATGCGAGTAGGATAACTACTGACTTACCTTCAAGAATGCCGACACTTGAAGGCAGAAGGTGGGTACGTTCTGGTTCGCATAGGTCTTTTGGAAAACCAGCTGTCCAGGAGCCCTTTCGCAACATCGCCGATTGAACGTTGGAACATCCGCGAGGCCGGTGGTATGTCAGCCAATGCATGTCAACCAGGGAGAGCGGGACGGGTGGGCGGCAAGGAACGCGCAGCAGGATGACATCATATACTTGAAGTTCGTACTGTATCCGGGTGTATGTATATGCGTATGATGCTGAAAGTACCCGACTGAGTTCTCGCTCGTGCGACCGCGATATTCCGTACCTTGCCTGAAGCAAAGGAAGGCTCTGACTGATTTTGCTGCAGCAGTGCCAAGGTATGCAATATCTATCCAAACCCCCCATAGTGCTACGGTGGGCTGTTCGTAGAGTTCAAGCCTGGATGCCCTGACCGCCTCGCGGTCTGACGACTGTTCTTATCTTCGTTGTAATAGAGGGCAAAGAGGAGAGAAGGAGCAGAGCGGTAGTGCGTGGCGAGGGGAGAGAGCCCCGGAGATCCCTGTTACGAAGTCGGTGAGAGTCAATTGGCGGACTCGCAAACATATCTTTTGTTGCTGTATAACCAACATGGAACTCGAAGAGAGGGAGACAAGAGTGCGATGCCAAACAAAGCAGCGAGTCCAACTGCTGTTGTTTTCATTGTTTTCATGCGTCAACTTTTAGAGAGCTTTTTCTTTTCTTTCTTTCTTTTCGTTATTCTTTTCTTTCCAGCTCAACCCGCCGTGGTCACAGATGTCTTCCCTTCCCCCCCACGGTGCGTGCCTTCATTAGGGTTCAGCGTTCACGCTTTTCAGCTTTTGATTATCGTCGATTTGCATCAAATTTCGCCAACTCACGCTTTTTTGCACTTTCGGCCTGTCAATTTGTAAGAAAGCGAAATAGTCATGTTCCTTTTTTTTCTTCTTACACTTCTACTTTCCAGCTGCTGGACAAGCCGTGGTCACAGGTGTCGTTCCTTTTCCCCCCCGGATCTCGTCTTCAATTTTTATCGCGCATAGGATTCAGCAATCCCACTGCTCGTCGATTTTCCACCGAGTGTTGCTAACTCACGCTCTCGCTTTCCGCAAGTCAATTTGCGCACAAGAAAAAGCTCCTTATATTATAAATATACTTACTAACTTCTTTCTGCTGAAAGTGCTCGGTTGGTGCACCCCTGGCATTTCCGGGCGTCCCATTTCGATACCGCCTCCGCGCGTTACTTGCGGAACGATCCAGCTGTTCTTTGAATTCTTGCTCCGCGACGTTATTTTTGGCATCTCCGGGGTCGGACGGTCCAGCTTTTCTTTTTCGCCTGACAGTTTTTGTTTCTGCTCGTCTTGCCAGTTGTTTCTTGACTTTTCAGCTGCTTCCTGCAAATTTGGTTTTTCTGTCAACACGATTTTGAACCTTTTCGCGTTTTTGTCTTCCTTTTTGTGTAGTAAGTTGAACTTCCATTTGCCGCTAATTTGCCGCCTGTGCATTACTTGCGGAACGGCCCAGCTTTCGTTTTTCTTTAACCCCCACCATTTGTACTTGACGAAGTTTCATCAACTGAGATCTGGGCTTGGCTCATCAGCTCCGCGCCGCCCAGAACCCCACCGCAGCGCTATAGCTCACAGCAACGCAGCGCCGTGCAGTGCCCTGCGATGCCCTGCACCTCTAGCTCAGCAGAGCGAAGCGCAGTGCTTTGCCGTGCTTTGCCATGCTGCGTGCTTTGCTGTACTTTTTTACTAGTTCGTACATGCCAGTATAATTCGAAGAATCATACAACGTACCGGTACTAATAATACTACACCAGGTTTGTACATATGACGTTGTTATTGGATCACAAACAATGCACCCCCAGCTCAGTGCAGCTCGGCTATATATAGCTCGGCAGCGCAGCGCAGCGCAGTGCGGTGCCGTGCCGTGCCCTTAGTTTTGCGGTGCTGTGTCGTGCGGCGCTGTGCGTTCTTTTGAACATACAGCAGCAGTTACTAGTAGTAGTTGTAGTGCCAGGTATGATACAGATGTACCAGGTTTATGTACGTGTTTCGTGTACTCGTCTTCTCGCTTTCTTCAGTTGATTGTCTCCTCTCGGTCCCCATGCCCCCCCCCCCCCAAATATCGCACGTACTGCCGTTCAGAACGTGACATCAACAAGCACACAGCACAGCGCAGGGCAATTAGCTCTGCACAAGCACCTCTTGGCGTTATTACTTGTACTCGCACCAAATAATCACGGGCCTTTTCTTCCTGCCCCATTTATTAACATGCTTCATTCTTCCTGCCCCATTTATTTACATGTTTCAGTTATTGCATTCTTGCGCGAGCGTAGCGGGCGGCGTCAGCAGCCTTGCGGAGCAGAGCCCAGTGTTTTCTTTAGAACCACACAGAGTACCACCAGGTATTTGGCGAAGTATCAGGTACCAGGTGTACTGTTGGTACGTGTGTGTACTCGTCTTTTCGCTTTTTCGTCGTTGGTTTTGTTCTCTATCTCGGTCCTCTTCGCGATTTTTTCTTTGCAAATTACACCCGTACTACTGCCAATCAGAACGTGACATCGCCAACATACAGCACAGCATAAACAGGGCAATCAGCTTCGCACAAGTAGCTCTTAGCATTATCAAATCGCTAGTTGCACTAAGTCATGGGTCTCTTCTTTTTGCCCCCTTCACATTTATTAGTTGAAATCTTGCACGAGCGTAGCGGGCGGCGTCAGCCGCCCGCGGAGCGGAGCCCTTGTAGCAGGTACTATCTTATACGACTGGTGTGCTTGCTTGCATCCGCGTTTTCACTGCGGTTCATTGCATGGCCGAATCACCTTGCTTGCTGTAGCTGCAATGTGCATCTCTGCCTCGTAGGTTGTGACCACAGAGCTCATCTCTCTAGGAAGCGTCGGCGCGGATGCTGGTTGTGCTGGATGCAGACGGGTGGAAAGAGATCCTTCAGTGTAAAGTCAAGAACACATCGGGGAAGTTTTGCGCACAGAGACAGAGCTGTGCAATAGTCTAAACATGAAAGAGCACCACACTGCACAGGCTGCCAAACCTTTGACCCAAGAATTGGTGTGACCTACCTCTGTCCCTGCACGTGCTCTTCGGATGAAACCTCGTAGAGCATGAACCTCGACGACGTCCCCCCGATATCTCCTGCCATGACAGTCGGCATGGCTCAACGGCCTCTCTGTTGCTCCCTGACAGCGTTGCGTGTATGTGTTGCGTATCACATCAAACAACGTTCTGAAAACAGCGAACATGTAGCTCTTGTGAGAAAGTAGACTGAAAATGTTGAACAACAAATTATACTCGAGTTATTTCCTTCTAAACTCGTTTTTCCACCACATTCTCCCTCACTGAACCTGACATATTTCCCAGATTATGTGTGTGTGTGTTCTTCACATTAAACCGTTCTTCTACTCGTCAACATCCAGCACACCCAGTGTCCGTACTGATTCTTCACCCTAGAAAGATCAGCTCTCTCTGTGGTCACAAGCCACGACACAGAGATAATGCATCGTAATGCATTCGACAACGCAATGTCATGCCCTAGTACTGGGTACGACAGGCACAACATACATACGTCAGCAACAGAAATACATTGGAAGAGAGAAATACGAAATTAAATAAACAAAAACAAAAACAAAAACAAAAACAAAAACAAAAAACAAAAAACAAAATAAGAAAACAAATAAAAACAAAGATAAAAATAAAACAAAAAATGAAACAAACAAAATGAAGGGGAAATCGAAGAAACAACCCAACCGCAAAGGAGAGCCAAAGCTCGGAAAAGAAACATAATAAAATGAAATAAAATAAAGTAAAGTAAAACCAAAATAAGATAATCCGAACACGAGCCAAAAACCTGGACACGCAAGGAGGGAACAAAGGGGAAAAAAATACCCCAGAGAAAGACGAAAAGTGCTATGTACCTACTAGTAAGTCGGCCTGGTACCTTGCTACCCTGTCTGCCATCTCCTTCCTGCCTTCGTCCACCGCGGTCTCCCTTCTATTCCTCCTGTTGCCCCCCCTGCCCCCATTCCCTTGGACGGCTTTCCTTCTACTCCTCCTGTTTCCCCCCCATATGTCAGGAACCCCGATGAGGTACCCAGTATCCAATGCGACTTTTTCGGTATTGGAGTGACTTGCAAATGATCCTATACATTATTGCTCTCATCGTTGTTTTTAAGTGGTTGAGTTTTACAGGCTCTTGAACGCAGAAAATCCCTTTTTTTTGTCTTTTTTCTGGGAAAGACGGTGAGAATCGAACCAGCGACCTCACTGTTCATAATCTCACAATCTCACATCCTGTCTGCGACGCCATTGTGAGGAAGTAGACTATAAATGTTCATCAACAAATGCTACTCGAGTTATTTCCTTCTAATCTCGTTTTTCCACATTAATCTTGTGGTGGAAAAACGAGTTTAGAAGGAAATAACTCGAGTAGCATTCGTTGTTCAACATTTTTAGTCTACTTCCTGACAATGGCGTCGACGGCAGGACGTGAGATTATGAACAGTGAGGTCGCTGGTTCGATTCTCACCGTCTTTCCCAGAAAAAAAGAAAAAAAAAAAAAAAGGGATTTTCTCACGTTCAAGAACCTGTAAAACTCTACCACTTGAAAAACAACGATGAGAGCAATGTAGAGGATCATTGCAAGTCACTCCAATACCGAAAAAGTCGCATTGGATACTGGGTACCTCATCGGGGTTCCTGACATAATCTGGGAAATATGTCAGGTTTAGTGGGGGAGAATGTGGTGGAAAAACGAGTTTAGAAGGAAATAACTCGAGTAGCATTTGTTGTTCAACATTTTTAGTCTACTTCCTCACAATGGCGTCGCAGACAGGATGTGAGATTATGAACAGTGAGGTCGCTGGTTCGATTCTCACCGTCTTTCCCAGAAAAAAGAAAAAAAAAAGGGATTTTCTCACGTTCAAGAACCTGTAAAACTCTACCACTTGAAAAACAACGATGAGAGCAATGTAGAGGATCATTGCAAGTCACTCCAATACCGAAAAAGTCGCATTGGATACTGGGTACCTCATCGGGGTTCCTGACATAATCTGGGAAATATGTCAGGTTTAGTGGGGGAGAATGTGGTGGAAAAACGAGTTTAGAAGGAAATAACTCGAGTAGCATTCGTTGTTCAACATTTTTAGTCTACTTCCTCACAATCTCCGTAAAGAGTGCGATGTTTGTGAAGGCGGTTTGAATTCGGGGTCCGGGGATGGATAACGCTCGTATGAAATTAAGCCGACGAGAGCACCGCGGCAACCAGTCTAGCCTACGGCCCCAGCGGCAAGTGAGAGATAGGACGCCCACGCGTACGTTGGGGTAGAAGAGAGCGAGCCGGAGTTGGCTGTTGGGAGCTACCTCAGGGGTTGCTGGAGGAGTATTTCTGGTACAACAGCAGCAGCTCAGCAGTTGTTGTTGTTGTTGTTGTTGTTGTTGTTGTTGTTGTTGTTGTTGTTGTTGTTGTTGTTGTTGTTGTTGTTGTTGTTGTTGTTGTTGTTGTTGTTGTTGTTGTTGTTGTTGTTGTTGTTGTTGTTGTTGTTGTTGTTGTTGATGCCGTTGTTTGTTGTTGTTGTTGTTGTTGTTGTTGTTGTTGTTGTTGTTGTTGTTGTTGTTGTTGTTGTTGTTGTTACAGTTGTTGTTGTTGTTGTTGTTGTTGTTGTTGTTGTTGTTGCTTGATGTTGTTGTGGTTGTTGTTGTTGTTGTTGTTGTTGTTGTTGTTGTGGTTCGCATAATCAAGTCCCAAGTGGTCACAGGACAGGCTCCAGTCACTCTGGAGCTGAGGAATACCCCAGGGAAAAACACAAACAACCCAAGGTGGTACACGCATATATCACAGCTGACGCAATTCATGCCTCCATCAGAAACATATAAAAAAGTGAAATCGGGAGTCAGTCTACGATCACATCCTGTGGCAGGTCCATACCGATGCATACGTGTAACGGTTCCGTGACAGTTTCAAGAGTTACTATGACAGGTGTTTTTGTGATAGTAGGGGCCGCGCTATATATGTCCCCTCTTTTAGTCGGGTGTGGCTGCCCCACCCAGACACAATTCCTTGGGTTCACGTTCATAAACCTTCGGATAAGCAATCAAGTTACCATTTTCACACTACTTTCTTGGGAAGCTTCACATCCTGAGCACCTGCACAAGGGACTTACTTGCTCTCTCTCTCCGAGGAACGCACAAGCGCCTTCTGAACTCGGTCGTATCGGTCCTTCGGAGGCCAGTCATTATGAATACCTGAGGCGTGCTACAGATACCTGGTATAGGCTTTGTGTGGACCTTGCGATGCTAGGAGGCTAGATACCCTCGTCTGCTTCGCCATGAATATCCTCGGATGTCTCACCCTGACTCCAGACAGACTTCACGTCAAGGTTCCGATTCGTGACATGGTGTCCAATCCGAGAGTCCAACTCGGGTTTCCACAGCCACAATGTGGTGTACTGACCACTATACTAACCGCGTGATAGCTCGAATGATTGCACTAAACGCACGCGACCCCGCACGGTTCGGGTCTTTATTCGATGACTCGCCCGCCAGTGTTGATCCGCCGCTTCCCTTGCGAGCCCTCGACACGTCGTGTGCCTCGAATACAGACCCGAACCGTACTGGCCACTCGGCGACGCCCAGCTGTCCCCCATGAAGCAATTGGGGAACCCGGATAATAGCCACTCCGGCACACTCGCGCCGGTCGAGCCACCCCCGCCTCCGTCATCGCCCTCGAAGACCCTACCACCTCCGTCCCACCCCAGCAGTAGCGATCTCAGCGATGATCTTGGGGAGGTGCTTTCAGCAGGGGGGGGGGTTCCTCGCTCGTCGGAAGCTTACCAAGTCATGGAGACACCGACCATCCACCGGGCGGTGCGAGTTCTCACCAATCCCGCAACCCTCGCGCGACGGCAACAGGACGACACCCATTTGGGTCAGGTTTGCAAGAGTTTGTGTGACAGTGGTGCAGGCGAAGGGGGAGTTGACACGACCAGTTATGGTTTAGCCGACGAGGAGGTAGTCCGGTATACCGACGAACAAGGCAGGAAGCTGCCAGCCATACCCGAATCTATGATATCCAATGTACTCGCGTTGGTGCACACTCTACACGGGCATGCGGGAGTAGGAGCCACTTTGGCCTTGGTGAGGGAGCACTTTCACTGGCCTACGGTCACTCGCGACACTCGACAATACGTGTTATCGTGCGGGTGCTGGAGACGCAAGAGACCGAACAGCAGACGTATCGCGTTGTTGCCCGGACGCCCGCTAGAACCGTGGGATGAACTGCAGATGGATATTTTAAAAATAGACACACCGCCTCTTTCCGGCAACAAGTATGTTCTACTGGTACTAGATCGAGCCTCCAAGTTCCCATTTGAATTCCCTCTAGAAACCAAGCAGGCAGTAGGTGTGGCAAGGGTCCTGACCGAGTTGTGTCTGACTTTCGGGGTACCTCGCGTGATCCGTTGCGATGGTGGCAAAGAGTTCGGAGCGGAAGTAGTGACACACCTATGCCGTTGGCTGCACGCAGACATAGTATTCGGCCCAGCAGATCACCCACGTGGTCAAGGAGCTGTCGAAAGTTTGGGAGGTTGGTTGCAAGAGCTTTTAGCAGAGTTATGTCGCTCGTGGCCAGAGAGGTGGGACGAATACGTGTCACTAGCAATTTGGATCAAACGCACTTTGCCAGATGTCGCCCTCCCCTCGAACATGACCCCTTTCGAGCTGCTGTTTGGCCGTAAACCCCGCACCTCTTTAGATTCCTTGGTACCCTTGTCAGCGGAGACAGAACAGAGCGGTGGCCTAGACAACTTCGTGGAGCGACGCGAACAGAACCTCCGAGAAGTCCGTCTCGCGCTCGAGAAGCAGCACAATTTGAGGGTAACCGCGAGGGCCCGCGCCAACGCTTCCATTTCAAGGCCCTCAGCCGGAGTCGCTCTCGAGAAAGGAAGCCTGGTGCTGGTGCGCGAGTCCGAGAGCAGCAGGCATCGCGACGACAGGGGGCGGAAACTTCAATACGACCACTACACAGGCCCTTGGAGAGTCACGGAAGTATTACAGACAGGCCTTAGCATGCAAGTAACGATGCGAGGCAGAAAACAACGCACCCGAAATGTGTCCACAGCACACGTAAAGCCATACTTGTTAAGGAATTAGTAGGGTATTAGTCCGTTTGACCACTTGCACAGGTTAACCGATAGCTTACCCAAACTAAGCCTTATAACACTCTCCCCCCCTGAAACGGCGGGATAGCAGGTCGGCCGGATATACGGCGGACCTCTGTCAATATCCAAGCCGTTTCATTTCCTGGGGATACCAGGGAGAGTATTTTTCAAGTTTGACATGGGAAAATCTGAAAAGTTTATTATTGTGGATGGTGGGGATCGAACCCACGACCCAAAAACCCATGGTCCTGCCGACGACGCCATTTGTTAAGGAATTAGTAGGGTATTAGTCCGTTTGACCACTTGCACAGGTTAACCGATAGCTTACCCAAACTAAGCCTTATAACATACTACCTCCGACCTCTTTCTCTCAGATATTCACTAGCTGACGAGTTTGCGCAGTATGCTTGGGGTTCCGGTTTCAAAAGGGCGTTGGAGGCGGTGAACTCTTCGCATTTTGACTCTCTTGTTAGTTGTCACCGAACAAAATCCCCATCCGGTGTCGCTAGGTGGGAATACAAGGGGAGGTCGAATGATGGGGTAGAGTCGAGCTGGTTGTCTGAGAATGAGATGCTAAAGAGTTTCACCTTCTTGCAGCTAGATGGCTTTATTGCACTATGGCATTTGTACAACCCCCAATCTGCGAGCGATTCAGTTCCCGTCTCAGTCAAGCCTCGTACCCCTCTCTCTCGCCGTCAAGCCTTGACCCTGTTCCCAATAGGTTCCACCATCTGGAAAGACTTTGGCGGTGGTCTCAGACTGCACGGGCAGGTGTACGACTACAGAGACCGCTACTGGCGAATGCGATACAGCGACCAGAACTGGGAAGAACTGACCCGCCGCGAGTTGGAGCAGTTGCAGAGATGAAGAGCGACTACCGACTCGACGAGACGAAGAGCTGCCTTCTCCAATGTTTTACGATTGTACCTTGACAAGGGGGGAAGCGGTGTCGGGGGGAATATCGTTTTGTTGTGGGTTAAGACGGGAATCACTCGTGCACCAGCCGGCCGGGTGTAGAACAGTATAGGGCAGCAAGATGTGTGTTATTTTACAATAATGCGATAACGTTGTGAACGCTGTTGTACTTGGGTTGTGTGTGAGTGTTGGAGTTGAACTCCTTTTTTATTTCTTGGCAATGCTTTATGAAGGGTGCGAGATACTGTTGGTATGAAGTCTCTTGAACAGTGACGAGTCTGTATTCAGTGGTTGGTTAGGGCTTGAATTTGACGGGCGAACAGGTGGTTGTTTTTTAGAGGGCTGCATACTACGTGCCGTTGTAGTCCTTCGATTTCATGCCACTTGATATATTTAGGATTCCTGGTGTCAAATGCTTTCTTATTTCATTGATATCTGGCATCAGCACCCTGCTTATGCCCAACGTTTCGGATATATTTAGCTATTAGTGCTTTGGCAGTATTTTATTTACCAAAGTGGCACATCTTGTTAGTGGATTATAATGTATGTGAGCAGACTCAGAAAAAGTAGATGGGTCAGACCCGTGGAGTTACGTGCTGCTTCCCTGCACGCTAACTTCGTTCACATACGGACTTTTAGCCATCGAATAGTGGCCAGGCGATCAAATACGCATTAAAAAGGCAGGGGTGAGGGTTTTTATCGAGGATTTCCCTCTTATGGCTCCTGTGTTTTCGGTTTGTTAGCCTATCTATCCGGAGGTCATTATTTTTGTCAAAAAAAAAGCGTTGCGGCTCTTTACCCTCGGCTATACAGTCACAAGATTGCTGTAGCATATTGCTCTTGTCATCGCATTATGCTAGGGGGGATGCTACGGTTCCGTGACAGTTTCAAGAGTTACTATGACAGGCGTTTTTGTGATAGTAGGGGCCGCGCTATTTATGTCCCCTCCCTTAGTCGGGTGTGGCTGCCCCACCCAGACACAATTCCTTTCGGTTCACGTTCATAAACCTTCGGATAAGCAATCAAGTTACCATTGTCACACTACTTTCTTGGGAAGCTTCACATCCTGAGCACCTGCACAAGGGACTTGCTCTCTCTCTCCGAGGAACGCACAAGCGCCTTCTGAACTCGGTCGTATCGGTCCTTCGGAGGCCAGTCATTATGAATACCTGAGGCGTGCTACAGATATAGGCTTTGTGTGGACCTTGCGATGCTAGGAGGCTAGATACCCTCGTCTACTTCGCCATGAATATCCCCGCATGTCTCACCCTGACTCCAGACAGACTTCACGTCAAGGTTCCGATTCGTGACATAAGTCTCATTACTCACGCCTGGAGAAACCGACTATACCGCTTGCCACCCAAGAAAGACCACCACGTATATATTACACGTAGTATCTGTCACTACGCATACGCACGACAGACGCAAGTCAATTGGAGAAAAGAAACGAAGAAAAGAAGAGAAAAGAAAGGAAAGGAAAGGAAAGAGAAGAAAGCGAAACAAAATAAAACAGTATTAATAGTAGCACAGTTCATGACTCCACGTCAACTGTACGTATGTACTCGAACGGCTTTCTTTTCCTGCGAGTAAAAATTACATCAATATTCACATCAATCTGGTAAGAATTTCGCCGCGTTTCAACCATCCAATTGGTCGTACTCACAGCTATTAATAACGTTATTAATTTATATTTTTTATATAATCGGTTAAAATATCTGTCACATATTGATTTATTATGGAAAACCGTCCTGTTGACCCTGACAACATCAAGGGGAGTCACCGACATATATATTTCATGAGGATCAAACATATAGCACGCGAACGACCTTCCGTAAATTTTGTTGTGCAACTACTACTGCTTGTATATTAGTGAAACATAGATGCACCACGCAGCTTGCAAAAAGCTGAGTTTCAATCATTTAATAATCGGTTGTACTCACAGCTGACGTTTTCAATTTTTACAAAATAATGACACTCACCATATATATATATTGATAATTACGATAGTACGTGGTAATGCCTGAACTAAGTAACAACGTTATTAATCTTAGTGACTTTATAACAAAAACATTCTTCCTCGTACACTATTTCAACCATTCAAACGTTTGTACTCACAGCTAACGTTTTTCAATTTTAATAAAACATAATATTTCATCGTCTATTCGATTGTAGTTTAGTGGACTGAATGGTTATTATGCAATAATACAAGAGCTCCGCATGAGTGCCGGCATTCGCTAGCACCCATGCTCCGGGTAGGGAAGGGCAGCACTTCGACTTGTTCGATTCAATGCCGTTACCACAGAACACATAGTCTACGCGTGTAGAATATGTAAAGTAATGCCAAGAGATCGATATAGACTAACAGTGGATTGCTTACTACTTCTGCCGTTTTTTCGTGAATCCGATTCCGAACCCACGCAGACTGACCCTCTAGTGTGGCCACGAAGAGACGTTTCGAGTGTGTTTGTTTTGGCTCAACCAAGCATCCAGGGCCAAAAAGGGGGTGGTCATGTATGCGGCATTGTCTCTACGTAGCCACTGAGAGGCGCGTACTGAGCCACAGCTTCTGCTACACCATGCATGATAGTATCTAGGTCCGAGGCTCGCAGACCGACTGTCTGTGTGCATATTCTGATCGTGGAGAGACTTGCTGATGGTATTCTAGGCGTGAAACACGGTGTCGCTGCCTTCGTCATTCAATTCCTCGAATGCTATTATAATGCTGCTACTTGTTGCTATCCGGTAGATAGAGTAATAGTACTACGCGATAGCACTGCACTACAAATTTGGCAGTTAAGAATTTCAGGCTCGAGTTTTGGACGGAAAAAAAAACATGTATTTCCTGGTAAGGCCTTTTTGTCTGATCGCTGATCGTTCATTGGCCGGGGATCGTACAAGAAAAAAACCGTCATATGGGGACGATAGGGTCCCATCCCACGATCACAATCCATCCACACACACATATACATCTCCGACAACACGGGAACGGACACGGATATCACCAGGATTGATATACCTCCCCGTGCAGTGTGGAAATAATCCCCAACCCCACCTACCGGCCGATCTCTGATTGGCATGGGGTCGTATATTATAGAGTCGGGTTCACGGGACGATAGGGTCCCATCTTCGGTCCGGAAGTCATTCTATATCTCTTAAAGTTAGACAAACCGGGGAATAAAACCGAGTTCTCTCGGTTCGTCACCGCCCCTCACGGCGTGGAAAGCCCAACTCCGTTGGCTAAAATCGCTGATTGGTTCGAGCTCCACGCGCCGCCCCACACCCTAGGAGGATTATAGAGGCTCATATTATGGTATTCCCCTGGGAGCCTAACAAGGCGTAAGATATGGGATACGGCTGGATGTAAAACGGTTTCACATTACTTTGAAGGCATGTACGTATATGAAAAAGGGGGTGATGATTTTGCCTCGCGGAATTGAACGCTATTCAGTTCGTCCGTGGCGTGTGTGGAACTTATACAAGAGCTTATCTAGTACAAGTTAGTGACCAACGTGGAACCTGCCTAGTAGAGAAACCTGCCTAGTAGAGAAACCTGCAAAGGGTGATCTGTGTCTGTAACAGCCCCTTAATCTTGTTATACATGGCGTCGTCGGCAGGACATTCTCTGTTGATGTGCTCGGGGCGGCAGCCAAATGCAGCCGAGGGCGCGAAACGCGCGGCGGAGGGTCGACCCGAGAGGAATACGTCCGCGGAACCCTGCCGGGTCCGAAACCACAGTCAACGGCAGGCTGCGCGGCGCCGGCCGCAGCGGCTGTTCTTCGGCACGTCCGAGGGGAGATGCGGCCCGTAGGCGGCAGTGCCACGGAAGCCTCCGATGGGGGTGTAGGGGTCCTCGGGGGTAAGTCTGGAGGGGTAGCCCCGGAGAGCACCGCGAAAACCGGGGTGAGAGTGGCGTCGGCCGCGCGCCAATAACGACGCAGGCCCACACGGCGAGAGAGCTCGTCGACTGTTCAGCCCGAAAGAATTGGACGCTCAAGCGGACGCTCGTCGAAGTTCGTATGGGAGCGGATTGGCCGAATCCCCCCCAGGAACGAGGGGCAGAGCCCTGCTCGCAACCAACGGCGGCCGCGCCACCCGCAAGCATCTGCTCCAAGACGTCACGGCGGATGAAAGTCTGGGGGGAGCCAGTGTCTAGTAGCGCGACACAATCAAAAACTGCAGAGGCGGTGGTTCCGCTATGCACGGTAATTTTGGTGGTAAAAGAGGCGTCGTCGACCGTAATCGTGCCTCCGACGAGGTCCGGGGCGTGCTCGGGGAGCGAGGTCGTGTCCGCGGGGGTGGGCGCGGCGCAAGAGGCGACAGCCAGCACATCGCTAATCTGTGGAAGTGGTAGCTCTCGCGCCTGTCAATCCTGCCATTCGCTGGAGTGTTGTGTACCCTTTTTCCCGTCTTCCGTTCTTCGTTTGAGGTTTTCTGCTGTAGCATTTTTCGCGAGGTTTCGTAGCCTCGCAGGGTAGAGGTGTGGGAGTAGGTTGTGAAGAGCCGCATGTTCGAGTCATGTTCTAGATCGGGGAACCGGTGCTTCCCCGAATCTTCCATATTTCTGCATATACGGGTCATCAGGGTAGGCTAGTGTTATGGTATTCCCCTGGGAGCTTAACAAGGCGTAAGATATGGGATACGGCGGGATATAAAAGGGTTTCACATGCTTTTGAAGGCATGTGCGTATATGAAAAAGGGGATGAGGCTTTTGCCTCGCGGAATTGAACGCTATTTAGTTCGTTCGTGGCGTGTGTGGAACTTATACAAGAGCTTATCTAGTACAAGTGAGTGACCACCGTGGAACCTGCCTAGTAGAGAAACCTGCATAGGATGGCCTTTGTCTGTAACCTCTCCTTAATCTTATTATACTCACCAAACAATGGGGGGCAGTTCCGTCGCACACGGGGGAGATAGAGAGCCCCACCCCCGGTTCACACATCCTCATAATATCTATAGCTCCAACAACGCGGGAACTAGCTAGCGGGAACTATAACGATGATCTTCTGCCGGGTCGATACCTCCCCGCACGGCGTGTCAACCCCAACCCCATCGGCATATTCGTGATTGGCTGGTAGTCATTGACTCAATAAGCTCACGATTGCTCCGACCAACTCGGGTTTTCTCGCATATTCGTCAAACATTTGCAATGCTAACGCAATTCGACCAGCTATTTGCATGATAGGTCGCACAAAAAAGCGATGTTAAGCCTGCATCAGGTTGGCGTGCCGAGCAAGCACGCTCAAAACGAGGATGAGAGAAACACTTGTCATTGAACGGCAACAACAGCAGCACCAAATGCGATATGAACGGACGAGTTATAGAGCGATTTGCATCGAGGATTCAGCCCCCCCCGGATAGAAGTACAATTTCAAACAAAAATAAGTTGTTCAGATCAAAGCGATACAATGAATGGAACCAAAAGACTGGCACAACTCGAGCACAATGACCGCAGAAAAAAGCCTGAAATGAGGCCGAACCACTGCGCATTTGACTCGTGTAGTGGTCGAATAATCATAAAGTACTATCTGCATAACGCACTAGAGATGATCAATCAGCAACCATCAGCAAGGAGCACGTCAAGTAGGAAGCAACACCAAATTATTTGCCAGTTACGTACCAACACGACCGTTTTTTTTTCCAGTTGGCCGCGGCAAACGACCAAAACAGCAACGGAGAGACAGGGGCACCACAGCAACAACAAAGCACCCCTTCCACATCGCCTATACTTCTCCATCGGGTCTTCTAGAGGGAAAGAACCACCCGCCGACGCGATACCGGGACGAATGCATGCCACTGGTTTCGTAGGTGAATACCGTCTACTGCTACAACTACGACCTTCGCGTGGCGCCGCTTAACAACAGAAACGATGTTCCCCCTTGTTGTTTATGTCGAAACGTTCTTCCCTGTTTTTGGTACACCCTCCCCGTTCATGATAGAAGTCAGACAAAAAGCGTCTGTGCAAACAGAGCATCAGTCAGTGTGTGTGCTGTTACTCGTATATTACTTGCACGAGTATGAACTGTGTCGATGTGCCCGAACTACCAAGCTCGAGGCCGGGGACGCAGCCACTCGTAAACTGCTGCTGGGTGGCGTTTTGCTTTTTCTTTCGCAGTAATCGTGTCACTTCCTCCTCTTGTTAGTCATGCATGCGCTTGTCGCGTCTATATCCATGTACGTACGTACGTGCGTACGTACCTACCGAAATTCAATAATTAAATGCACTACTACTATGATACCTACCGCGGTACCATGGGGATTTTTTTACAGTAAGTACTATTTGTTTTGGGACAAAATATGACGCCAATTTGGAAGTAATTTCTTGCCAAGTTTTATCTTATCAACCTCTCCATTTACATCAAGATCCGGAGAATAACTCGAGAGCACCGGTCGAAATATAATTTTTTGCGCACTTTTCGCTTGTCTCGCTCAGTGTCCATCCACGTTCACGTCGAGGTGATAAGCAAGGGCGAGGGGCGTTGGAGCCGCCCCCCGAAGGTGACGCTTTCGAACGAAGCAAGTTGGCCGGGAAATTCCAGTTCCGATCATCCCATACTGAGGCCGAGACAAAAAAAAATCCTGACCGAATCCAAAAAAAGAAAGATCATACATTACCAGGCGGGTGATATAAAGGGGTGCCTTCTTGCTGCAACCGTCGCATTCGTCCACTTTAAGGGTTTATAGTTTCCGCGCACATATTGAAATGCTCGCCCCCCTCCCCCCCCCCCCCGATCCCTCTTGTTCAAACGCCCCACCTGAAATCAAAATCTACCAGAGTAGTAAACACTACCAGCCAGCTGATATCATCTCATTATCCATCTAGCCATCCATGCCGTAGCTCCAACTAATCTACACCCTCCGCCCCCCCCACCCCTTTTGTTCCCCGCCCAGTTCGTTCAAACGCCCCACTTACAATCAAAATCGGCCAGAGTAATAAACACTTCTAAGCAACTGATATCACGTCATTATCTTTCTAGCCATCCATGACGTAGCTTTCATTCATTCCCCCTCCCCCCCTCCAACGCTCCCTCCTTCCCCACACCCCGCACGATCGCCTAGACCCAGCACCGCGCGTATAGCAAGGCCCTACATATATGATTAATACGCGCGATCGGAGGATCACACACAATGCTGCGAAGATCAGTGTCGACCAGATCCTTGATCTCATAGCTGGAGTGTATTTTAATATCATGTGTGACCTAAACCTCTTGAAAACCCTCCCCCTCCCCCCCGCCTTTTTCTTTTTTCTTTTTTCCCTCGCTTTCTCTTGCTTAAACGCCCCACCTAATATCGAAATCCGCCAGAGTAATAAACACTTCCACGCTCTGGATATCGCCTCGTTATCGTTTTAGAGCCGTCCATGCCGCTGCTGCAATTCCCACCTGTTCGTGATAGCGGCATGTATGTATCAACTGTACTGCAGTGAAACTCTGATTGGTTGGTTTGAATAGCAGAACTGTTGATCGTATGTTGTTGTACCAGAATACTCTTCTTGTGGTGCTACGGTACTTCGGTAGATTGTACATGTGCACGAGTTATACATCGGACCGTAGTGGTGTGTACGGTACGTTGGTATGTCGGTACGTTGGACACATTGACGAGTAGGAACATTCCTGTAGTGTTGCTAACACGATATAGCTTGTCTCAACGAACAGCCTAGCAATAAGTTACAGTTGCATACGTTGTGTCACGGAGGTAAGTTACAGGGATCGTCTCGTGGTATCACCCACGAGCAGTCCCACGGGTATGTACGAGTAGGCACTATGCGAGGAGGTTTAGGTATTCGACTACGAGCGGTTGTTACTGGGCTGTGGAGAGTTGGCTCACATGACCCACTCCACTTTCTGACCTGTCTTTCCAGACATTGGTCTCTCTAATATAATACCTTTCTCCAGAAGCCACTGATTTACCAACACCACCCACCCCCGCCCCCAACGCCCTCTCCTTCCCCACCACCCGCACCATCGCCGAGACCTAGCACCACGCGCATAGCAAACCCTTACATCTATGCGACCTAAAGCCCTCCCCCCCCCGCCCCCCGCCCCCCCCCGGCACATTCCCCCCCCCCTCCCCCACAAGAAGGATTTATAGTTTCCACGCACACATTGACCTGCCCCACCCGTCCCCTCCCCCCCCTCCCCCCCTCCCGCCCCCCTTTTGATCAAAATCAGGCCCCCACGTCCTTCAAAACTCCGCCCTCCCCTCACCGGTTATTCGACTTACAGTATTCACTTGATAAACTGATGCATTTCCTTCCACAGCTGTCAGATTTTGTCCCCCTCAGAAACGGGCTTTATAGTTTCCGCACACAGACTGACTAACATCACCCTGTTGACCCTGATAGCTACACTGTAGTTGCAAGGGGAGTCGCCGACCTATATCCTTAATGAGGACACACAACCCGTAATACGCGCGATCGGAGTATCACACACAGCTTGCAAAGATGAGTTTCGACAAAATATTCGATCTCACAGCTGGATTTTATTTTAACTTTTATAATATATTTATACACCTACTTGTACAATGAATGATAATCTCAACCCACCTGTTGATCATATCATGTACTAATACTCCGCCTTCTATGCCTTCTAAACTATGCGGTGCTGTTGACCACATGTCATATAATACTACCATGTTTAATATTACAATACCTACCCTCTATGCGGGTTTTATAGTATCAGTGCACAGAATGGTTGTGGAAAATCGTCATGTTGACCCTGACAACATCCAGGGTCGAGTCACCGAGCTATATCCTTCACGATGACAAAATATACAGGGCTTCTCATGGGTCATGACCCGACCCGCGGGTCGAGTCAAGGGGGTTTCAAAATCTCGCGGGTCGGGTCATTATATTTTAAAATCTCATTGGTCGGGTCGGGTCGGGTCAAGAGGTTTCAAAATCTCGCGGGTCGGGTCGGGTCGGGTCAAGAGGTCTTCGAAATCTCGCGGGTTGGGTCAGGTTATGACCCACGAGCCATCATGACCCGCGAGATGTTTTCGGCTGATCCGCGGGTCAAACCCGCGGATCTGGCCCGCGGATCCGCATTTTTCAAACTTTGCAGCTGTGGGCCATTGCCGTGCAGGCGCCCCGCGGGTCCGTAAGTCATACAAAACTTACCGCTTCCTGCCTCTCTCGTGCCGATGCTCCAATCATATGCCATCACAGCGTGTACAACAATCACCAGGCAGTACCCCAAGCTACTACTCGTACCAAGGCATACAGTGTGTGATGCGAATCCCGTGCCGGCTGAAGCCGTAACGGTAGTATTAGTCATAATACGGTCATACCAGTACAAAATGTGACCAAACGTAAAAAGGCAATGGCAGTCGTCGTCGAAGCAGCAGCACCAGCACCAGCACTGGCAGCAGCAAGCACCAGCAGCAGATCCCGGATTCTCGCGGATCGCAGCCCCTGCTGACAGATCCACCGCCCCAGTTGTGGGCTTGCTGCCGGAGGCGGCTCAGCTAGGCTGCTTGCCGGGGCTGAAGACTGCACAGATAGAAGATGGATACAACAGTAGTAGTATTAATAATAGCTAGCTCGAGAATTATCATACCAGTAGTACGAAATGTGACCAAACGCAAAAAAAGCAAGAGCAGTCGTCGTCGAAGCAGTAGCAGCAGCAGCAGCAGAACTCTGGCAGCAGCAAGCATCTGCAGCAGACAACGCATGCTCGCGGATCGCAGCCCCTGCTGACAGATCCACCGCCCCAGTTGTGGGCTTCAGCTAGGCTGCTTGCCGGGGCCGGAGACTGCATAGATAACTAGCTCGCTCGTCGGGTCGCTCGTCGGGTCGACCCGGTGGTCTAGCGCTACGGGCGTGCCTGATTGCCCATGCGTGTGAGTTGCGTTTCTTTGTCATTTTTCGCGCGCACACCACAAAATGCTGCTGCAAACAATACCGGTAGGAAAAAGCACAGAACACGACATCCTGGGAAAAGTACGAGAGACCAAGGATCATCCAACCGACCGACGTATACATGCTTTGACCTGTGACTTTTCGACTTTGACCCGTGAGAAATGTCACGGGTCAAGTCGACCTGACCCGCATGAAACCCGCATCTCGCGGGTCACCCGGATTGTGGCGGATCGGGTCGGGTCGGGTCGGGTCGGGACGATTTCAAAATCTCGAGGGTCGGGTCGGGTCGGATCAGGAGGTTTTCAAAATCTCGCGGGTCGGGTCGGGCCGGGCCAGGAGGTTTTTTAAATCTCGGGGGTTGGGTCGGGTCGGGTCGGGTCAAGACGTCTCGAAATTATCACGGGTCGGGTCGGGTCAGCTGACCCGGCCCGACCCGACCCGACCCGACCCGACCCGACCCGACCCGACCCGACCCGACCCGACCCGACCCGACCCGACCCGACCCGACCCGACCCGACCCGCGAGATTTGACCCAACCCGTGAAAAGCCCTGAAAATATAGAACACGCGCGAACGACATTCCGCAAAAATTGTGAAGCTGTGTATTAACAACCAGGTTTAATTCACCAACACCATACTTGTATCATAAATGAAACACCGATCTAATGTACCACGCAGCTTGCAAAGTTGAGTTTTAACCATTCAATCGGTCGTACTCACAGCTGATGTTTTTTTTGTTTTTTTTTCAATTTTTTATACTCCAGTATTTTATACGTCAGCTGTGAGCACGACCGATTGAATGGTTGAAACTCAACTTTGAAAGCTGCGTGGTACATTAGATCTGTGCTTCGTTTATGATATGGTGTTTGTGAATCAAACCTGGTTGTTCATATTTGTAAATGTAAGGGCCCGAATTAACGAGGAACTTGCCAAATCGACGATCGATTATTTTTGTTTTTATCATTGGATTTAATTTGCATCTGATTGATCAAAAAATGAATCACCAATCAGGCATTCTCAGAATTATTACGAAAAATCAAGTTCAACAAAGAAGTAAAAAAAGACTTTCTCGGCCGAATTTAGTCGAAAATCGAAATTCAATTCGGGGAGTTTGTCCACCTAGACATGGCATGTTCTATGTAACCGAAGTCGGCCACGCGAATTGGTGCCGTGTCGTCGGCTGATTGAGAGGCGAGAAGCCACTATTGCGAGAGGTGGGACCACCGGAGCAGCCACAGCGCGGCCTCCGATGGTCCTTAGCACAGCGTAGACCGCCTGCAACGCTTCGAAAATAATCGATACCGCCGCAAACCCAGTTTTTCGTCGCCCTACATTTCGAAAGTTACACGACCAACTACCACGTAACGACTTCGCTTAGAAGTTTGACCGCTATATTCCCGTCGCTGCTGCCCGTGTCGGGCGGCGGGGTGGCGCCAGCCCATCCAAGAGACGCCTAGAGCCATAGCCTCCAAGCCGCTGCCGCCAAAACAATCTGCCGCTCGCCGCGGCGATCCGGGGAGGACGCGAGCCATCGCTCTCCTCGGTCGTTGCCCACGGGTGTTCGTTGACCCTTTTGCGTTTTTGTAATCCTAGGACGCACTACGCCGTTTCTTGATAAGAATCAGAGTTGAATTTTTCGTGTATTGTTTATGAAATCAAAATAAAAAAATCGAATTACGATTTTCCGTGCTCTTCGTTAATCTGGGCCCTATGGAACGTTGGGTTATTAGCAGTTGAATAATAACGGTTCATATAATTTCGGACGTAGTAGTGAGACGGCATAAGGACGGGTTTCATATGATTGTGAATACCCGAACGGCGATTATATTTTCAGACAGAGTGGGATTAAAAAGGAGGCGCTCAAGCAAGACTCCACGTACCCGGCATGATGACTAGAGTACCTCCTCGAGGAAGCTGTGAGCGCTGCGAGGCGTCAGGCCGATGAATCCCTGGCTGCGCTGAGTGAGCGACGACAGTCACGCGCTACGTAATTGTCTGGCCTGCTGGTGTGCCGCAGAAAATAGTATAGCACGCCTATTATTGCTTTCGGTAGCCTCTCTACGTCCGCACTGATACTGCGACAACTCGAACAACCGCAATAACGCAGCAAATCAAGCCGTATCTACGAGGTACGAGGTTTACCACTCGGGATTTGGTTTACTACACCGGGATTGCCGCGCCTTGGAAAGGAGGGGGCACCGGCGTTTTCTTTGCTCCAGGTACTGTCGCGCACACACGCACGCATACACGACACGCATACAGAAGCAGCTGCGTTGAAGTGTGGATGCTGTTGTTCCACGGCGGCCACAACGTACAGAGTTTGATGAACTCTGTGTGGTACAGGCACGCAACAAACATATTATTCTTATGAGCAAGGCCGGCGTTTCAGGCGCCTTTCGAAACGTACGGGTAGACCCCGCCCAGTCACATAAATTATTTCACCTAGTGGGGGACCTGATAGTAATCGACTTCAGATTAACGTGCGGGTGGTCGGGGTCCCCGGGGTTCTGAGGACGTCTAAGCCGCGGCCGCCGAACACGCACACTGCACCACCACGCTAGAGTCCGCACGGTTGCTTGACGAAGGCGAGAAAATGATGGCACATGTAAAGCTGGCGGAGAGGCGTGGGAGGAAGAAAACCCTACTCCGGTACCCCCGGAGACCGAAAAACTCAGACCGCACCCTGGAGGAAAGTTCCTTTTTTTTTACCACGGTGTATGTAGACGACTTCTTACTTGTAAGCGTGCAAAAGGCAGACGGCGATCGTTCCCCCCTAATAGCATCGGCCTCTGTAACATCGGATTGCGCGGACGGCTGTTCGGACCAGATGATGGAAAATAACAGAACCACGTGCACGCCGTTCGCCTGGGCCGCGGGTTCCATGCCGACTCCTCGTTTGGAAGTGGGCCATAGACCACGAACTCATGCGAGTAGGCGAGTCCCTTAGCGCCCCGTGTTACGCGGCGATAAATCGCCCCCCTAAGCGACACTATCTGTCAGACGCGAACTTCAAAGTGGTCGGCGGATACCGCGTAGAGCGAAGGGTGTGCTGGCGGTACGATTTACCTGCGGCGCTGATAGCTGATCCTAAACGTAAGGCGGAACGCCGAGAGACATGTACCGTTACGATATACCTGCTTGGATTTGTGGGAATGGCGGTCATAGCCAGCGCAATGCTTGAATTAGTAGGCGACTACCCGTCGATCGAAGATGTGCTGTGACACCGCGGCGGCAGTATCGTGGATCTACAAGTACGACGGGGCCAGGGACAAAGGGGCGGGCCTAATTATGAGAATGTTGGGACGCCTCGAAATCACAGGCAGGTGGAGTCACACGCCAAGCACATCCCTGGCACCCAGAACGTACTGACAGACGGCATATCGTGGTGGCCACGACGCGATATAGGTCGAAAGATCAGGAAAGTAACTAACACAGACGATTGGTCGGAGGGGCCCATCAGGGCAAAAGGAGAAGGAATATTTCCGTTAGTGCTAGAATCTTCGTGTATTGCCCACGAACACGACGAAACATTATGGAATCTCATGGCAAACGGACCGGGGGGCGCGTAACGGCCTAGTGCTTTGCCGCACATGCGGAACGCCCCCGTCGCACACCAACTTTCTGCCTGCTGTCGTGTATCGTGCGGCCTCGCGCTCAGGATCAGGGAGCACGGAAGAGATAGCGCGTTTGGTCGAGACCCTCGCGCTAGCGTCGGTCGGGGAAAGCACCCAGAGAAACTACTTGGGAAAGTGGAACATCTGGGTGAAAGAGAGGAACGCGCAGGTAAAGGGGCGTTGGTTGCATGCGCTAGCGAACCAGGACCTGGTCCTGGCAGAAGTGTTGGAGTTCATGGCGTGTCGGTGTTTTCGTGCACAACAACCAACAGTCCACGGTAAGGGCGTTATTGGCGGCGATTAATCACTTTCACAAGATGTACGCGGGTTGGGAGCTGCCGACCTCGCACTGTATGGTCGTGGCTGTAGCAAAAGGGAGTGGCAGAGCGCACGGAATGACCACGAAGAGGAATCCCTGTAGGTTGCCCTTGACGTGGTCCATGTTGTCTCAAGGGAAACGGGTAGTTACAGCCATGGAGGACGGGGGTCGAGTCATGTGGTTGGGCCTCGCGTTGTCGTATTTTCTGTTGCGCAAAGCGTCAGAGTTGTGGGCCTACGCGAACGGGCAATTAAATCCGGGTTTTGCCTGATCCGTAGCAGCTTGACCTTTTTCCGCGGAGATACACAGCTCACGTTCGAACACCGTTCGTCCGCGCACGCGGTGCAGGTGCGGTTCTTGGCCTCCAAGAATGACCAGAAGTAGAATGGGCTGTACAATCACTCGCACGCGCGCTGCGGGCACAACGGCAGGGGGGGTCAGGTTGGGGGGCGCGTTCGAAGCAGTACTCGAGTTGCTCGACGTGCACCCCCAGCTCCCCGGGGAGCCCTGCTAACCGCCAGGTTGACGCCCGGCGGATGGCAGGTGTTCACGCGTACAAAAGCGGTAGTAGCGTTGAGACCTATGGTGGGAAGCAGCGGGAGATACCCCGCTAAGTACGCCCTGCACTCGGGAAGAATAGGGGGGAGGGGGGCAACTAGCCGCCCAGGGGATGCCTGAGTTGAAAATCCAAAGGGCAGGGAGGTAAAAATCGCGGGCTTTTATGACATGCGTGCGAGCGGCGGGGGAAGGAGCAGAGCACGTAACCGCCGCCCCCGCGAATACAAGTCAAGATAGGGTTAAAGAGATGTAGAGCGCTCGGGACGCCCGTCATGGTATCAGGATTGCCTTATGGAGTGAGAGTTACTTTGCCCCGCAGGGGAAGGAGCGGGGCATAAGCTGTTTTCGGGTTAGCCTGATACTTTTAAGTTTTTCTTCGTAAGGTTTTTTTTTCGTAGGGGGTAAAAATATATCAGCGCCCCTCATGGGGGCGAGGGGGGTTGCGGTTTGCCGCAGCACCTCCACTTTCTATTGTAGTCCGGCACGGAATGTGCTGCCTTCGACAAATTAATGACCAGATTTCTTGAGCTATAATAAATAAAAACCTGCAACCTAGCGTATATTAAGGCCGGTGACAATGGAAGGCCAAAAGTTTGAGAATCCCGAAGACCCCAGCCAAACTTTGCCTGAACGGTCGCCTGTGGACCCAATTTGGTAGAATTATCTTTTTTTACTTTCCAGAATTCCGGAAAAAAACGATTTCTTTCTCGCGGAGATCTTGGCCAGCATCGGCCTGAGAAATTCTCAAGCAGATCTTGGATTAGACGCGGCACAATTTCATGTTCTCCACACACTTCGTTCGACGAAATCAACGACAGCGTTGTGAACTCTGAACGTGGCGAGCTCGTTAGGCGCTCCGACCCGCCCTTGGTGTACAGCGCTCACTCTGCGGCCGGTGATTTGTGGCGGGCGCCGATCAGGCGTCTGTTACAAGCATATTTGGCGGCTGGTGTATAGGAAATTGATACAAAAACTCTCTATCGTCTCCCAACGGACGAAAAACAGAATTTTGAGAGGATGTGATGGAAGACCACAGGACAACACAGCCTCTCACGCCCTAGGGCATGGATCGAGATGAACTCTTCAGCGCTGTCACCTACACTCATGTGGCCTTTTTTGGAACCAAGAGGAGTAACCATGGGTTGTCTCCATCTCGAGATCGAAGGTCAATAGTGTTCGGTGGGCAGTGTTGATCAAAGCTCGATGAAACATAGACAAACTGCCCTGTTGGATCGCATGACCGAAAAAAAAGCCAGAAAAAAAACATTTTAGTCATGTTTTCCCCATAGCGACGTTTACCCGGAATATTTCAACAAATAACCCCAAAATACGTTTGCAGACGTTTTGGCCAAACTATCGGCTTTCCATTATTATTGTCATCGGTCTAAAGACCAGCTTTATTATTTTTAATTAGGCCACTGTTCATGGCACCCCGATGTAGCCATAGATATTGATCTATACAAGATTCGCCTAACGTAAGATCAATGTGGAGATGTGGAGACAAATGTTGGTTCTGACAATTTCCAACATCGGTAACACCGAAAAAGGGTGTCTCGTCCCGATCTCTGATCTTTCTCCTTGACGGACGTCCGTCGAGGAACTCTCCCCACAAAAATTACCATGTGCAAGTCTTCGTGTACATTGACGGGTCAGCACTCTGCTTCGGTAGTCCGTCTACCGATGTATTTGGTGTGTAATATAAAAACGAAGTGCTACTACGAGTATTAAATACTAATATTCCCTATCCACCGGAGGATGAAAAAATAAACCTAAAAAATAAAAGTACCAGGTACGAGCACATTGGGCGCTGCCGCTGACGACGCTGCTCCTGCTGCTGCTGCTATCACGAGTCAACTACATGCTGCCACTGCTTTGTGATAGCCGACGCGACCGCCACCCTGTCTACTTCTGTGGTGTTCATGCCAAGCTCGCAACAGCGCAAGGATGACACACCTCCTCCTTTTCTCATTGTGTGCAGAAGAGAGGAGTTCCCATAGGCTCTGCGTGGTCGCGGCCGGGAGGAGGCACCGGAGGACGGCGGAACAGCACACAAAGGCCTTCAGCGAGGGACGGCTCGTCCACCTTCTCCCCTGAACCGGCGGTGGCGGTGGTAGCAGCGACCACGGCCCTCCTAACGAGTGTTATAGGGCTTAGTTTTGGTAAACTGTTGGTTAACCTTTTGCAAGTGGCCAAACGGACTATAATACCCCACTAATACCTTAACAAATGGCGTCGTCGGCAGGACCGATGACCGGCCGATAGAGATGTAACGCATCATGCCGTGGCACGTCGGCTCATCGTGAGGAACGCAGACGCCACGATGATGAACGCCGACGCCGCGAGGATGAAGCCCTCGACCAGGCGAGGGTCGCTGCTACTAATACCCCAATAATTCCTTAACAAATGGCGTCTTCGACGAGCGACAAGACGATTGCAACTAGCATCTGCCTCAAGAGTGTTATAAGGCTTTATTGGGGTAAGCTAGTGATTAAGTGGTCAAACGGACTAATACCCCACTAATACCTTAATAAATGGCGTCGTCGACAGACCATGGGTTTTTTGGTCGCCCTGCCGAACCCTCTGCTCAGTGTCGGGCCAGGGTTCGGGTAAAATGCCGCTGTCTGAGGCGCAGGACTGTAGCTTTTCCGTCGTTGTTCAACTTTGCCCTCCCGACGCCCTCCTCAGTCCAGAGCCGGGGGGCGACCAGGGTACCCTGTTCGCGCGTAACGTGGTACAGGGCTATGTACGGGCCTGTGTGTCATCTTTTAACTTTTGTGTGTTGTATTTGTTCTACTTTGTTTTTCGGCTGAACTCTTCTCCCCGTCGCGGGGCTGTAGGTGTTGCCACCTTCCATCCTGGGGTTTTGTCGTTTCCTCGTCTAACCCCCCGCCATGCCGATGGCCCGCGGAAGGTTTTTGGCGTTATTTCCCCCTTGTATTAGCGCCTGTATTCCCCTCCATATCGACGAGGGCTCGCCTCGCCATAGTACCTTTTTGTGGTTGGTTAGACGTAGAGCCTTTCCTACCCCCCTCCGCCATACCGGCGATATGCGGCAGGTTCTAGAGCCTTTTCTGCCCGCTCCCTGCCACACCGGCGGTACGCGGCAGTTTTTGATGGGTGGCTTTTGCCTTGTTGTAAGGTCTGTTTTTCCTTTAACAGCTTTTCTTCGCGTGTTCCTGGCTCCATAGCCAGACCGTTAGAGGTGTGGGAGTGGGTTTTGAGGAGCCCCATCTTCGACTAATGGTCCAGTTCGTAGAACCGGAGTTTCCCCGAATCTCCCATATTCCTGCATATGCGCCTCATCAGGGTGGGCTAGTGTTAAGATACGGCCTCGAAAGGCCTGTAATTATCCGTATTGAGATAATTTGGATGGGTTTCGTGTGATGAGGTTGGCGTTTTATATTCGGATAGTCAGGAAATAGATCGGAGGCACCCGCCTCCGATCTCAGAAGCCATCCGGGGCTCTGGTGAAATCGATTAAAACTACGTCTCTGCGAAGGCTAAGAAATTGAATACTCTCCGAAAAAAAAAGAAGCATTTGTTAAGGTATTAGTGCGGTATTAGTCGGTTTGACCATTTGCAAAAGGTTAACCAATAGCTTACCCAATCTAAGCCGTATAACACTCTCCTCCCCTGAAACGAAGGGATACCAGGTCGGCCGGACATACGGGCGGACCTGACAATATCCAAGAGGTTTCATTTCCTGGGAATACCGGGGAGAGTATTTTTCAAGTTCGACATGGGGAAAATCTGAAAAAGTTTATTATGGTGGATGTGGGAGTTGAACCCACGACCCAAAAAAACATGGTTTGTCGGCGACGCCATTTGTTAAGGTATTAGTGGGGAATTAGTCCGTTTGACCACTTGCAAAAGGTTGACCAATAGCTTACCCGAACTAAGACTTATAACACTCTCCCCCCCTGAAACGACGGAATAGCAGATCGGCCGGACATATATCCAAGATTTTTTTTTTTCAATCCATAATCTACAACGGGTAATGCATGGACGCATTACCCGTTGTAGATGATGGATGGAAAACCCGTAGTAGATTATGGATGGAAATAAAATGGCTTGGATATATATCCGGCACGCATTACCCGTTGTAGATGATGGATGGATAACCCGTAGTAGATTATGGATGGAAATAAAATGGCTTGGATATATATCCGGCCGACCTGCTATCCCGTCGTTTCAGGGGGGGGGAGGGTTATAAGGCTTAGTTTGGGTAAGCTATTGGTTAACCTTTTGCAAGTATAAGGCTTAGTTTGGGTAAGCTATTGGTTAAACTTTTGCAAGTGGCCAAACGGACTAATACCCCACTAATACCTTAACAAATGGCGGGTTTTTTGGGTTATGGATTCCAATCCCGCCATCCGCAATAATAAACTTTTCCAGACTTTCCCCCATGTCGAACTTGAAAAATACTCTCCCCGGTATACCCAGGAAATTAAACCGCTTGGATATTGATAAGTCCGCCCGTATATCCGGCCGACCTGGTATCCCGCCGTTTCAGGGGAGGTGAGTGTTGTAAGGCTTAGTTTGGGCAAGCTATTGGCTAACGTTTTGCATGTGGTCAAACGGACTAAACCCTACTAATACCTTAACAAATGACGTCGTCGATAGACCGTGGTTCTTTTGGGTCGTGGGTTCCAATCCCACCATCCACAATATTAAACTTTTTCAGAATTTCCCCATGTCGAACTTGAAAAATACTTCCCCGGTATCCCCAGGAAGTGAAACCGCTTGGATATTGACAGAGGTCCGCCCGTGTATCCGGCCGACCCGGTATCCCGCCGTTTCAGGGGGGTGAGTGTTATAAGGCTTAGTATGGGCAAGCTATTGGTTAACCTTTTGCAAGTGGTCAAACGGACTAATACCCCACTGATACCTTAACAGTATGGTATTTACATGTATGCGGTCGTTTATCATTCAAAAACGGCATGTATGTTTTCTTTGATGTTTTTTGTGTGTGTAGCTGGTCCTCACTTTTGATCAAAGCTTGTTCATGAACTACTTCCAGTAGGAACGCGTTTTAGGGGCATTGTAGAAAGTGAAGCACCAGAGAGTGTGTAGTGCTGGTGATAAGATACGACAGCTGATCTTCTTGGTGGTGATTGACTGCTGAGGATCTGATGTGGAGTGTGAACGTTATTTAGATCTGAAGATATCAGGGGTTTCTATTTATTATACTCTTCTGTATTGTGTCATGGGGATTCGGGGATGAAGTTTAGATCGTTTGTTTTCTTGTGTTCGGACCTAATGCAACAACTTCTCTCTCTCGTTTAGCACCTTAATGGTGCTGACCAGCCCCCATTTTGGTCAAGGGGGGACAACCTCTGGTCAACAGACCCTGCCTGGCCTAAGCGTGTCTATACGTGGAAGCTTTCATGGAAGCGGTGGGAGCTTCCATGGAACCGTGGAAGCTTTCGTGGAAGCGATGAGGCTTCCATGGAAGCTTCCACGCTTCCATGGAAACTCCCACATTTCCATGCCGTGGATAATTTCGTGGGGAAGCCTCCATGGAAGCTTTCGTGGAAGCTTCCATGGAAGTTACTTCCACGGAAGCGTCCGTGAAAGCTTCCGTGAAAGCTTCCGTGGAAGCTACAAAAAAACAAGTCTCACGGAAGCTCTCGCGGGAGCTTTCACGGAAGCTTGCGTGGACGTAAATTGCGTTCAAGGAAGATTGCAAAGAAGCTTTCACGGAAGCTTTCGCGCAAGTAATTTTCTGTCCCGGAAGCTTTCATGGAAGTTTTCACGGAAGCTTTCACGGAAGCTTCCGTGAAAGCAAATTTACTTCCACGGAAGCTTCCAAAATGTGTACCTCCATGGAAGCTTTTGCGGAAGCTTCCGTGAAAGCTTCCGTGAAAGCAAATTACTTCCACGAAAGCTTCCGTGAAACCTTCCGTGAAAGTTTCCGCGAAAGCTTCCGTGCAAGCAAATTATTTCCATGCAAGCTTCCGTGGACGTAGCTGCCGTGAAAACTTCCATGAAAGAAAATTACTTCCACGCAAGATTCCGTGAAAGCCTCCGGTACTTCCGCGGAAAAAACAAGTGGATCTTCCATGGAGTCGTCCATGACAGCTGCTCCCACGGAGCCGTGGACAGAAGCAGCGTCCCGGGAAGCTTCCGGAGAAGGGACGAAAGCTTCCACCTAACGAAATGCATGTACTTGCCGGAAAGCTCCCATGGAGGCTACTCGCACGTCCATGTGCAAAACGTTGAAGATACCTGGTATTATAATATCTCCCTCCGGCACTCACACCGAGGGCACGGAAGCTTCGGGTCAATGGGAACCAGTAGTACCATTGTCAAGCTCCCATGGAATCCGTGGAAGAATCTCCCGCGCAAAATTGCATGCGTTTCCACCACCAAAATGAACAAGCAGGCAGGAGGTCCCGCAAAACGTATACCAGGTACATACATGTTGCTAATTGCGGTTAACTACGTAAGCACTGGGGAGTGAGATTAGCCGCGCGACGACCAGCATAAATGGCCAGGCTGCTGTTTGTTTTGGATCGTCACAGCACGGCGGTTACAAAAGTTGTAGTCTAGAGGGTTGCGCATATATTCCTCGGCGTTTTTGTGCAATTTTTCTCTTGAGAGGAGAGCGCTGGCACTCCGCTCTCTCCTCCATATCTCCTCTCTGTCCTCTGATACAACGAAGATAAGAAAACTCGTCAGACCGCGTGGCGGTCAGGGCATTCGGGCTCGGCCTCTGCGAGCACACTAGTGCATTCTTGAAAGTAGGAGTTCTGGTACCAGTAGCCTCGAAGGATTTCTCCACAACAGAAGTAAGGCCCCCACAATGAGTTTCAGCAGCTGAGGAATGAGCTTCAGCTGATGATGGAGAAGAAGCAAGCGTCGATTATGCAAGACATGAAGAAAGAGATAATGGCCGAGCTCATGAGGAACAACAGCCCGTCGGAATCCAGCAGCGCTGCCCTCAGCGCTGCTGTAAGGGGGAACAGCGCTGAGGACAGCGCTGCTGTGAGGGGGAGCCCGCGAGGGGCTGAACCCACTGTTGTACGACAAATTCATGCTACTATTGCTGCTGCTACTGCTGGACGCGGAGCGTGAGGAAATACAACGGCAGCAAGAGAGACGAGATTTAGTGAGGATGCCTCGCGTAATGCTGGAGTGACGGGACGCAGAGAAGCTGCTGCTCCTGTCGAGGTTGTCCCAGCCAGGAGTCAGCCAGATCAGCAAGGGGAGCTGGAGAATGGCGGTCATACCCCGGCGGCGAGTTGGGGGTTGGATATGATAGGCCTCTGTCTAGACAAAATGCTCTCAAAAACGCCGCTGTCCCCTAATTTAGTGGGGAAAAGCCCGAGTTCACTGCCTGGACCGGAGACGCAAAGTGCTACGCGAAAGGAGTAGGTTTCCTATCTGCGTTTGTGTTGGATCCGCCCCAGTACATTCCCGTAGGGTAACTGGATACCGAAAAGTCGGTACTTGTCGACATGGGGTACAGCCACGAAAGTGTGCACATACATGCGCTGGCGTGGAATTTCCTGTCGACGGCTCTCAAGAGCAAGAGCGACGAAACATTTTACACCGGTGTACCTCCCCGAGGGAAACCTGGGACGTTTTCCTTGTGTGGTGCGGCCCTCAAACGACGGGGATCAAATCCGAAGTCTCCCGACGCCTTAATAGTTTTAAGATAGCACCAGGGAGCAACGCTATTGAGGACATGGATAGGATAGGATCGAGGATCTTGCCGCAAAAATGCCTACAGCAGGAATGACCCTTGACGAACACATGCTGTACACAATTTTCGTTAACGCTTTACCTGTCGAATACGAGGTGGAGGCAAGGAACCTTGAATCTCGTGACAGTATCGGTCGCGATGACATCATCAAGGCTGCACGAGAGCGGCATCACCGACTTTCTGGAAGAAGGAAGAAGTGGTCAAATGCTGGCCATGCCGGCCATGCTATGTTCGCCGGCGGCGGCGGTGGTGGCCGCAGAATTAAGGCTGGCGGCGGTGCCCACGGGAAAGGTGGAGGTCGCGGCAAGGGAAAAGGTGGACATTTTCGGAGACAGCTAGGACGAGGGGCTAAAGGCGCCAACGAGGACGGAGGTGGCTCGGCCGCGGCTGCCGGCGGCTATGGCAGCAGCACCAAAGCCGCCGAAGGTGGTGCCTCCGAGGTGAGATGCCACAGGTGTGGCAAGAAGGGCCATTGGATGGTCCACTGCACGGAGGAGCTATGCAGCCGATGCCAAGGATGGGGACATGCTGCTGGTGTCTGCCCCATGTCGAAAGAGGAAGCTGTGATGGCGGCGTCGGACGACGATGGTGATGATACGGTCGAGGCTTCAGCTTTCAAGGTCGGAGAGGCAGATGCATGACTCCCAGTCTCAGGAAGTGGAGGAGTCCGAGGCCGACGACGAGAGCACATCAGACGGAGATGGGGGGCGGGTGAGGGACGAGCAGAACGAAGGTCTGGATCGTCTGGCCGACCTCGACGTGACGTAGGGGTTCGATCTGGACGCGCTCTTGAGGGAGCGCTCACAGGAAACACCTGCCGCCGGCGATGTTCGCGACGAAACAGCCGAGACGATGGACTCGTGTCAAAGGGGCGCGGTGGGCGCCTTCTCGGTCCTGGCAGGGAGGGCGGAGACCGTCTAGACGATGAATTCAGCTCAAGACGCGCGGTGGACGCCTCCTCGGTCCCAGCAGGAAGAGCCGAAAGCGACTCCGGCGCATCAGCAGCCTCCGGCACCGACCAAGGCAACGGCGATGATCCTCCCGCGGTCCTGCCGGGGAGGGAAGCTCACGAGCTCAGTAGCTGGGGACGACTGCCCCCGACAGTAAGAGGCCGGATCCAGAGTCAGAGACAACACCTGGAGGATAAGTCTATTCGACGTATGCTATGGATACAACGTGAGGTCGAGAACGCGATGTCTGCGGGAGTACAAGAGTAGACGGGGTCTGGAAGTAAGCCGGAGAGTACATCCTGAACGGCGGAGGACGCAATAGCCATGACGGCAGGAGGACCTGCTGTGGAAGAAAACAATGGAGAGTTGAGCGTGTGCATGCCGAGTGGTTTCCCGGGAGATGTAGAACCACCTCCGCAGTCCGTAGTAGATGTAGAGCGTTCAAAATACAAACCGACGTGGCGTGAGGCCACGAAGAGTGAACTGGACGGTCACGAAACGACCGGAGCATACGAATCCGCGACACCGCCGCGACGGCGGAACCTGTGGGTGCGAAGCGAGTATTCTCCTATAAGACGGACAAAGATGGCACGATAGTGAATACGAAGGCAAGACTTGTGACCAAGGGCTTTATCCAGGTGTAAGATGTAGATTACTTCCAAACGTTTGCGCCAACCCCATCGTCAGCGTCAATTAAAATTTTGGCGGCCGTTGCAAATGAGCACGGTCTGAAGATTTTTAATTTAGACGTTGCACAAGATTTTGTTCGCGCGAAACTCGACGCCGACATATACATCAAACTACCCGATGGGTGTGGTAACATGCCAGGAAAGATTGTTCGCCTTAGCGGATCACTATAAGGTCTAGAGCAGAGCGGACGGCAGTGGGCCGGACTACTGTAGAGACCGTGGTACAATACGGTATGGAGCAGTGTAGGACTGATCCTTGTGTTTTTCGCATGGTTGTGGATGGTAAGGTAGAACTTAATTTGGCCGTTCATGTAGATGACATTGTGATTGCAGGATCGGACGAAGCATTCAGAGGCTTCCACGCCGCGTTGAATACTGAATTTCTCACGAATAACCTCGGCGAATTAACTTGGTACGAAGTATACTGGTTGTACTTTAAAACGTGACTCGGAATTGGGCACGTTGGAGATCACGCAGAAGGCGTTCGTTGAAAGCATGCTGAATCGTTTTGGTGTGAACTTGTCCTTTGACATCCCCGCGACCCCTGGCGTTGAACTAGGTCCAAGAAAGGAGGGCGAACCTAAGGGAGACTGGCCGTACAGGGAGGCTGTGGGCAGCCTAATGTGGCTCTCGACCATGCCGTGGCCAGACATGTCAAACGCGGTGCGTTCTGTGGCGCGCGGTTCTCACAATCCCATCGACAGGCACTGGAAAGCAATTATGAAGACCATGACATACCTCCACGGGACAAGGGGTATGGGTTTGACTTTTGTAAGGGGTTCGGGATTAAATTTGGCTGCATATAATGATGCCGACTACGCCGACAAATCTAACGACAGGCGCTCGGTGTCGGGGGCGGTTATTACCTTGGGGCGTGCTGCCGTCAGTTGGGCAAGTAGCACGCAGAGGTGCGTTACGTTGTCTACAGCAGAAGCAGAATATGTAGCCCTGGGTGAAGGGGTGAAGGAGGCTCTGTTTACGGGCGCAGTATTATCGTTTATTTGTCCAAAACTAAGCGGATCGTGTGTCCGAGTTTTGAATATAATCCGGGGGGCATAAGGCTCGCTGAAAACCCTCTTAGTTCGGCGCGGAGCATGCACATGGACGTGCGTTTCCATTTCGTCCGAGAGTTACCTCGTGCCAAGAAGATTGGCATTCATTTCGTAGCCTCGGAAGGGCAGCACGCGGACATTTTGACGAAATACCTTGCTGCGACCCCTTTGAAATCTCGCCTCGAGTTTTTGATGAACCTACCGTTGGAGGACGAGTAAGGGGTGTGAGCATTATTCGATGAGTATCATGTTTGAGTCATGCAAGGAATAATTTGTCAGGCCGCCACCCCATGCTTCTTTGAGGGGTATGGATGAGTAGGGCGCTACTTGGCATTTTTAATTTCTGGCCATGGTCGTCGTTTGAATGCGGCCATTGTTACAATCGCAATGGCTTGGATTATGTAACTTATGCAGGGGTTTTTAACCCGGTGGCTGAGTTTCCTCCTGCAGGACTGTCGTTGGCTATTATTAGGTTCTAGGTTGTTGCCTTTGATGCCCGGTCGGCCTCGTCACTGCTGTGAAGATTCAAGGAGGGTGTTAGTTTGGATCGCCACAGCACGACGGTTACAAAAGTTGTACAGGGTTGCGTATATATTCGTAGGCCAGTCCGCTGTTCCGCCCGCTCCTTCTCTGTCGAGTAAGTGGTGGGAAAACGTCGCCAGTGGAAACACACTGATTCCTGGGGCTGACATTACTGACACAGGAGAGAAGTTGGGTATGGGTCCTTTTTAAGTTCCCAAAGCTCCTGTTTTTGACGGCAGCGACGTGTCGTACCCCTCATGGTCGCAGAAATTTCTGCTGAGTGCTCGACACAACAACCTGTATGAGGCGTTTGTTTCCGAGATTGAGATTCCGATTGCAGACATTGGTTTTGACTAGACCCACTGGACAGAGAATGGTTTCAATGTGGGTGTGATTCGTAAGGCGGAGATGGCTTGGTGGTTGCTGTTCGACTGCTTGAAGAAGGATAGTCTGAAAACGATGCCTAGGCACGCTGGTTCCCCCAGCAAGGCGTTTCATGTGCTAAAGGATCATTTTCTGCCGTTGAGCCAGAGTCAGATTCGTGTGCAGGAGAAGAAACTGAAGTCACTGCGCATGCGTTCGAACGAAAATCCCGCAACCTTCTTCGCATCTATGAGAGAGATGCTTGGTGTTCTGCAAATGCTTGAAGTCAAGAAAGATGTCAGGGAGGTGTGCAATCTGATGCTCGAAGGGCTGTCGCACAAGTACAAGACTTTGCGTGAAACTTTTGTCGTGTTCTGTGCGAATGACCCATCGTTCATCGAGACTAAAGTGCGTGAGCGTCACCTAGACTTGCAGGCACAGAGTAGTTCGAAGAAGCACAGTAGTGTTGCTCTGGTGTCTAGGACTGAGAGGAAGAGTAGCAAGAAGCACAACAACAAGCCGAAGTCCAACTCCGAGTCTGATTCATCCAAGAAAAAAAAGACTTTTCAGGGGAACTGTTTCAAGTGTGGGGAGAAGGGTCACTTGAGGAAGGACTGCCTGGCTCGCATCATCACTCATTCCACACAGACTGGGAAATCCGAGGCCGACAAGGATGAGAGCGGTGAGAAGTCTGACGTTTCTTATTCGGAGTGTCTACTAGCACGCCGGAATGATGTGATTATGCAGGCATGTGAAGAGTTGGGCAGTATGATATATGATGTTTCTGGTTTGAAGTGTCTGCTAACATCACGAGATTATCTGATTTTGAGCGCTGTCAACAAGGATATGATTATGAAGGCTATTAACAAGTCTAAGTATTTCGAGGATTGGTATGCGGACGCGGGCACTGCTTTTCACATGACAGATTATCTCGCTTGCATGAAGGATTTGAAGCATTGCCAGAAGAACGTTAACGGGATTGGTGGCGGGTCTTGTGAGGTAAAATTCTTTGGAACACTAGAGTTGGTGTTTGTGACTGCTGACAGCGAGTTTTCAGTAGAGCTGAAGAACGAGTTGTACTCCCCCAACTTGGGATTCAACGTCTTTTCTCCGAGCACAGAGTTTGATGGCGAGTCATGGAAGGGTCTTGGTGGTCCTGGTGGGGTTGTGACTGCTTTTCAAGGACAAATCACTTTTCAGAAACTCGATGGCATGCTGATTGCGACTGCGTATCATCTAGGAGAAGACTCTATTGGTACGGTGTTGGCTGCCCTCACTCCTTCAAACCCCAAGCATGAAACCACGATGGATGTGAACGAGTTCCACAACATTTATGCTCATTCGCACGAGGAATTGCTTCGTGCTACTGCAAAGCGACTAGGTACCGAGTTGGTTGGTGACATGCATGCTTGTACGGGATGTTCAATGTCGAAGTCTATTAGGAAAGGAATTTCTCATGAAACTAAACGCAGATCAGATAAAAAGTCGGGCAGAGTTTTGTTGACCTGGAAGGGAGGAAGGACGTTGCGTCCGTAGGGGGTAAACATTACCCCATGATTGTGAAGGACGATTGCACCAGGCGTACATGGATGTATTTCCTCAGAAATAAATCAGACGCTGGCAGTGCTTTTGGCAGTTTTCTTGCGAGTGTGCGTGCTGATGGGATCCCATCATTGGTTGAGATTGTTAGATCTGACAATGGAGGGGAGTTTTTCGGGGGGGAATTGTGCATCTGTGCGCAATGAGATTTTGATCAAACAAGACTTCACTCCGGCTTATAGTCCGCAATATAATGGTGTTGCAGAGCGTCGCTTGGGATTGATTGAGCCGCAATGGCGGCTCGTTTTCAGGCGAAAGTTATTTTTAGGCATGTGCAGTTACCCAAGACTGACAAACTCTGGGCTGAAGCTATGCACTGGGCTGGCGAAGCAAAGAACCACACCGCATGTTCTGCTAGCCCTGACTCGAAGTCACCGTATGAGATGTGGTATGGAGAACCTCGTCCTGCTAGACCGTATCCATTTTTGAAACCGGCGTACTGTAGGTGGCAGCGACCGTCGAAGCTGTTACCGAAGGGTGAGAGTTGCTTTTATGTCGGTCCTTCGAGAGACCACCCCCGTGATTGTCATAGAGTACTTTCGAGGGCTGGGACTATTCAGGAAACAAGATATGTGACGTGGGAGGTGTTGCCGTCACAGCTCCCTCCACTGCAACCTTCCTTGCCGATAGACGTCGGAGAGGAGGGAGAGGAGGAAAGTGACGACGATGTAGACGCCGAGGTATGGCCGATTGTTGGAAGAGGAGTTGCTCACACACTTTTAAGACGTGATGTAACGGCTTTTGGTGCAGGAATCGATGAGGTTGTCAGTGTTGATGCAGGCAGCGTAGGCCAATCCCCCTCTGTTCCATCTTCCCCCTCTGAACCGTCTTCGCCCGTGAACAATTCCTCTGATAGAGTAGCTCCCTCTGTGTCTTCTCCAGCGCCTGAGACTGATGGAGAGGGGCAGGGAGGGCAGGAGGCAGAAGAGGTAGAAATGGGGAATCCGGGAGGGGATTACGAGGTAGAGTCGATTGGGCCGGGAGGGCATGATGATGAAGAGTCGATGGGGTCGGGAGGGCCGGTATAGGCGGAGGCACCCCCTTCAGCCGTTCGTCGTCCGCGGCATGTTGCTGAGCTTGCTGACTTTAATACTCCTGCGCGTGAGAATGATGAAGTAAGAGACGGTAGAACTCGCGCGCAAAAAACCCGTGCAGTTAACCTGCAGAGCATACCCGACCTTGTGGCCACCCTAGGACCCATCTCTGCATCAGAGATAGTATATGCACTTGTAGCGGAGCAAAGAGCAGGTGACGAAATCGAATTGCCAAAAGAACTGGTTCAGGATGTTGAGTCAGAGCCTGGTAGCTATCAAGAAGCCCAGCAATCAAATTACGCCAAGATTTGGGAGGTAGCTAGGTCTGCCGAAATTGAAGGCTTGATAAGAGCAGGAACGTTCACGTTAGCAGTAAAGGTCCCAGTAGGCTGTAATGTGATTGATGCTAGATAGGTTTTCAAATGGAAATCAGACGAAATAGGGAAGATAGTACAGGCCAAGGCTAGGCTTGTAGAGAAGGGCTTTAAGCAGAAGTATGGTGTGTAGTATCTTGAGACTTTCTCGCCTACGGCAAATGCTGCATCTCAGCGATTGTTAGTAGCGTTGGCGTGCAAGTACAACTTGGAACTACTCCACTGGGATATTGAGCAAGCGCCTGTTCAGTCGGAAGATCACGAGATGTTCATGAAGTTGCCTCCTGGCTGTGGTTCGATGTCAGGAAAGTTTGCCCGTTTGAACAAGAGTTTGTACGGATTGAAGCAGGCATCTAGAACATTCTACAAGAGGCTAGTGTCGGACCTGAAGAGGATTGGTTTCGAGCAGTCTATGTCTGACCCCTGTGTCCTGCGTTTCATGATGGGAGACGAGGTCGTGGGGATGGTCGCGATTCACGTGGATGATATTCTGTATGCAGGAACTAAGAGTCTGGCTAAGGTGGTTGCGGAAGCACTAGGTAACTTTCTTCCTACGAAGAATTTGGGTGGGGTTTTTTCTTGGTTGCGAATTTATCCGCGACCGCGAGGCTGGCACGATTGCGATTTCTCAAGAAAGCTAAATCAGGAGTGTTCTCGAGAGATTCAATATTTGCCGCACCAGCTCGATCCCTGCTTCCCTTGCCAACTATAATAGGTCCTTGAAGGAGATGAGGGGGCAGGAGATGTGCCGTTCCGAGAGGTGGTGGGGAGCCTGATGTGGATCGCCAGCCAGACGAGGCCCGACATCTCGAAAGCTGTGCGGGCTGTGGCGAGGCACTCTCACGAGCCAAAGAGAAGCCATTGGAAGGCAGCCCAGAAGATCCTTAATCATCTTCTGGAAACGGCGCATCTAACTCTGAAGTTCAAGCGGGACACTTCGGTAGACGTAGGCACGTTGGTGTACGTAGATGCCGACTTGTGAGCAAGGCCAATGACCGTAGATCAGTTTCGGGAGCGATGGTGTTTGTGGCTGCGGTGCTTGTGGTTTGGATTTCTAGGACGCAGAAATGCGTTTCACAGTCGACTTCTGAAGCCGAGTATCTTGCGATGGGCGATGGTGTGAAGGAGGCTCTGTTTGTGAACGGAATGCTTCAGCTCCTGAGGCCTAGTCGGAAGCCTCGTAAGATCGACGTCCTTGAGGACAACGAAGGAGCGATTGCGCTTGAAGAGAATCCGCTTAGCTCGAGTAGGAGTAAGCACATCGACGTGAGACACTACTTCCTTAGGAATCGACCGAGGAGGGTATGATCGAGGTCACGCATGTTCCCAGGGAGAAACAGCCTGCGGACATCCTCACGAAGGCTCTGCCGAGAGATCTTTTTGAAGTTCACCGCGACTTTGCACTTGCCTCGAGGGATGCGAAGTAAAAGTCTGAGTCGCTTATTTTTTTTTTTTTATATATATATTTTTAGTCTGGTAGATACAACAGCCCCTAGGGAGGGTGTTCGTGATAGCGGCCGTGTGTATCGACTGAGTTGCGGTAGAACATCTGATTGGATTATTTGAATAGCGGAACTGTCGATCTGAGGTTGCCGAGCTAGCACATAGGAATACCCTTTGTGGTGCGGCGGTAGTTCGGTAGATCGTACACACCTAAGGGTTATACATTGGACCGTAGGAGTATGTATGGTACATCGGACAATTGTCAGGTAGAATACTCCCGTATTGTTGCTAGAGGTCGGATTAACGACTTATTGTCGTGATCGGTACGTTGCATTGGTCCGATTGTGTGCATATTTCCGAAGTGGCATGGGAGCTCGCAGCCTTTGCGCTCGCCCCACGCGTTTACTCCACTTCCCGACCTGTCTCTCCAGAACAAGGTCTCATTAATGCAGTATCTCTTTCTCCAGAAGTCGCGGATTTACCAACATACTTCTTTAACCACCGGAGCAGAACGGTGGGGTCGCCGCGTTTGGCAGACACAAACCTCTCGTGCCGTTTCATTCGGCCATCCTGCGAATGCAGTAGAGCCGGGAGGATGTACCACAGCTTGACTGCGATCTAAAGAACGACCGCGGCGCCTCCGATTGTGTGGTTTGGTGATCGATGTTCTCTCAAGGCGCGATTGAGGAGGACAAGCACATGGGTGATAAGCTTGGCGTGGACAGTAGCTAGCCTCGGCTGCACTTTGACAACTGTAACGAAGCGTTGTTCGAGGTCCTCAAGGAGAACATCATCGAGCGGCCCTCCTGCAAGACCCAATGTGTTTTGGTCGCAGGCATAGCAGAGGTCATTCCGGCGTCCTTCCTCGCCATCGCCAGGCCTCCCACCGAGTCCGCTGCCGTAACGCGTGGTCCAGGGTCAGCCTGAACTGCCGCTTTCTAACGCTTCCCGTCTTTCATGGCGGAGTGTGCACCCCCTTGCTCCGCAGAGAAGCGGCGCCTGCGCCCCGCCTCGTCTGACTGCATTCACCACGCGCCGCGCATGCATTGCATTTTGACGTCCACAGGGCAACCTCACCACTCGGTGTCCCCAAGCAATCGCTACTCTACAACCCCCGCAGGTCGTGCCGCTCTGGTCGTCTGCCATAAAAGCGTGAAGTTGCACTACGTCCCCTGGTGCTGACCCTCCTCCCCCTCCGCCCCCTTCTCCGCTGCGAAGTGCACTCTCTCCACCGCTAACTCTTCCTTCGGCAGGGAATGGGGGAGCCTCGCTGCTTCCGGGTCGAAATAGTTGCCCCCGGTTCGTGGCGGCTCCTCTCCCAGTTTTTGTCGCTCGCCACTCCCTTCCAGATCCGCGCGGTCGACCTCGTCTGCCTCTTGTGCTTCCCCTACCCTGTATTGCACCAGTAGACATAGACGCAGTGCTTCCAGATGTTGATGGGGTGTTGCTGGGCTGTTTTAGGGGCGGGGGCGGGTATCCCGGCGCCGTCGCCCCCCTGTTTCCGGCGTTATGGGAGTTCCCCGTGGCTACAGAAACAGTACCTCCTGGCTCCGCCTGCTCCCTTATCCCCGGGTCGCCTTCTGACGCTAGAGCTGCACCTTCCGATGGTGTCACTCCCGCTGCTACAGGGTCACTCTCCCGCGCCGTGCCCGTTTCCTCCGCCGTGACCCTCCCTGCCGATGAGGTGGCTCTGGGCTGACTCAAGGGGGAAGGCAAGGCTCCCGGCACCGTGACAACCCCGTCTCCGACCATGAAGATGTTCTCCGCGGCTACATAGGCAGCGTCTCCTGGCTCTGCCTGCCCACTTACCCTCGAGTCACCTTCAGACACTGGAGCTGCTCCTTCCGGTAGCGTTACTTCCGCTGCTAACGGGTAACTCTCCAGCGCCGGGTCTGTTCTTTCCGGTGTTACCCCCGCCGCCCTCGGGAAAGGGGGCGGCGCGTTCCCTGCCTCAAACACGCTTTTGGATCCGAGGGTCCACGTCGCTGTCGAGACCGGAGGAAGCGCCTCGCCCTCTTCCAGCGCATTTCGGACCCCTAGGGTCCATCTCGTTAGGAGGTCCTCCCGCATGGAGTCGAGGCCCGCCAATAATTCTTGGGCATGAGTTAGAATGCAAATCCTCCGATTCGGGAGTCGGAGCACAGCATACTGAGGGTGGATGACGTAAGCGGCAAAACTCTCAAGGTAGTGACCGGCTGCCGCTCATAACTCCCTCGGTCGGGGGAAGTCAAGGTAAGCGCCTTGCGTCAGACCAAGACCATCGCCGAACAGGGAGGACAACAGGAACGAAGAGGTTGGGCTGCTTCCATGGGCGATACCCATCTCCTCAAACGTATCGTAGGAACCAGTCGTGACGTATCTGGTTTGGTCCAGCCGTGGGCCGTCCTCCTCCAAGAGTTCGGCGAACTGCAGAGCTCCCGCTACTGCCGACCACCTTCCCCCTGGTCTTGGCTTTGAACGATCTTAGCCAGCTCCGCCGGATGGAGAGGCCGATTTCTTGCAGACCATTCCGAGCAACACGCGACGCATGGCTGTAGGTCTGCATGCCCACTCGCGAGGCGTCTCGCACAGTCTAGTATGCATCGGGTATGCACTTGCTCTCAACGGGGACACGGAATAAGTACCCATAAAGATTCTATCGCCGAATCGCCGGTAGATTCCTCTAGTGCCCGCCCGCAGTAGGCACAGGGAGATGCACTCCTGTTCCCCGCGGTGTGACGCCTCTCTGCTGCACTCCTAGCAGCGCCTCCCTGTTCAGCTGGTTCGATATGCAAATGGTCGCTCTCCAGCGTCCGGTCCGTTCTCAACGGTGTAGTTGCCATCACTGTTGGTAGTTGACATCACTGTTGAAAAGGGGGGACGCTCGTCGCCCATCTCCAACGTGCTTTGGACCTCCAGGGTCCACCTCGTTATCCGTTCTTCACATTCGGCATCGAGGCCTACCAGATACCCTCGGGCGTGAGATCCGATGTAGAGTATTTGGTTCGGAAGTCGGAGCAAGATATAATGCGGATGGATGGCGTATGCAGCGAACAGCAAACAGTAGCGGTCGGCCACCGCTTCCCATTCCCTCGGTCGGGGCAAATCGAGGTATGCTCCTTGAGACAGGTCCAGCGCATCGCAAAACAGAGGGCACAGCAAGAACAACGGGGTTGGGATCCTTCCATGGGTACGTAACATGAGCTCCAACGTACCATAAATGCCAGTCGTCACGTAGCTGGCTGACTCCGGTCCGGAGATGCCCCGATGAACGTGGGTTTTCATCTCTGGGTTTTGGGTGAATTTGGCGTCAGAGCCAACGAGCACGATATATTTCCACTCGTGTTCTCACACTATGAAATTGAAATTAAGAACTTCTCGCCCATGTTGCTTGTGAAAGCGGGGGCGGGACACACGCATTGTACGTCGCAGTGTCCAGTGGGGGTCTCTAAAGAGGCCGTCCTTTTCGGCGGCGAAAATGTTCGCCGCCGGAATAAGAGGTGTCTTCTACCGTAAAACGTGGAGGTGTCCATTGAGAGAAGCAACAAGGGGGCTGCCAGAAAACACACACAACCTTGCGTGCAGTATTCCTGGGTAGCATACACGGCGGTAGCAGGCGTCGCGTGAGTAGGGGCGGAGGATATGATTTTGGAAAACAGTTGGGGGTCTCTCTCTCTATGGCAAGACTGTCCCAGTCTGTTTCTAGCCTTGCCGGGCCCCCTTTCCTGGGGCCTGGGCGTAAAGCGCATTCATCTGGACTGGTCAATGCTGCCGTTCCCGGATTATTATTTGTAGAGAAGGGGCAGGAAGCCCCTGATCAGTCCATTTTGACCAGGTGGGCGAGACATCCGTCATGTAGGCGGGAAGCACTTTGGATGGGTTCACCGAAAGTGGTGCTATCAGCACGTTACGGGCGGTGCGCAAGGTCTGTACTTTCAGGCCACCTTGATGCGTCTCGTCCGGGTATGGGGCGCAAAGGTGTGTCGAGGGCGTAGCTTCGGTTAAACCCTGTGGGGAACAGACGTCCTCAAGCGGCCCGTTGGCCCCCCGGCGTTTGCCGGGGGCCGATGTGAGAAAAGTCAGAACTGACAAGCCTCGGACATTCTTCGATGAGAAGCAACGGGAGATTCGGGCCGGCTTTGCGGAAAGACCTCGAGGGGGGCAACCATGGCGGTCTCCATGGTCCTGGGTTGCCGTACCCGCACCTCAAGGCGACCCTCACATCCTGGGAGTCACCCCTGGATGTGGCAGACGCCTTAAACGAGGGGGGCGTGGAACTCGCACGTGGTTTCGTACGGCTAGTGTCGTTACTTCGGGGACCGGGAGCACTGTGCGCGCCTGGTTCCGGCAGTAAACGTACTATAGTACGATTAGTGTCGTCTTCGCGGGGGCCAGGGTCACACTGTGCGCGCCTGGTTCCCGAGGTAAGCGTATGATGGATAAAACGTTGCTGGGGCTAGAAGAACTGCGTGCTCCAAGCCTCAGCGGGGTGTGACAGACCCGTGTGTCAGAGGAGTATCGGTCGGTATGTGAGCTTGTCTAATTTCTCGAAGGTGCTATCGGCGAAACGGGTAGCTCGAATGTGCCGACGTTGGGCTGTCAGTTAGTACGGAAATTTCCCGGGTGACGTCCGTTCGGATTGTTGTCCGCGGAATGCCCGTAGCGCATGTCATGCTCTTGGGCGCCGGCATGGGGATAGGTCGCCGGGGTTAAGCTGTTTTGCGGGTGGAAAACCGTCAGCGAGCTTCCAGGTGAGCCACCACTAGCTCCATGTTGGCTGTTACGGTGCTGGTGTTGTGTGCGGTTTTGGCGGGACTGATCAGAGTTTGAGTTTCCATCGTTATCGCGATGATTTTTATTGTATTTGTTGCGACAAACGGAGTACCGGCCACGTTGGGAGGAAGACGACCAGCGTGTGCTTTCGCCGCCCGCGTGGTTCCGGCGGCGGTGAGACTGCGTGCGGCCTTGCCAACGGCGGTAGGTGTCACCATTATCGCCAAGTTGACCTAATACAGGATTGAGGCATCCACTTGAATTCGCGAATGGTTAAACGCGAATGAGTGGTAGGTGCCGTGACAATTAAGGCAGCCGTGCTTTGTGCCACGAAACAAATGGTGTCTTTCTGCAGGAGTGATTAAGGGTATCAATAAAGAAACGTCCCTACAGTGCAGTTTTAAAAGAAATGAAAACATGATAAATCTCGTCCCAGAGTTCGGCATCAGCAGGCCATTCGGCTGCTGTCGACAGAAAGGGGTCGGAGGAGCTAATTGGTGTGAGGATCAGCATTCAACACAAATGGGTTGTCAGACTAATCTCTAACGCCTTTGTAAGACGACGTGGCCGAACGGCCGTGTGTGCGGCCGCTGGCATGCGAATGCAAAGAAAGAACCGCGAGAGGTGGAAGAGACAAACTTCTTGCGCCGTTCATGGCGGAAATCTTAGTAGTTGACAAAACATTAGGCACCAACCACATGTCGTCGATAGACCGAAAACGCTTCTGCGCCGTCGCTAGCACTCCCGCGTACAGAGTGGGCTTAAGCGTTGGGTATTGCTCGTTAATGCCGCTGCGCACAAGCTCAAGCACCACTTCCACGCTGGGGGCTAAATCCGACCACTTTCAGTAGCACTAAATACCAAACGCAAAAAGCTCGGTGGTAATCCGAAAAAGGCGTTTTTTCCTCCACTGCAAAAGCATGAAGATTGATCAAGGTGTCGCGGTGGTTGTAGTTGTCGAAGTGGCCGCTAATCTGCTGAAGGAACCACCTAAACGCCTCCGGGCCGTTTTTCACGCTTCGAGGGACCGATCCACCTGCGCGAAGGGATCCTCGAAGAAACGCGTAAATTCAACGGTTTTGGATTTGCCTGGGTCGACAGCCTTGATGATACAGTTGCGGAGGGGACAGGCCCAACCGTCGATCCAAAAGGTGGCCTTGAGACCATTCTTGTACTCTCTGTTACACATGGCTAACATGTCTGAGAGCGCTAGTTTGATGCTGCGAAGTGTTGAGCAGTCTCGGCTGAGTCGAGGTTTACACCAAAGGGCATGCCGGTGACTCGCTCAAAACGGCGAATGCCAATGCAAAGGTACAACTGCTGTACCATTTTCTCATGTTCTGCCTGGGCGAATGCAGCAGCATCTGTCTTCGCCTACCGCGCGCGGGGTGGTCGAGAACAGAGCTTCGGAGCGACTGTCTACGAAATCATTACGCAAGAGGTGGTGAAGATGGTCACCCAACGATACACCTACTAGCGAAGGGACAGCTAGTCTGGGTGTTTTTGAGGGCCTTGATCTCGTCGCCAAAGTTGGGCTGCCCCGTGGTCTCCTTGCCTTCGTTCGACACTAACGCCGAATTGGTGCGGGAAGCCCGGTTATCGGGCTCAGGCCACTGGTCGCGTAGCTTGGTCAGTATCTTCCCAGGCCCGGTTGAGGAGTGCGAAGAAGCACTGCCGCTCGACCTGTGACACCCACGAAACGAAGAGGCGCCGCCCTTGCTCCACCGTGTGGCGGCATCCGTACTACAGGGGCCGCAGTTCTGCTTGTACCGGCCGCGGTGGTCGCCGGTAGCGGGTAGGTGTGCCGTAGGCCAGTCGGAGAGAGAACGCGGCTGAGGTCAAGAAGGGCAGCCCATGGCGTGTTTGTACGCCGCCTTAAAATATCGACAAAGCCGTTCGCCTCGACGTACGCGGTCGATGGGGCTCGGTGCGGCGGCAGAATGTACCGGGGGTAGCGGCCGGGAAGTTGATAAGGGTAGTCAACATTATCTTGGCCAAATGGTTGACGGCCTCCCAGTCGGCACAGGGGAAGGCCGGCTGCTAGTACCAGATTAGCATATTCATGGATGTCCATGAACTGGTCGTCTACCTCTATAACGCTTTGTAGTGAGTAGGGAGGCACGTGGGCGGTAGAGAGAGCTCGCCGGGGGGCTTGGCGGTGGGACGGTGGGAGCGTGGGAGCGCGGGGAGGTCACGGCGGCGGTGATTTCGCTGGAACCATGGATTGGAAATCCATTGTGGGTTCACGCGCAGGTTCGGGTCCTGTCAACGACGCCAGTGTAGTAAAATGGGGCAGTATGGACCTCGGGACCGACTACTGCTATGCAGGGTTGCCTCTGGCTCTGTACTATATCAAATTGTTCAAACAACATCAGTGAGTTCGACAAATTTAGGGTCGATACTCATATTTGCAAACTGCGTAATACACCGGTCGCCCGTTTTTTGTAAGTTTCATGACTCATAGTGAAGGGCTTTTCACGGGTCAAAATCCGACCAGCGGGTCGTGTCATGAAAGATTTTCAAGTTCTCGCTGGTGGAGCCGAGTCGTGTCCGAAATGTTACGGATCGGGTCAGGAGTGTGTTTTTGCTCTCACGGGTCGGGTCGGGTCGGGTCGGGTCGGGTCACGTTGACCATATCCGACCCGCGAGCAGTGGCCTGAAACGCGAAAAGCCCTGAAAATACATTGATCACTTATTATATTGTCAACCAGGTATCTTGCATTGATTGCTTGTTGTCCGCAATGCCTTCAGGTCCAAGGGGGGGTGGAGCAGTTTGTTCAGGCAGGCGACAACGCCTGTCGGGTAAAAGAAAGGGGACAGCCGTTATAAATCACAACGCCGAAACGGGGGAACCGTGCAGCTGCGTGATGCTGCTGTGCTGCGGTGGCTGTCTTGTGCGGTTTTCTCGCCGCGCTCGGTCGAGTGTTTGACGAGTGTGTGGTACTGCCATATAGTTTGAAGATGCGGGCGGCACCCGTGCGTAGTTAACAACGCCAGGAAGCTATGATATCAGGTATCAACTTCTCGCATCCTCTCTTGACATGGTTGTCATCATCATCAGTTGGTTTGGAGATAGGAAGATGGGTGATGATGCTGTTGGGTTGATCACAGGCAATAGAGCAGATACGTTTTCATCAACCAACGACTTTTCGTGCTCCTTCGACAAGAAGATGGGCCCCAACCAACCGTTTTATTCTTTGTTTTTCGCGCTGCGTTGCGTTCTGTGTGTTTTCCACCGTTCATCCCACGAATTAAATAGCAACAAAAAACAACGATCCAGTACAGCCAGCCAGCCAGCGCACAGCACAGCACACACACTCCCACTCGAGGTAGCTCCCGCCGCCGTGCTCTTTTATTAATTATGTTCTAGAAAGTCCCCAGTCAGTCCCAAGTGCCACCGTTGGCATATGCAGCTCGGCAAATGACACAACTATCGCAGCCGCCAAAATAATTATTTGATAGATGCGCCGAAAAAATAGAAACACTGCGAGTGTCAACTGCTGTCGAGCATTTTTTTTGTCGCCCTGGCAAAATTTCAGACGGTGGAGTCGGTCGGTTATTTGTTCAAATCTGAAGTTCCTCCGGGTATAGTCTAATAAATAATAATGTTCGCCATGATTGTCTCAAGTATTCCAGATCTTCTTGGAAAATACGAAAATACGACCATGGGTGGCCGGCCTCGGGCAATAATTTGATGTGCGATTTGTTGTTTCTGTACCACCAGGTATCCAGGTACTGTATTCTCGAAGCTGCAGCGTTGTGGGGTGATCGCGGGGCGGCAACGACTCGGGAGGCGCGAAACCCGACCGCCGCACAGTAACACAGCAGAGCACAACCCTCCCGCGGCCTGCGCATTAGACTATGTTGGACAAAATGCAGCAGTAGCAGCAATATTTATAGGGAATGGCAGCTTCCGCGTGTGACGCATGTACAGAATACAGGTTGTACAAACTGTTGTGAGCTTCCTTTTTTTATGCGGCGCCGTAAAAAAACACACCCCGGAACAACAAAGCGAATTCGCTCTACACATGTTTTAGCAACGGCGACCTCCGCGATCAGCACTTTGGTGGGCCTTCCCCTCAGGTGCTCAGTCAGAGCGCAAGTGCTATCATCATAGCCAGCTCCCACCCTCCCATGTCCCCGACGCATGGACACTTCTCCATGTGGAACTAGTGTACCAGGGACGATTGTACCAGGTAGCAAGGAAACAACATACACAACAAATCATGCAGACCAAATAAATCCAGAAACGACACGACAGATGGAAGCTTGCTCGTTCTTTACTTACTACATTCACCACCATCATGTATGTGGATCGTGCGTACAGAAAAGCCACACACAGCGCAGCGGAGCTGCAACACAAGCATCCGAGGCGGAGACATACGGGGCAACAGAACGAGTCTCGAGCGTATGTGATCGTCGCAGAAGCTTAGCCCGCGGCCGTGTACCGTTAGAGTCGGCCAAGGTTAGGTTTTGCCCGAGGGCCACAACTCGTGTACCAGTCAGTGCACCGCCGGACTGCCGGCTGCTGCAATGAATTCATCTAGCTGGCACGAGCAGGGTTAACCATCAACAAGAATATCACAAACCGGATTCCGGGATCAGCATACATACCCAGAGAGGCATACCGACCGACCATGCCGGCCAGAGCTCAGCGGAAGGGTCTTGAGTAGTAGTAGTGATTTTCTGCACGCTGCACTCTGCTCTCTCTCTGCGGAGAGTCTGACGCTGCCTGCCCCTCGCAGGCAGGGGATTCGTATCTGTGGTCGTTGTTGATTGCGTTGGTTGCTCGATGTTATTTTCTGTCGGGCGTGCTTGACCAACCACCGCCGTGTTTACGAGCTCGGGGAGACGTTGACCAACCGTATGCGGTGGTCGTTGTCCTTTTTGGCTCTATCGTTTTAGGGCATTGCGTTATTTTGCCGTTCAAATATAAAATTTTATTTTTTCATGCCAAAATTAAAAAACGTCAATAAATTGAAAAAAACGGGGCATTTTTATATTATTTTTTATGGTGAATTTTTGAATTTTTTAGTAACGTTTTGGGTTTTCCAGCCAGCAAACAGGCGCAGTCGAAAAGAACCAACAACTAAAATAAAGTGTTTTTCCAGCCGTAGCCAACCTATGTCATAGCTGGCGTACGAACACCCCACCTACAAAACTCAGGCACTCGCATGAGATGATGAGACGTCCACGCGTCGTGTACTCTGTACACGGCGCGTCGATTTGGACGACGCGTAGTATATACGAGTACAACAATCAAATTCAGTTATGCTTTTCTAGCGAGAGAATTCTGTTGTTTTCCGGTAGGATTTTTTGTGCACACATCATGACACATCACGCATTCTCACCTAGGGCAACAGAAATACACCCACCACCGCCATGTTTCGTTCCGAATTTCAGCGAACCACAACAACACAACAAACAAAATAGAGTTAATTCTCATCAATTAGGCAAGAGGCACGAAAAGAGAGATAAAGAGAGAGAGAGAGAGAGAGAGGGACTGCATCCGAACTCGAGTCATTTTGTGCGAGTACGTAGCAGAGCACAGAGCACAGAGTCTACCTACCGTCATTCCGCAGAAGAAAGAGCTGTTGTGTTTTGCTCGCGTGGAGAGCTGTTTCCGCTGTGTATAATATGATGACGTGTGGAAGACAAGTTTGACCGCGAAACATCTGTATTCTTTGTTCAAGCGATTTTTCTCTCTTCCATCCCACCCTCCCATCCCGTAGAACGCTCTTTGCGGTTTTTCGAGATTGTTGAGATTTAATGCTGTGTGAGATGCATGCAGCAGCAGTGCGTGGCCTCGTATCGAGACGCAAAAAAAAGGGGGGGGAGAAAAAGACCCTGTCTGGTACTTGCTGTGTGTGTTACAACAACACTACTACTGGCAATTCGGGGGGAAAAGGGGCGGTGGACAAGAACAATCTCTGCCACCTTGCATTTGTTCGCATTTGGGCAGTATGCGCCACATGAGCAGACGAAGCAAAATATGATGATCAGCAACAACAGCAGCACACAGCGTTCCAAAGCAGTATCCTCATCACTCCCTCACAACACAAAAGGTAGATCAGTCGACAGGTCAGGTTCACATGAAAAACAAAAACCTGAAAAACGAGTCAAAAACGTGAAAAAACAACAAAAAACAGCACGAAAGCCTTCGCTTCATAGATGGGTGAGTCAAGACGATCGGGCTTTTGACCAATCAAAGAACCGTGCGTAGTGACAGTTTGAAATGTAGATCTTCCAAGCATATACCGAATGAATCTGAAAAATATGAGAACATGATTTTCTCTCTCTACCCAAAGCCAGCAAAAAAACGAAAAAAAAGCTCCGCAGCAGGCAGACAGCAGGCACAGCAGCTACTACCTGTATCATAGATAGGGTCTCTCGTTCAGTCATCGAGTGTCTGGTGTATCACGTCCACTCCCTAGCGCACCGTGTCACTTGGGCCAACTCGCGCTCTTGGCAAACCCCTACCACGCGTGCGCGCGCGCGTGAACCCCAGCGGGCGTGTGAACCTGAGACCTCGCAATGCGGTTTCGATGGCGGTTTGCTGTTATCGCGATCACTTTATTGGCGAACAACCTCGTAGCTCCCGTGACTGCACAGGACGGGGAAGAGGAGGACTCCCCTACCCCTGCTCCGCAAGACTCCTCCGGCGACCAAACCGAGACGCCGCCAACTCCTGTGCCGGCGAGCGAGGAGGAAGAGACCCCTGCACCCGACGTAGAGGAGATTGTGCCCACTCCCGTGCCAGCGGTTGACGAACCAACCGACCCGCCCGACACTCCAGCTCCTGAGGATGAAGATACCCCGCCAACACCGAGCCCTGTTGTGGAGGAAGAGGAAGAGGAGGACCCGGCAACGGAGCCACCAGAAGTGGACGAGACGCCTAGCCCTGAACCAGAGGTGAGTGACTGCCAAAGTATAGGACAGGAGCTGGTTCCGCGCGCATCTACTATCTCTCTCGTAGGGAGCAGACGGGCGCCTGTCTCGACGGTCATCAACCACCAAACAGCAAGCAAAACACAACGAAAATAATTTTGGTTTCGTTCGTTGTTCGTTCGTCGAGCCAATTCCGTTCTCCTCTCAAAGTCCGTGCATGCTCCAAAGATACTATTAGTACTGCTGTGTACGACAAGTAGTAGCTAAAGGTAGTGCTCTCTCTACGCTAAAATCAGTACGATAGCGTTTCACATTTTTTCCACTCTTCTACATACAGCAGTAGTTGCAGTGCCAGTATCCAGTATCCATCCCTGCCCAAAGCAGGAGAGGAAGTCCAAAAAATGGCGGGCGCGCATCTCAATGATTTAGATGAGTTTTGCAACCCCGAACCACCCCCCTCCCCCTTCCCCACGAATGATATGATGTACACTCTCGCAGGAGACCACGCCGGCAGAAACACCTGCTCCCGTAGACGAACCGGAAGAAACAGAGGAGCCAGCACCCACCCCCGCCCCCGTCGAGGAACCAGAAGAGGAGGCAGAACCAGCGCCAACCCCGGCGCCTCAGGAAGAGGAAGTTGTGCCACCCCCCACCCCCACCCCCGCGGAGGAAGACTCGGAAAGGGATCTCAATACCCCCTCTCCGATACCTGAGCCGACGGAGCCGCCGAAGGAGACCCCAACGCCTGTGGTGCCGGAGACACCAGCCCCGGTGACGCCGGCGCCGGTAACCCCGGTTCCTACACCTGATTGGACTTTTGCCCCAGCGGCAAAATGGACGGAATCTCCAGGTATGTTTTTTGGTTTTTTCATAATACAACAACAACAGTCGTAGTCGCGCTCTCTCATTCAGTGCGGTGCCTTGCCGTATGACACTAACCGCAATAAACTGGGACCCTGGACTATGTCGAATTACTGTGGTACCAGGTAGTAGTACACTGCTGTACAACAAGGCCGCGACAAGCAACTTCACCGCACTAAACTGGGATCCAGCACTAAACGGTACCGCACTAAACTGGGATCACGACTTGTATGTTGATGGGGAAAATCCGACGGTTCGACATTTTGTGTTTTTTTCGTGGTGGGATTGTTTTTTGCTAAAAGGAGTCGATTTTGCTTGCCGTTTGCGAAGAGGAGGCACGTTTTCTAGGTGGCGGGTGTTGTTGCTTCCCCCGTCCCCTGGGCTAGCGGGTTCACGCCCGTGTGCGTAGTGGTGGTTGTGTGATTTTGTTCGGTTTGGTTTGCTCTTCCTGTGTCGTGTCTTGCGAGCGTACCGTCGAGAGCTGCTGCTGCTGCATTTTCTTGCTCGCTCTGCGCTGTCATTCAGCAAGCGTTTTCTGTATTCATACGTAGCCCGTACCTCTGATATGTGATACAGAGTATGAATCGGCAGAAATTGTAGGAAAAAGCCTGCAAGATTCTCAAGTTCTCCCATTCTGGCCTTCCTTCTGCAACCCTCCACAACTACTGCTGTTGTGCATTGCATTCATATGGCGCGGTTCATTTTGTGCACCTATTCTGTTCTTCCACCGTCAAGACAATCCCGCAGAATGTAGACCGCCTGCTACACGTACAGCTAAGCGCTTCTTCTGCGGTACGTTGAAACTGGCGGCGCGAAAGAGAATACAGAGAATACAGCGGTGCGTGTTCCTCGCACCAAGAATCGTATGATTCGAGCGGGGAGCTTCTTTCGTGATTTGCTGCCGCTAAGCTACAGCAGCACCTATATATAGCCTAATTTGTGCGTGCCATGTATGTCGTAAAGTAGCACCGGCGCACAAAAAAACACGGGGTATATACAAGCTTGCGTAGCTTGACTCTTGGCTGAATTTATTGGCTGAATTATTCTACCAATTCACCCAGCAACACGAATTCTGTTCTACTAGTAGCTCTGCGCTACTACTACGCTCTTCTACGCCAAAATGCAAGCAGAGGAGAGGAGTGTGTTCGTGGTATCTTCGCCAGGCACGAGACAAAAGGCAACCCCTCTGTGTCCTCCGAACGAAAAAATGGCATCTAGCTCAACAACTTCAATTTTCGCCGGCTCCGTCTGATTATCTTACTATGCTATCTTATGCTCTCTTCTTCCACATTATTGGATAATGACAGCCGGAGTGTAGCGTCCGTATACATACGAAAAAAACGCTCTACCCTTTCCCGGCATTTGCCTTTTTCTTACCTGCTCCATTGGCAAACCTGCAGGGGACACTCTGTGTCTCCGCCCAATACCCTTACACAGTCCCCCTCCCCCTCCTTCGAGACTACATGGAACAGAGCACTTTTTTTCGCCGAGAGCCCGCGACTATTTTTTTGGCCGTTTTCGACCCATCCATGTCGCTAGGGCCAACTGACTCGCTGATGATGGAGAAATATTAACATTACCATAGTCTAGACCATTTACATGCATCGCATTGAACCCGATTATTATCTGTCTGTGCATGCACCTCTTGGTGCCCGTGCGAGGGCGAGTAATGGGTAGTAGTCGATAGCGATGGCATGCTTTTGTCCCCGAAAGGACAGACATGCAGCTCTACTCATAGACTACATGTTCTTCGTTATTCTATTATGCTCCTTTTTCCAGAATCCAAAGTGACTGGACACGCTCTATCGCATGATCACGGTATGATTTCATTTTTGTTTTTGCGCTGCACAGGCCGCGCTTCAAGCGCAACTTCTCTTGTATTGCTTGGTTTCTTGTTGCCCTCTCATGTGATAATGTTGACATGCAGCAGCAGCTTCTGTGCGACACGTATAGACTATAGTCTCACCGAGAGGTCTCACCAAAGGGGTCACCAGAATGGTCACATCGTCACACACGTTTTTTATATGTCGTAGCATTTTTATTTCCAAAGCAGTTTGCCATAATTAAGTGCGATTGTCGTGGATGGAGAACTGGAGTCGGCGAACCGCAAGTAAGTGGCTCCGCCGCTCCATTGATTCCAAGCTGCCGGTAGTGGTTCCTCTATTATAGTGCCGTTATATGTCAGCCGAAAATACAGCTCTATAGTGGCAGACGGCACTACTCCGTGTACTGCCGCTCATGTTTTTTTCCCACATGTGCCGCGGAAATTCACAGGCACTATAGCGGGAAACCGGCACTACTCAACCGGCACTACAAAGGGACTTCCACTGTTGTGCTGCAGAGTTATTTTGGAGCCTGTCCTGTGACCAGACCACGGACTAGATTCTAGACAATGCGAGTTAATGCAAATGTGAGAACAAAAACAACTGACTGACTTGTTGGAGGGAAAGCCTATCTTGGGAGACCACGATGTAGATACGATCTACAAGTATGACCTTCAGTTCATGTGAGAACAAGAACAAGAGCAAGAATTGACGTGGTGTCGAAGCGGGCAGGTGCACGAATTTCGCCGTCCCGACGGCCAGAAACGACCGCCGTTCCGATTGCGTTGGCCTTAAAAAATAAGTTCCCCCCCCCCCCCCGAAAAAACAAATAAAGGCACTACCCCCGCGCCCTTCCCTGACCCTTGACGGCGAGACTCGAGATTCGTGCTGGAAGATACTTGTTACAACTGGCGGTTGCACGCGACGGCCTGACAATAGCAGCTGCCAACAACGCTATGATAGAGGCGAGCGTATGCCTCTGTCCATGGAGTGAAACCACGCTCGATGAGCGAGCTAAAGAGAAAAGAGCAAAGATGCCAGCTCGAGGATTTGGAAACATTGAACGTAAAAAAAAACTAGAGGTAAAACTAAAACATGGACACATTTCAACGTCCTACACGCCCCTACCGCCAACTGAAATATTTTTGGCAAACCATTTATAGTCGGCTGTGGGCTATATGACGGCGGTTTCTTCGCGTCCCCGCCCTCAACACCGATAAACTGGAAGCTGCTAAACAGAGGTTGCAAGCTGCTATTTTTCGGCGTTACTGCGGTCGCAGGTTGTCTATCGCGATGGCGGCGCGTGCCCCACGCGTTCAATTTTGTGTGGGTGTCGGTCGATTTTTTTCACCTCCCACCCAACCGATAGACGGACGGAGGTTGCGAGTTGTCACTTTAGACTACACAAGTAACGGTCCCCCAGTGCCTTGCTAGATGAACCCCTTGTGGGGGAAAGCCTCCTTGTTCATTCCACGAACTGAGTGCAATGTCCCAGTTTCGCCAAGTATTTTTGACCGCCTTATATCGAGATATATACCGCGCTGTTGATGAGACCACCTAAAACTATCGGGGAACAACTACACAAGTGCTGTGTTCGTTGCGCCAGGGAGACGAAAGCAGTAGTAGTTGTTCATTGCTGTTAAAGTGGCACACCCGACCCAAAACCATAACCCGCTACGTCGCACTAGCAACTCGAAACACGGCAGTTTTTTTGTTACGTTTCGCCATTTAGACGACGGCAGTAGTACCCACGACCCCACAGCAGTTCCCTCCCTTACCATCTGCTGTAGAACCCACGACACAACCCGCCCCAGCTACGCCGGACTATCGACAATCGACTCAAAAGCTGCAAGTTTCAAGAGTTTAGGTGGTTGCGCCATCGAAAGACGACAGCAGCACTCGTTGACCCCCACCGTCTTGTTGTTTCCTGTTAACTGTTGTAGGACCCACGACACCAACACGCCCCCGAAACCACGGGCTAGAGACTCAAGGCTGCAGTACAATTTTCTTGTTACGTAATAATTTGAGTTTTTTTTTTTTTTTCTTATTGCATCACACGATCATTGACAACGAGAGGTAGGTGCCGCTTTTTTCGTTGCGCCATTAAGACGACAGCAGTTAGTCAAGATCGCTCCTTCCTTACTGTTGTAGGACCCACGACCCACGACCCGCGACCCAATAAACCTGGAGCCCCGTTACATCGGACTAGCGACTCTCGACCCCTCCCACGACCAGATAAACCTGGGACCCAGCCACCCCTCTTGCCGCTTTCCCGGGTGCCACCGCGCTCAGGGTGTGTGTTAATTTATTTCACCCTCCAATGATGTGTCGGGAAACCAAAAAAGTTCGCGATGATATCATGTGCGCAAAAAATGCAGTTGACCTTGGTTTTACCATACATGGATCTCATCTCCAGTTGCGACCTCTGCCCCCCGGCCTCCCGAAGGAAGGGTTTAATCCAACCTCCAACCTCGGCTGTTGCACTTTCCTTGCCTGTCTCTCCCTAAGCCCTCTGTAACTAGGCTCTACATAGACTCGTTTTGTTTTGCTTAACACACGTTTCGCCTCCAGCTCCAACCTCACAGCTCACAACAGCAGCAGTATAAAAATACTGCTCATTAGATACCCACCAGTATTCCTGTCCTCTGCCGCATACCGGTATGCTTTTCTTGTCTACTACCCGCCGTGCCTTTACGTCTCTCCTCGATCAAGTGACAGCTCACTAAACTCGCTCTCATACTCGTGTGTATTCCCTAATCAAACATGCCTTCCAAATTTACTTAGGTTCATTCCCTCTCCACGAATCCCAGATTTCCTATCATACGGTCAATCTTATTCAATAGTTGCACGACTTGCTTGGGCGTGTAGATGTTACTTGCCGGGTATGTTGTTTGGTGTCTATTTTTTTCCCCGTTTTTTTTTTTTCGTTTTCTGCAGTTGTTTTTCCCCTGCGTTTTCAACTTGCGACACACGAAATTTCAAGCCAGCCACATCCCGAAGGATTCATACCAGCTGGTACCAGGTAATCGGTATATATCCTCAATAGATCCCCCCCCTCGCCCCCCCCCCCCCCCCGCCATTTTGTTTCACAAACTCCACTAAAACTAGTATAGTAAGTCCAAAAGGACGCCTTGACGGGTCAAACCTAGACCGTCAACCGACATATTGGCTGCGAAGAAGTCAGGGCTTACCAGGTATACGTTCGTGTTCAGTTACGAAAGAGGGTGAGCCGAGTGCAAGCAGTGCAGAATACTATTCTTTGCTCTTTTTTGCCATACGAGTAGCCAACCTCCAAGAGATGGCACCCAGACCTCACCTAACAAAGTTGGCCGCCCGGACCAGCGGGGTGATGATGAGCTGTTCGCGTTCGCGAGCAGAAAGCACTTCCTGGTCGGATAAAGGTACGGGCGTAGACCCAATCCACCCCTTGACCCTTAGCCCCAGCTCGGACCCAAAACGGGCCAGAAATGGGCGAGAATCGCGGCTGCGCCGCTTTTCGGAAATTTATTTTATTTTTTCCCGATCTGCGGACCACCACATAGCCCTCGGCCAATGAGAGAGCAATGACAGAGCGTAGAAACTGCCCTGCAGGATTCGGGCCGCCGCCACACTGTTATGGCTTCTGGAGCTGCACCCACGCTTTTGGTGGGTCAAACTACCTGGTGTCAAGTGTAGGATACTTTTCTTTTTCTTTTTTGCAGTTCTCGGGCTTACGGCCCTACCCCCGAATGGCCCGTTTCCCGCAGGCGCAACGCTGGCACCCGCTCGGGAGTGGACCCCCCCCCCGTCGGTTGCCCAAACCCTGGCCCCCATCGCCCCCTGGACCGCGTCCCCCGGCGCAACCGTCGCCCCCGCCCGAGAATGGACCCCCCCCCCAACCGTGAAACAGACCTGGGCCCCAGCCGACCCATGGACAGCATCCCCAGGTGCCACCCCCGCCCCGGCCCGTGTGTGGACCCCCCCCCCTACCGTTTCCCAAACCCTGGCCCCCATTGCCCCCTGGACCGCTTCCCCCGGCGCCACTATCGCCCCCGCACGAGAATGGACCGCCTCCCCTGGTGCCACCTTCGCCCCCGCTGCCCCCTGGACCGCTTCCCCCGGTGCCACCCCCCCCCCCACGATTGCCCAAACCTGGGCCCCCATAGCCCCGTGGACCGCTTCTCCAGGTATGGTGCTGGTTTCCTTGTCCTAGAAATACGCCTGGCGGTAGTTTTTCTTCCCTCTCTCCGCCCCCCCCCCTCCCTCCCCCCCCTCCCCCCGCCTCTCCCTGAACCCCCCTCCTCCCCTCCCCAGCCCCCCCCCCCCCGAACGAAATATGGAGTTGATGTCTGTCCTTTTCTGAATGAAAATGAAAAAGTGCGGCCGAATCTTGCCTGTACGGTTTCGGGTTTAGAACTATGGGACGGAGGTGATGCGGTGGACTCCTCTGAAATTAAACAAAACCTCCCCCCCTCCCCCCCTCCCCCCCACGCCTTGTAACGTCAGGTGCCACGGTCGCCCCAGCTCGGGAATGGACACCCCCCCCCACTATTAAACAAACGTGGGCGCCCGCTGCCCCCTGGACCGCTTCCCCAGGTGCAACCCTAACCCCCGCACGAGAATGGACCCCCCCCCCCCCCCCCCCCCGTATTATTGAACAAACGTCGTCCCCCACTGCCCCCTGAACTGTTTTCCCCGGTGCCACGATCGCCCCCGCACGAGAATGGACCACCCACCCCATACTGTTGAGCAGACTTAGATCACCGCCGCCCCCCGGACCGCAATTACCCCCGTACGAGAATGACCCACCTGCCCCCTATGCCGAACAAGCCATATCGCTCATTGCCCCCCTGGACCGCATCCCCCAGTGCCACCCTTGCTCCCGCGCATATGCCCGTCCCTTCACTGATGAAAAAAACTGGGGACCCGTTGCCCCTTTGACTGCTTCCCCAGGTGCCACAGTTGCCCCCGCACGAGAATGGACCCCCCCCCCCTGGTGCCACAATTGCCCCCGCTGCCCCCTGGACCGCTTCCCCCGGTGCCACATTTGCCCCCGCCGCCCCCTGGACCGCATCCCCCGGTGCCACAGTTGCCCCCGCACGAGAATGGACCCCCCCCCCTGGTGCCACAATTGCCCCCATTGCCCCCTGGACCGCTTCCCCCGGTGCCACTTTCGCCCCCGCACGAGAGTGGACCGCATCCCCCGGTGCCACAATTGCCCCCGTACGAGAATGGACCCCTCCCCCCGGTGCCACAATTGCGCCCGTACGAGAATGGACCCCCCCACCCACCGCCCCTACCGTTAAACAAACCTGGGCCCCCGCTGCCCCCTGGACCGCTTCCCCCGGTGCCACTGTCGCCCCCGCACGAGAGTGGACCGCTTCCCCCGGTGCCACAGTTGCCCCCGTACGAGAATGGACTCCCCCCCCCGGTGCCACAGTTGCCCCCGTACGAGAATGGACCCCCCCCCCCGGTGCCACAGTTGCCCCCGTACGAGAATGGACCCCCCCACCCACCGCCCCTACCGTTAAACAAACCTGGGCCCCCGCTGCCCCCTGGACCGCTTCCCCAGGTGCCACTGTCGCCCCCGCACGAGAGTGGACCGCCTCCCCAGGTGCCACATTTGCCCCCGCTGCCCCCTGGACCGCGTCCCCCGGTGCCACAATCGCGCCCGTACGAGAATGGACCGCATCCCCCGGTGCCACATTTGCCCCCGCTGCCCCCTGGACCGCTTCCCCCGGAGCCACAATCGCGCCCGTACGAGAATGGACCCCCCCCCCCACCGCCCCTACCGTTAAACAAACCTGGGCCCCCATTGCCCCCTGGACCGCTTCCCCAGGCGCCACTGTCGCCCCTGCACGAGAATGGACCGCCCCCCCAGGTGCCACATTTGCCCCCGCTGCCCCCTGGACCGCATCCCCCGGTGCCACCTTCGCCCCCGCACGAGAGTGGACCGCCCCCCCTGGTGCCACATTTGCCCCAGCACGAGAATGGACCCCCCCTCCCACCGTTAAACAAACCTGGGCCCCCGCTGCCCCTTGGACCGCTTCCCCTGGTGCCACATTTGCCCCCGCCGCCCCCTGGACAGCATCCCCCGGTGCCACCCTCGCCCCCGCACGAGAATGGACCGCCCCCCCCGGTGCTACATTTGCCCCAGCACGAGAATGGACCCCCCCCCCCACCGTTAAACAAACCTGGGCCCCCGCTGCCCCCTGGACCGCTTCCCCCGGTGCCACAATCGCGCCCGCACGAGAGTGGACCCCCCCCCCAACTGTCGAGAAAACCTGGGCTCCTATCGCACCCTGGACCGAATCCCCGGGCGCCACCCCAGCCCCTATTCGTGTCTGGACCCCCCCCCCCACTGTCGAGAGAACGTGGGCACCTCTAGCCCCATGGACTGGATCCCCAGGTGTCGGTCGCATTAGGTTAATTGTTTTTGCCTGAAAACTTTGTTCTTGCTTGTTTATTTTGTTGTTTTGGGTAGCCGCCTCTGGTGCTGGTGCCTGGCCGCGCTCGTGGGGGCGGGCATACCATCTCTAGTTTAGTGGGGAGGGAGGGAACACGGACGGACGAACGCACGAACGGACGAACAGGCGGACGAACAGGCGGACGAACGAACGAGCGAACGAACGCACGCACGCACAAATCACGCAGCCCACCACCTGACCGACCGACCAACCAAACAGCAATCAACCGATCAACTCTCAAAACATACGTGCTAACAATCCGAACAACTCACCGACCACAACACAGCGACCAACCAAACCAAACCAAACCAACCACCTCTCACACCCTCCCCACCGAAAAACTCCCCCCGCCCGTCATAACCTCCCCCCTCTACCCCCTTCCCCCCCCCCCCTCCCATCCCCACCACCCTCTCCCCCCTCCTCCCCGGACAGGCGCCACCCCCGCCCCCCAGCGAGAATGGACAGCACCCCCAACTATAAAACAAACCTGGGCGCCCGTAGCCCCCTGGACAGCATCTCCCGGGGCAACTCCCGCCCCCCAGCGAGTATGGACGCCACCCCCAACAATCAAACAAACCTGGGCTCCGGTAGCGCCGTGGACAGCTTCCCCGGGTGCTACGTGGGCACCCGTGGTGCCGTGGACCCCTCCCCCTAGCACTGCTGTTAGAGAGATCCCTTGGACTGCTCCCCCCACCGTGCCGTTGCTGAATTTGATAGCAACTGTCGAGGCGGCTAATGAGGAGAAGGGCGGGGTGTTCGAGGGGAGCTTTGACACAGTGCTGGCGGCTTTTGCGTCGGCTGATTTGACCGCTCTGTTGACGGGGGAGGCGCTGTTTACGGTGAGTGAGATGGGGGGGGCGGGGGCGGAGGGGGGGGGGGGCTGTAAAGTCTGGCTTTGCTCCGAGGCTGCTGACTGTAGGTGCAAAAAATGTTTTTTTTCAAGGGTGTGTTGTGAATTGTTTTGAGCATAGGTATTTTGAAGAATATGAGGATTTATTATGTTGACGGTATGTTTTGACGGTATGTTTTGAAGAATGTGAGGATAGGTTTTGAATGATGTGAGGGTCTCGCTCGTTTGAAGGATGTGAGCATATCGTTTTTGAAGGATGTCCTTTGGTTTTTAGGTCTTGTTCTGGTGCCCGTTCGTTTCTTGTTTTTCTTGCGTGATTTTTTTTTTATTGCTGATTTGTGGGGAGGAAAGAGGCACCACCGAAGCAAACAAAGGAAGGGCAAAACAGGGAAGTACAGGAAGAGTACGATGCTTCCGCATGATGTACTCCCTCCCCCCCCCCCCCCCCCCCCCGTCTCCTTGATCCCTCCCTTCACACAGCCAACCAAACGCCCCCCCCGTCCGCTCCCATCTCCCGCCTCCCTACACTCCAGGTCTTCCTACCTACCGATGAAGCTTTTGCATCGGCCGGCATCACTACGGAAGCGGTCGCTTCCATCCCTCGACCAGTCCTAACCAACCTCCTCCTGTACCACCTCCTAGAGGGGGCTGCTAGCAGCGAGGTTGTGTCAACTGCTACGGACTTCTACACCGTGCTCAAGGTGAGGGGAGAGGAGAACAGATGGGATGGCAAGGCGGAGGGGGGGAGAAGGAATGGGAGGGGCGGGGGGCGCGGGGGGGGGGGGGGGGGGGGGAGAAGGAAAGGGAGGGGCAGGGGGCGGGGGGGAGGGGGGAAGAGGATGGGAGTGGAAGGTGCTCGCTGTATGTCTGTTACTGCCGTAGTTTCAACGCAACTGAACGGAACGTGGGGGGGGGATTCGCTCTCGCGCCAACATCTCGCAACGACAACTAACGTGAACTAACTCTCGCCACGGTTAACGCGTCGCAGGTTAATCTGGAAGTTGTCGACGGGGGTCTGGTCGACGGGGAGGGAAACGCGCGAGCTATGGTGGGCGACGAGATGCTGGCGAACAACGGCTACGCCCACGCCGTCGACGGTGTCCTCTTCCCGGCCGACGTGGTCACCCTGGCGACGAACGTGAACGCGGAGGGTGCGTCGTTCGAGGGCGTGTTCACCATCTTCCTGTCCGCGCTGAACAGGACGGGTCTGATCTCCGAGCTCAGTGGCATCAATGGCCCGTACACGGTAAGCATTTAATTTTTTGCTTCTCGTTTTTGTCAATTTTTTTTGGATGGGCCTACGTTCGTTCGTTTGTGTTGTTTTTTTCACCTTTGCTTTGTTCATCCTACCTACGGGCGGACGGGTACAAATGTCGGGCCTAACCCCTGTCTTGTTTATCACCACGAGAAGTACGTCGTGGTTCCTGGCCCACCCTCCGGGGCATCAGAACTAACTGTACGCCCTCCTCTGCGGCGTTTCTCTCTGGGCTGTCCGGTCTCGCCTCTCTCTCCCTCTCCCCTTCTCTCCGCCTTTTCCTCTACCTCGTTTCCTGTCACGTTTTTTTTCCTTTTCCCTCTTTTCCTTTTCCCTATTTTCCTTTCCTCTCTTCTCCTTTTCTCTCTTTTCCTTTTCTCTCTTTTCCTTTTCCCTCTTTTCCTTTTCCCTCTTTTCCTTTTCCCTCTTTTCCTTTTTCCTTTTTTCATTGCCCCTTTTTTCATTTTCCCTCTTTTCCTTTTCCCTCTTTTCCTTTTCCCTCTTTTCCTTTTCCCTCTCTTCTGTTTATGGTACATTTCGTTTCACAGGTGCTTGCGCCCGCCGACTTCGCGTTCGAGTCCATCGGTATCACAAACGAGACGGTGCTCATCTTCGACACAGAAATACTTACCACGGTAAGCAAGTGCTGCCCCCCCACCCCCCCCCCCCAAGAAAAAAGGCGATGCCAAAACAAATTGCAGCTTTTGGCCTCGTACCCACTCATGGCACTGCGGCCCCCCTCATACGAGAGAACCCAACAACAAAATTAACAAGAGCCTTAACGCCTTTCATTGCCACTGGAGAGCCTTTTTTTCGACAAATTTATTTGAAATTAGTATAGGGAGGGACTTTGGGGCTCTAAAGAGGTTTGAGACTAAAAAATACAGGGAAAAACTAAATTGGACAGCTTTTTATACTGAAATCAGCGTAGGACCCATCCTTCCTCGAACGAGAAATCAGCCCAAACTAAAATATTTTCCCGCTCTTAGCAGAGTGGCGTTACTTTAGACTGCTTGGTCGCATTGCATGATTGTTGGCGAGGGCTCGTCGCGGTCGTAGTGCTTTAATGCTTTCAACACTTTTTTTTTTTTTTTTTTTCCTAGAAAAATAGCGATGCAGCGCGAGGCTCGATCAGCCCTTGCGGTTGACAACAAAAACAAGATCTCGCCTTGGTTATATTCCATCAATCCTGCGGTTAACAAGCTGTCCTCCTCTTGCGTATCGGCTGTCGTCGTAATCGGCCATCCTTGCATCGTAAGAGAATGACATTTGGCGCTACTAACTACCGTCCCAACGTTAGGGTTTCGATTCTCCCGAGCTCATCCAACATTACGCTCGACATCGTGCGTAGCCAACGCGGGGGGGGCACTAGGTGGGGACCGTTACTCCCTCCTCCCCTCTCCGCCCCCTCCTCCCATCCCAACCATTCATTTAATTCTTCCCGCTCTCAAAACACCCCCGACCTCTCACCTCCCCTTCTTGTCTGTCTGCTGTCTGCATTCTTCAAACAACACACTAAAACACCCTAGCCCGCCCCGCCCCACCCCGCCCCACCCCACCCCACCCCACCCCAAACTAAACGTACCCAGGTCCTGAGCTACCACGTCATCGAGGGGGAAGCAGACAACGCGACCCTCCGCGAGACCCTCCAAGAGTTCAGCACCCTCCTCCCCAACCGCACCCTCAGCAACTCTCGGGACGGGGGTATCATTGATGCCACGGGGCAGGTAGCCAACCTCCTAGCAGCCGACCTTCAGGCTGTCAACGGCTATGTACACGCAATCGACATCGTGCTGGAACCCTACCCTCTCTTCACGCAGTCGCCTACGTCTGCTCCTACAGCAGCCCCTACAGCGACCCCCCTCCTCGATTTGATGGAAACCCTTGAGGCGGAGAATTTGGACCCGACGAGCAAGTACTTCGGGCAGTTTGACACGATCCTCGCGGCGCTCGCGACGTCGGAGCTTGATTTGGAGCTGGCGGAGCCTAATGGGCCTTATACGGTGAGAGGGGGGATGGCTTCCTTGACATCGAAGAGCTGAGATGTTGTTCTTGGCTGTTTTGGGGGCTCAGGGAGGGGGGGAGGGAAGGGGGAGGGGAGTTCACGGCCAGGAATAGAGAGGGGGAGGGGGTCTGAATGGAAGAATTCAATGCGCAAATCTTCCCCCACACTGCTGCTCGTACACCTATTCTCCTACAGTAGCATGAGAACATAATATTCATACCACCTGCTTGATCGCCCCCCCCCTCCCGTCCGTGCGTCCGTCCGCCCCCCCCCCCCCCTCTTCCCGTTCTCCTCCTCTCGACCCGCTCCCTCCCTCCCCCCCCCCTGTCCCCCACCGCTATCCCTCCTGTCTCGTAAAACAAAAACCAGGTGTTTGCCCCTACCGACGGAGCGTTCCTCACCGCAAACCTCGGGCCTGACAACGTGGGGAACCTTCCGCCGTCCATTCTCGAGAACGTTCTTCTCTACCACATGCTCGCGGGCGGCGTGAGAAGAGCGGCCATCGCAGCCGACGACACCCTCTACACGGCGCTCCAGGTCGACCTTGCAACCTCGGGTGCGACCCTCATCGACTCCGAGGGGAGCACCGTCAACATGGTGGAGTCGGACGTGGCGTGCTCGAACGGATATCTGCATTATGTGGATGGAGTTCTGATGCCGCCCGACCTGATGTCGTCGCTGGAAACTTACAACGAGCCGGGTGGCTCGTACGAGGGTGTTTTCGATACTTTCATGGCGGCGATGGCATGTGCTAACATGACGGACGACGTCGCGGGCTTGCACGGACCCTTCACGGTGAGGGCATTGGACTACGTCGCGTGGAGAACCAGATGTATCTCTCTCTCTCTCTTGTTCCTTTTTTGTTTTGCTCTGCGTACCAAATTAATGGCATGCTTTTTTTTTTCGCGGTGATTGCATTGGCTACAAGTACGGTTATTGAGAATTGTCTTTTATCTTCTATCTTCTTGCTCTTGTATCCTCTTATTAAAAGCGCCAATTGGCGCACTTTTGGCCGTGGTCGTGAGGAGGGGCGTGGTGGCGGGAGCGGATGGGGGGGAAAAGGGGGTTGCTGTTGCGGCAGGTACGGGTGCGCGCCTCGGGGACGTTTTAGCTTACCCTTGATGCGTTATGTTATGTTCCCTGCATACATCGTATCCTCGCGATGTCGAATCCCGTCTCCCCCTCCCCCCCCCCCTCCTCGTCTCCCCTCCCTTCCACCCCCCCCTTCCTCCCTCGCTTATCATCCCTGTTTCGATCATGGTGATTGATGCCTTGCCCTCTCCCCAGATCCTGGCACCGACCGACAGCGCATTCGAGGTGTTGAGGCTCAACTCGTCCAACATCTGCGAGGCCAACAGGACCGCGCTGGAAGAGCTCCTGAATTACCACATCGTCGACGGCATCGTGGGCTCGGCCGGGATGGCAGAAGAGGGCCCTCTCGGCACGCAGGGCATCACGGTATCCAGCGTCGGCACGATGATGGGCTCTCAGGGCGGAGAGGCAACCATCCTCGCGGGAGACCTGTCCTCCAGCAACGGGCTGGTGCACGCGATAGACTCCGTGCTGATGCCTTTCTCGGCCGAGACGCTGACCGGCGGCATGTTCCCGGCGTCGGACCGCAAAACCCCGGACGGAAACAACAGCAACGATCATGTTGAGGTGGCCGCTTTGTCGGCGGGTCTGGTGGCCGCGCTTATCCTCGTCGCGGCCGCGATCGCGGTGCACAAGCGAAGGCAGGCGGACGCGGCCAAGCCTCCGCAAGTCGCGCCGGATGATGGGGGGTGGGGCGGGGCCGGGGCGGCGGGGAGGGGGGCATCCGTCCACCCCGCGTAAAATTGACCGCGGCTATTGCCCGTATTTGACGCGGATCTCGCACGTAATTGTTAGAGTGTGTAGTTTACGTGACTTTGCTCGTATTTTGCGAGTGATTGCGGCTCCGCGCGTAATTGCCTTGGCTCTGTGCGTAAACTGGCTCGCCGATACGCGTAATTGAGGTTCCTCTGCGCCTAATTTGGCGCGACTATGGGCGTATTTGAGGTGCAGTTGCGCGTAGTTGGCGTGGCTTGATTGACGCGGCATTCCGCTCGCTGTCCGCCCGCCCGCCCGGTTGGTGTGTGAGAAAACCCACTCGTTCTCTCGCGCGATCGCTGTGATTGAGACTGTGTTGTTTTTTTAATGGTTTTTTCTTTTGAATGTTTTTTTTTTTTTCTTTTGAGTGGTTTTTTTATTGTCTTGCCATTTTTTTTCTGCTCTCGGGGACTCTTGTAGAACGGATAACAAACAGTAAAACACGTGCTGCTGTCTCTCCAACGTCTCTCCCGTTCTGTATCGTGACTTCTGAGCCGCCGCTGGCCGGTGTGTGTTGTGTATCACTTTGGACATAAATATAAGTACCGTTGAGGTATCCATGTGGAAACCAATGTATCACTTTTGACATAAATATAAGGACCGTTGAGGTATCCATGTGAAACCAAACAGCGCCTTGCATTGCTGTCCACAGTCATACCGGTACGCCGTGCGTGTAAATCCTTCCCCAGGGTGTGTGTCAGATTTTGCGAGTGGTACGGTATGATAGCGTTTCGGTCCTGCCCGCCCGCCCGCCGCCCATGACGGGCGAGGTAGCGGAACGGAACACGAACCCCTCTCAGAACGGAGGAAGGCTTAGGCTCAGGCCTGCGAGCTAGCGGGGTGCCTGTCCGTTTAGGGGGGGTTACGGGGGGGGGGGGGGGGGGGGGGGGGGGGCGTGTGTGTGTCCTGTACACATGCCTGAGACGTGTGTGTGTCCTGTACGCATGCGTGAGACGTGCGTGTGTCCTGTACACATGCCTGAGACGTGTGTGTGTCCGTGTAGTGGGGGTTTACGGCAGGCGTGTTGTGTTTGTACAGTGCACCTGCCTGCCCCGTTCAGCGAGGGTTACGGAGGCGTGTTTTGTGTTTCCTGTGCATCTGCCTGCCGTCGGGTTGCATGATGGTATAAGCAACGGTTTCATTTCCATGGGGGGGGTGGGGGCGGGGGGCGGGTTATACCAACACGTGCATGCATACGTACTGATTGGTGCGTGTAGTTCAAGTAATTAGTGGTGGTAGAGAACGATTCTTCGTCTCGTGTTTTTTTTTTTTTTGTTCTGTCACTCTTCTGGTGTTGTACGGCCTTGCTCTCTTTCGTGGCGCCTAGGCGGTAACGTTGGACCGCATTACACACATTTACTAATCATCGTCATACTTGCCGATTTTCCGAATCCGGGATGGATCATTTCGTGATAAGAATAGTCCGTATGTGCAGGCATCTTCACGGGTAACTACGCGACCCGTGGGTCGGATCAGGAGACTTTTCACAATCTGACGGGTTGGGTCGGGTCAGGCGGGAGGTGTTCAAATCTCACGAATCAGGCCGGGTCGGGTCGGGTCGGGTTGGGTCGGGTCGGGTCGGGTCGGGAGGTTTTCAAGTCTCATGGGTCGGGCTGGGTCAGGAAATTTCCAAAATCTGACGGGTCGGGTCGGGTCGGGTCTTGTGGATAGGCTTTCAATCTTATGGGTCGGGCCGGATCACCCCGACCCGCGAGGAGTGCCCCGACCCGCGGCGAGTTTCGGGGTTCTAAATGGACTGTTTCGTGGGACTGTTTCGTGGTCAACAAAGTCCCCATTATGGTGACAGAGGAGGCGTGTACAACCGGGGGCCGGGCTATGAGCGTTGCTTGCTTTTGCTTACACCGCCTGGTGTAACTGTCCTTAATTAGCTGTTTCTAGTACGCGCTATGCAGCAGCACGCCACCATACCGTTCTTCGTTTGCTTTTGCTTTTTTTTAGTTGCGAGGGAATTTTGTGTTGACATAACGGGTACCGTGTAGGGTATTTCTGCGTAGTATTTCCGAGATTTGTGTATCGTCTTTGGCCGAGCACGTGGGAGGAGAGAGCCGTCGGTGTTGTTCATTGGGGTGGAACAGGCATGGTGGTGCTTTTGAGGCATCACCCTCTTGCCCTGATGGGAGAGCACAGGCGGCGGCGGGGGGGGGTCTAGGCGTACGGCCAGCTCCCCCTCCCCGGGGGGGGGGGAAACAGTCCTTATTTTTCGATCCAAGAACTATAGTAGCGTAGACCCGTTTTGCACGATGCAGCCCCTTCCACCGCATTCTATACGACCATTGAAATTTCGACGAGAGAGCAAGAGAGAGAGAGCGATAACAGCCCCGTCAGGCGTTTGGGGAAACGGGGAGGGGGGGAGGGGACGCACGCACCCTTACTGCATTATATTCAGTTGGAATCTCGAGAGAGCGATAAAAGCCCTGCTTGGCTTTGGCACGCGGGGGGGGGGGGGGGGGGGGAGGGCACCAAGGTGTAAGTAAAGTAAACTGCGGTGGACAGTAGTGGCAGTGGTAGTAGTACTCGTTGTGTCTTTTGGGCATGGCACTTCCTGGCTCATTAGGACCAAACGAAAGGGCCCGATCAACGGATGAGCCGACACACACAACCCAGGCTTCATTCACTGGATGGGTGATGCTTCCCTTTCCTTTTGTTGTGTTTTTTTGCTATCAGCTGGCAGTCAAGTCAGTGCAATGTGTGTGTGTTTTTTTCTCTAGTTTTCGGTAACTTCTGTTCTCTTTCCAGTCCTTTTTTGATGCATTGCAATAGGCGGTACAATATGTATACCCTGGTATGTAAACGCGATGTACCCTAGCACCATTGACTAATAGTAGCAGTAGCAGCAGAAGCGAGAGAAAGGAAGAGCCTGGAGGCGATACTAGCCTTGGGGGGGGGGGGGGGG